>CAHIKZ030004081.1:2795000-2927500 GCA_903632075.3 Acanthosepion pharaonis | reverse complement strand
TCTATCTATATAGCTAGCTATTTATTCATTATCTATCTATCTATCTATCTATCTATCTATCTATCTATCTATCTAACTTTTCCCTGTCCCTCCGCCCATCTATCTAGCTACCTAGCTAGCTATTTATTCACTATCCATCCATTCATCTATCTATCTATCTATCTATCTATCTATCTATCTATCTATCTATCTATCTATCTATCTAGCTAGCTATTTATTCATTATCTATCTATCTATCTCTATCTATCTATCTATCTATCTATCTATCTAACTTTTCCTGTCCCTCCGCCCATCTATCTAGCTACCTAGCTAGCTATTTATTCACTATCCATCCATTCATCTATCTATCTATCTATCTATCTATCTATCTATCTATCTATCTATCTATCTAAGTTTTTCAAGGGCCCCTCTGTTCTTCCTGCCCATGGAATTCCAGCCAACTTTTCCTGATTTTGACTATAATTGTTCTTTCTGTTCCCATTTTCTTTAAGACTACCTTAACCAGTTTCCTTCAAACCTTTTGGGGGGATACTGCCATATAATAAAAAGGATATGGCATAGCAATCCACCCCTCTTTTCTTTGTTTCTAACGAAATGTTTCCATTTCTTGCTCAGTGTTTGAAATGTTTCATTCCTTAGTCCAATGCGTGTTCGGATCACGGTGTCACATTTTTCCAGCTATCAACACAGTAGCACAAAGGATGTGAATTGCGACACTGAAATCCGAAGACGTATTGGGATAGCCAAAGATGCCTTGCAAAAGCTAAGCAGAGTATAAAGAAACAGAAACATTTAATTAAAAACAAAGAAAAGACTACTTAACTTTTACGAGACTTCTGTCCTCCTGTGTGACAGTGACTGCTTAACAAACACCTCACAGATGAGGAAGATACTTGAGGCAACAAAATGTGGATCTACAGAAGGATGCTGAGGATACGACGGACCAAACATGTGAGGAACGACGAAGTTTTAGAGTAAATGGAAACAAAAAGGAAACATGCTTAACATCAGGAAGAAATAGTTGAAATTTCTAGGGTACATACTGAGGAAAGAGGGGTTGGAAAATGTGATACTCATAGGGCAGATTGAACGCAAGTCGGATAGAAAAAAAACATACTTAGTATGATGGAGTAAATGGATGATGGAATGAAGTTTAGGAGAAATTAAAAATGAAAAAACAATTATTAAGAGCTACAAAGAACAGGAAGCTGTGGAGAGCCATGATCACCTACATCCTAGACATAAAGAAGTAAGAAATGAACCCAAAATGTTTACGATATTGCAGGATACAGAATTCCAAAAGAAATCATCACCTTCATTTTGCGATAATTGACTTATCTGCCTGGTGGCCCCAGATAATAATTCCTAATACAAGTAAAAGCATTAGTTAATTGATACAACAATAGTTAATAAAAATGAACACGCTACCGCCCCTGTCTAAATGACTGGATTTCTCTGTATCCTTGGGAGCAAAAAATTATGAATTGTATGTGCGTTTAAAACTCAGTAAATTTAAAAATAAGTTATTCCAAAATTCACTTGAAGATTAAACAGAACAAATGCTTTTAATTTAATTATATAATTAAATTTGAAGTTTTTAGCTTCGGTTTTTGAAGCATGGTAATTCCTGTGTAGCGAAGAAGCCGTATTTTAAATCAGTTAATTTATAATATTGTTATAGAGTAGTTTTCACAGTGGAGGCTTGTATTTCACTAAGTCGGTCCTAAAAAGGTTCGACGTACAAAACGTTAGGAACTTGATATAAGAGTTAATGACGCAGCAATCTAGTTGTGGTGGCTGATACTTTAATGTCCGACATTGACTGACTGACCAACGATATTTAGTCACACCCCCACGAGGGCATCATGTGGCACAAGGCCGGTTTAACGTGGGATCTCCGAGCTCGTGGGCTCGGCCAAAAATATGCCCATTGAACCCGTATAAACGGGTTCAGGGTCTGTTTACCTCCCCGACAGAGAATCCGCCCTTCGGCGTAGCCTCCTTCGGGTTCCTCCCCGTCCGAAGGCAGAGAGTTTAACCGATCAGCCGGTCGACCAACATCGACTGACTGACCAACTCACTGAGCGACTGGCGACTGTTACTACTCCTACTTATTATAGGTGGGAGAGTCTATTAACAATAGAATAAATGTGTTCCAGTATAACAAATATATATATATATATATATATATATATATATATATATATATATATATAAGACATTTTTATGTTTCACATTATTTTTATAGATACAAATATTTAAGTAAATACTCTGTTTATAATAAACAGTATTAACAACATTTACCGGCCTGAATGTCCGAGAAATTTTTCACAGAAAATATTCTTCCTGAGACAGGATTCGAACCTGTATCCTATACGGAACCGTTATAGATTGACGTGTCTTTAGCCGGTAAATGTTGTTTACTACTGTTTATTATAAACAGAGCATTTACTTAAATATGTGTATCTATAAAAAGAATGTATAAACATAAAAATGTCTTAAAATAATTGTCGGACCTTTTTCATATTTGTCATTGAAGATTGTAGTTTAAAAGCAGTAAGATCGAACTTGCTAACCGAACGCTCCTTTGTGGCCAAATCGGTAAAGACACGTCATGCTAAATGACGGTTCCGTATAGAATACAGCTTCGAATCCTGTCGGAGGACGAATATTTTCTGTGAAAGTTTCTCGGACATTCAGACCGGTAAATGTTGTTTACTACTGTTTATTATAAACAGAGCATTTACTTAAATATTTGTATCTATAAAAAGAATGTATAAACATAAAAATGTCTTAAAAATGATTGTCGGACTTTGTCCATTTCATAATATATATATATATATATATATATATATATATATATATATATATATATATATATGGTTGGATAGATGTGAGTTTGTGACCCTGGGTCACAAACTCATAACTGAGTTTGTCTGACGATCGCTAAAGCGTGAAACCCAGGGTCACAAACTCACATCTATCCAACCAAATATGTGAGCTCTATCTCTGATATTGTGCGCTTTCTAATAAAGTACCGGCATATATAATATATAAATAATTATACATATATATATATTTATTTATATACACTTTTCACACACACACACACACACACACATATATATATATATATATATATATATATATATATATACTCATTCTAAGAAACATTGTTATGCAACACACTTTTCGCAATATTATATAGACTTTATATGCTATCTTTATGAAAATCATTTGTCCGGTCGACACCGTGATGTGCAGTCCTTTGTCTTGTTCTCGTCACTTCTCATGACGTTTCCTTAGGGCAAAGACTATGCCGTTCGTGACCCTGTTTACTTGAAAATTGCACCGGTCCTCGGGGAACTGATCCTTTCAATTCGAGTTAATAGTCTGCTGTATTATTCTCGCGAGAATTTTGACTGTAATAGCAATTACAAGCAGAATACTGCGAAAGTAATTTGATCAGCTTGACTTAGCTCCTTTGATATTGTAAAGAGCTAGGAAGACTGCATTAGAGGGACCCTGGGGTAGATTATCCCGTTTCAAACACGTGAAATGGAATTTTCGTTGCTTAAAGCGGGGGGCCATTGTCTGACGTAATGGTTATCACGCCTGGGAACGGAATAGGCAAAGCGAGTTCAAATGCCAGCCGCGGCTGTTCATCTTAATGTCGCACTTCCTTTTGTCCTGCGTTCTATTACCAAATATATACACGAGAAGGTCCTCTCATTTGCATGTCACGACAGATGACTGGAAATAAGGGTGGACTAAGTATACTGAAAAAGATAACACATATATGTGATGGGTGCTGAAAAAGAACAATCATATGCAAAAACATGGTGAAAAGAAAAAAGAAACATATAAATGTCTTCTAAAAAAGGACAACTCATATATACATAAGGTGGTAAAAAATCATATATATATATATATATATAATTTATTCAAAAATTATAACATAAATAAGTTATAAAATCATTACAAAAATAACCATTTTGTTTCAAGACTTCTAGTCTCTTATCAAATGAGGGGGGTTAATGTAGAGTTTTAAAAGATTCTTGGTCGATTTGAATCTGTTAAAACTCTTTATTCGACATTCAACACCATCGCTTGATAAGACACCAGAAGTGCTGAAACAAAATGGCTATTTTTATTGTGATTTTATAACATATTTATCTTATAATTTTCGAATAAATTATATTTGGTCTACTCTGTATTGAACACTTTTTAATAATAGTATTTTTGGTTATTGGAATTTATTCTGTATACAGCAATCCTATACTTGGATATATATATATATATATATATATATATATATATATATATATATATATATATATATATATATAACATTGAAGTCAACACTTAGAGGCGACAGGCTGTTTCATGCTAGATGCAATCGTCAGGCCACGAATGTTGTTTTTTTTTCTCGGCTGTTTATATATACCGGTCAGTGGTGCATTGTGGGTAGTCTATTTTGGCGGTTATTTTGCCAGAAGTCGTTTATTTATTTGGGTTAAATTATTTTAATTTTATTTTTTATTTTTATTTCTTATATTATATATTTATTTTTTTATTTTATTCGGTGTTTTATTAACGTAGTAAACATTTGTTTGGTTTGGGAATATAATTAAATCTATTTATTCAATTTTGGGGTTGATTACTGTAGTTTATTCTAACTATTATTTTGGCGGGAGCAGTTTTTAATTTATTTATTACTGCATTTATTTATTTTGATTGATTATTTTTACTTGTTTTTTCTAACGTTTAATTTATCGGGATCGGTTTGTTAGTTTGTTTATTTATTTGGATTAATTTAGATTAATTTATTTTACTTGTTTTTATTATTTATTTATTATACTGCATATTTTTATTTACTCTTTTCCGATTTCGATTTTTAAGTAACGTAGTATTTATTTTTTATCGTTATATAAGAGTTATTGCTATTTTTCGTCCGATTTTTGGTTTGATTTTTATAGTCTAACTAATATTTTGGTCATAATGGTTTGTTAATTTGTTTATTATTTACTTTATTTATGGATTTCAATTTTTTATTTATTTATTCTATTTCGTCTATTCTAACGAGTGATATTGATATATATATATATATATATATATATATATATATATATATATATATATATATATATATATATGTTATAAATTAATTGATTTGAAATATGGTTTTTCCATACACAGTTCTAACCAGGTTTCCAAAATGGAAGATCCGAATTTAATTTTTGTAATTAAATTAAAGACATTAGTTCCATTTCATCCTCAAGCGAATTTTGGAGTAACTTTTAAAATTACTGGATTTTAAAGACACAGCTAAAATCATAATTCACGTTTCCATGGTTACAGATAAATTCTTTTCTACTAGACAGGGGAGTTTGCGTGTTCATTATGTCTGTATTTTGATGTATCAGTTATTAGTTACGTTTTGGTAGGGGGGTAGGGATGTATTCTTCAATGAAATCTGACATCCGTTAAATGCATGTCGTCTGGATTTTTTTTTAATTTTATTGTTAACGGAAAAAATTCTTACGGCATTTTTTCTATTTGTACATATATATATATATATATATATATATATATATATATATATATATAGAGAGAGAGAGAGAGAGAGTGAGAGAGAAAGAAAGAGAGAGAGAGAGAAAGAAAGAACAGTAAGATATATAATCCGGTGTTCTTATAGATATTCTTATTTTTACAAAATAGTGCTCAATGTAAATTTACAGAGCATTAATATTATAAATTAATTGATTTAAAATATTGTTTTTTTCCGCTACACAGTTCTAACCATGTTTCAAAAATGGAAGCGAAAAGCCACGAATTTAATTTTGCAATTAAATTAAAGACATTAGTTTCATTTCATCCTCAAGCGAATTTTGGAGTAACTTTTAAAATTACTGGGTTTTAAAGACACAGCTAAAATCCCGTTTCCATGGTTACAGATAAATCTACTTCAATTGGACAAGGGTTGTCTGGGTTTTCCTTATGTCTGTATCATTGTATCGGTTATTAGCTACATTTTGGTAAGGGGTAGGGATGTATTTGTCAATGAGAACTGACATCCGTTGAATGCATGTCGTCTGGATTTTTTTTTAAATTATTGTTAACGACAAAATTCAAACCTTTTCATAAAGACAATGAAACCCCTACCTACATCCTCGTCCATTCAAAACACCCGAATCAATAATAAACCATATTCCCAACAATGTCAACACTAGAATCAACACATTATCTTCTAGCAACGAAATTTTTTATGAAAATAAATTTATCTACAATCAAGCCCTCAAGAATGGTATGTTTGCACAAAGATTAGATTATCAAGATGAGTTGGAGAACAATACACACAATAAATCTAAGAACAGGAAAAGCATATGGTTCAACCCACTCTTTTGCAAGCTATTCAACATTAATACTGGCAGTTTTTTGTCCTGAAATTAATTTACAAACAATTTAATAACAGCAATCCATTATTGAAAATCTTCAATAGGAAGACATTAAAAATTAGTTACTTTTGCATTATTAATGTGTTGAAAATCATTAATTCCCACAATGACCAACTCATTACGAAATTTCATAGGAGAGAATCACAAGAGAATAACCTTACCTGTAATTGTAGAATTAAAGCGGAATATCTAGTAGGCGGAAAATGTATGTCTAAGAATATGGTATATGAAGCCACTATCTTGAAAAAGGTATATATTGGAATCTCTGCGGGAAGTTGAAAACAACGCCTGTATAACCACTGGCATTCATTCAATACCCAACCCTTGAAACAGTAAACTACACTTTCCAAAAACTAGCGGCTCGGATTGAGGAATCGGAGAGCCGAGATCGAATTCCAGTCGAATCCATTACATTCACTTACGTGCTATTACCCTTTGGAAAGATATGAATACTCTTCTTCCTCCTCACCAATGGGTAAATAGCAGGACAGACCGGGTTCTATAGCCTTGGATGGCAACAGGTCTATCACAAAAAGAAATGGCGATCAACTGCGGGAAAAAGTCTGCATCGTCAGTCATGTATCGAAAGATACATGATCACCTAAGCGTGTATCACGCGTGGCACACAACTGACTGACTGATCTAGTCGACAGGAGATTCACTCCGCAACTGGAATAGAGGATCATATCTAGGGCTCGTAATCCCAACATTTTTAGAGACTGATGTAATCTCTGTATAAAATAAACATTCTTCATAATTAAATGTAGTAACTCTGAAATATGACGGAACCATCAGAATGAACTTATATTCAAATGCAGACCTAAACATCGATTTAAAGTCTATAGCTACTTCTGTCTTGAAAAAGCCGATCCTTGTAAATTCTAATACTAGATATAACAACAAAATGTATTGAGGCATGGAGGCATTTTATGATTTAATATTTATATTTGTATGCAAGAAGATATATGTATATATGTGTATATGTATATGTATGTATGCGTGTATATATGTATGTATATATGTGAATATATGTATATGCACTTGTATGTATGTATATATATATATATATATGTGTGTGTGTGTCAATTCCTATACGTATGTGTCTGAGAATGTGTACATGTGTGTATTTATATGCATATATATGTATGTGTATGTATGTAGGTATTATAGGCGTAAGGATTTGTGCATATGTATGTATATATATGTGTGTGTGTGTGTGTGTGTGTATATGCATATATATGTATATATATATATATATATATATATATATATATATATATAGTTACAATAAACGTGCAATCAATTTACAAATTCATGAATTATTCACACAAAAAACAAATGCAAAGGTTAATGATTTAATTGGCGAGAAATCCATCGTCACAAACAATTCAAATAATATACAAAAACCTCCGAATCCGTTATGAATGAAATGATCCTTGTTTCTATAAATTTCTGCCGTATTAGTTCTTATTTTTACTACAAGCTTTCGTCTGTTCCTACAGACATCTTGAGGTATGGAATAGATGTTGTTCTTGTTTTTTCTCTTAGTAATAAGAGGACAACGAAAATATATGTATTGTTGTATCCGAAAATGCTATTGGAAATGAGTTATTGTTTTTGGAGCGCGCAGTAGCAACGCTGAGTTTGATTTTAAATTTTTTACAGTTGTGCGTTCATGTACAAATATGGTGATATACGAATTTTTTACTGGTAAATAAGAACTAATACGGCAGAAATTTATAGAAACAAGGATCATTTCATTCATAACGGTTTCGGAGGTTTTTGTATATTATTTGAATTGTTTGCGACGATGGATTTCTCGCCAATTAAATCATTAACCTTTGCATTTGTTTTTGTGTGAATAATTCATGAATTTGTAAATATATATGGGTGTGTATGTATATTTGCATGCGTTTTTGCATATGTATGGATATGTATAGATATGTATACGTATATATATATATATATATATATATATATATATATATATATATATATATTTGTATAAGTGTATATATGTGGGATTCTTATGTTATTTGCATAATTAGAGATATTCTAATTTTGATATGGATGTAATTATCGCTATGTTATGATTTGAAATAGAGAAGAAATGCTTATTTTGAATTTTGTGCCATATATATGTATATATGGGATTTATAGAGATATGTGTTTATATCTTTTTTAGATATATGTAGGTTGTTTGGTTTTTTACTGATATATAATTGCATAGTATTTCTTAGTAACCTACATATCATTTTTTAACTAACCCTCATGCTTTTTAATACTATTATTATAGTTTTATTGTTTTTATTCTTAATAATAATATTAGTATTATTATTATTACATTGTATAATAATGTTATTTTTTATTGTTTCAATAATATATATATATGTGTGTGTGCGTGTGTGTGTAATTATATATTTATATGTCTGTGTGTGTGTGCAGAATATGCATGTACATATATATGTAATATATATATATGTAATATATATATATATATGTATTATTTGTATATTATGCATGCGCACTACTTATTAGAAAACGTTAAATATCAGTGATAGAACTAATATACTTAGTTGTGATTTTGTGACACTCTGGTTATATATATATATCCGTTTCCATAGTAACGAATGAACACGCTTATAACGATACGTAAATTTCAAAATTGGTTATTCCTAAATTTTCGCTTGAGGATAAAACAGGGCTTGTTACTTTAATTCAATTTAATTTTTAATAATTATATTGATGGTTTCGGCTCTCGTTTTTTGAAACATGAGAACTCTTATGTAGCGAAGGAATCGTATTTTTTAAAAAAATAATTATAATCTAAGCTCCACTTCTGTACGGAGCACTGTTTTTTTTTTTTTTAAATAAAAACAAAAATACTAAAGTACCCTGGATTATTTACCTAACGCGTTCTTTCCTATTTTTCTACATACCTGCACACACACACACACACACACACACACACACACACACACACACACACACACACACACACACACACACACACACTATATATATATATATATATATATATATATATATTTGCGTTTTACCAGTTTGTGATTGGAAGGATAATTCCGAGGAGGATATAAATCCAGGGAGAGCTCAATGTAGACTATAGAGCATTATAATGACTATAAGAAGACGGAGATTTTAATTATCCATTTTGCAGAGCCTTCCATTCTTTCTGTATCATCCTTTTGCGTTCCCTTCAACTTAATGTCTCCACTGACTATTGTCCTTTGGCCTAAAAAAAACAAAAAAAGAAATGCTTAAGTATTACGATATTAATACCGACCCTTATTTGGATTAAGATCTCTTTCATTAATTTAATTTAAATCAACCTGTTTTGTCCGACCTAATAACAAAAAACCGTATCGGCCAATGTAAAATACAAACCAATATAAAAATCTCAAAATTATAGAATAAATTCTTGGATGGTTGAACCGACTACTACCAACCACTAATCCCTTAGCCATCCCTTTTCTCTCACGTTCCTTCCAATTTGTGCGTCCGCTGTATTTTCTCCATTTACGGACGACATTTCGGTGTTCACGAAATAGTCGAATTGAATAATCAAAGTCTCCGTCTTCTTATCATACTTTATATATATATATATATATATATATATCTGAATAGCTATTATAACATGACTTCGTTGTCAAGCTTTTTGAATTTTCCTATACTTGTATTTTGATTGGTCCATCTAGCTTTTGTAACAATGTTTTCCCCTTGTGAAGGATTGTTAATTAATTTGAAACTTTTAAAACCATGTATTTTACATTCAAAATCATCACTTGATAAGACACCGTGGGTGTTGAAACAAAATGGCTATTTTTGTAGTGATTTTATAACATATTTATGTTATAAATTTTTTAAAATAAATAATTATATATATATATATATATATATATATATATATATATATATATATATATATATATATATATATATCAAAGTATATAATTGGTATACACGGAATGAATTCAATAACCAACAATTACTATTCTTAAAAGAGTGCTCAATACAAAGTAGAGCAGATATAATTATTTTTAAAAAAATTTATAACATAAGTATGTTATAAAATCAATTTTATAATTTTATAAATGATTTTATAACATACTTATGTTATAAATTTTTTAAAAAATAATTATATATATATATATATATATATATATATATATATATAAATAAGTTTTTGTGGTACAGAATTTAATAATAACTAGGAAAAGACCAATTTTAAGATGCATTTTTAAAAGAAAAAGCTAAAAAAAAAATATATATATAAATAAAATGCAACCGGTTTCTTCCCAGGACTTATCAATTTTTTTTTTTTTTTGAAATAGAAAATTTATAAAAGCGTGTAAATTCAATTAACGAATGGAATGGAAATAAAAATAAATGAATTTCAAACTAAAACTACTTTTTTAAACAAAATTCAAAAAATGTCTTTTTTACATGAACCTAAGCCTATCAGAATTTATATATTTTTACTCTTCTCTGTCTCCATTTGAAATCTGCATAAATTATGTTTATATCTCTCTCTGAACCTGGTAAAAAAAAATTATTTGTGTGTCATGACTTTGTGTCTGAAGATTGGGATCGAATTTTTTCGATTTTAATGAAATAAATATCACCATTATCTTCTGAATCTTCTCTTTCATATTGATTTATATATATATATTAAGAAATGGACAAGGTCCGACAATTTATTTATTAAAGACATTTTTTATGTTTAACGTTGTTATTTATAGATACAAGTATTTAAGCAAATGCTCTGTTTATGATAAACAGTATTAAATAACATTTACCGGCCTGAATGTCCGAGAAATTTTCATAGAAAATATTCGTTCTTTGACAGGATTCGAACCTGCATGCTATACGGAACCGTCATTTACGCTGACGTGCCTTACCTCTGGGCCACAAAGAACCTTTTCGGTAGACAAGTTCGAATTTACGGCTTATAAACTTCTATTACACTCAACGACATGTGTTTGATCGTCGTGTGTTTGTTTATTTTTTTTAAATTAATAATGTAGCGTTCTTTCTTTATGAATAAAAAAAAAAGCGTTAGGTGGCCAGTCGAGAAATTCGCCTGATGACACTGTAAGGTCGAAACCAAGATCGCTTATTCAACTGTCAACTGACCTCCTAATATTTAAAGCCTATATATATATATATATATATATATATATATATATATATATATATATATATATATATATGTCGTTTTCACTCTCGCGTGATCATGTGGTGATGTCGTAGGATGGGCCACGGTGCGATTTTCGCTTCCAGCGTTTCGTATGGACGAGTTTGTTGTTGCTTACAAATCTTCCATGCAAACAAAAACAGACTATTATTATTGCCATGTCCCTGTATTAATTAATATATTGTAATGTTATTGTCATCTTTGATGATGGTTTATGTAAGAAAGCTTAGACAGGATTAAAAAACATTTATCAATATGGCGATTTTCTTTTCGTCTTTCAATGATAATGTTATTAAGCTTATCAGACGATACGAAAGGAAATTGCATAAAATAAATAGACAAAACTTGCCTACATTATTTACTGAAACATGAATCAATGAAATAATGCTGCCTAAATACACATAATATATATATATATATATATATATATATATATATATATATATATATATATATATTCTTTCCATCATCTTGGTTTTTAAATATCCTACATTGTGATTTTCTTGACAGATTTTCTGTTATCACGTAGATGATGGAAAGAAAAAAATATTGAACAATTTGGGTAGATTGCAGAAAAAATTGTCAAAACAATTCTTTAAAAATGTTGAAACTACCAGGGTCTCTCGTTCATGCGTCACAAGTAAACTTTTCCATTTTGTTATATATATATATATATATATATATTCTGTTTATACGTTATTTTTATAGATACAATTTATTTAAATAAATGCCATGATTTTAAAATAAACAGTATTAATAACATTTATGAGCTTGTAGAAATTTCGTAGAAAATATGCCTACTCCGACAGGAATCGAACCTGTATTCCTATACGGAAACCGTCATTTGGTCTAGCGTACTGTACCATTCAGCTACAGTGAAGCTTCTGGTTAGCAAAGTCCGAATTACTGTTTATAAACACAATATTCGACGACTATTCTCGATCGATCATTTCTGCTCATGAAACGTATCTTAACGTAAACAATGACAACATATCATGAAATACAATTATTTTATATATTTTTTGTTTGTACGTTATATTTATAGATCGGTTGGCGACTTTCTTAACCTTTCAAATCGTGCAGGCCTGGTTTAGAGCGACAATCGGTAGGATGTTGTGGAGAGTCGTGATCAGCAATGTTTAAAATAGCGCGGCATATAAGAAAATAAACAAGAATATTGAAAATATGCTGTATTCATAGAACACTTTTGCAAATGTTGGCTTCACTCTGATCTTGCAAATGAAATCCAGGGTTTTGAGGCCAGCTATCTTAATGATGTTTGTAGACAAATCGAAATACTTTCATGTTCTTATCAAGCTGTAGCGTGCTGTTATTTTTGGCTTCTCCCTTTAAGGAATTTCGTTTTAGTCTGTTGTCTGGAAGATCACTTTCTCGTTATTCCAATTATATTCACATCACCAAGATTCGTGTAAAAGCAACCTTATTATTATTATTAAATTATGGTCATACTATGTACCAAGTCTTCGAGAAGACCTAAGGCACGTAGTGGTGTGTTGTTATGTCTACATTTCATGATTTATTTTTCTAAATTCTATAAAATCACTAGCGTTACATATGAGTTCTTGTTAGTGTGTAGGCTGTACTTATCAAGACAATTTTTTGTATTTTTCATAAGCTCGGATTTCTAGGGATTTTTTTCAATGTATTGTTGTGTTCCTTTTTTATCATTCCAAGCGCACCTACTATGTCTGGTACTATTCTTGTTTTCAATTTCCACATTTTTTCTATTTCGATTTCTAGGTCTTTATACTTCGATAGTTTTTCAAATTCCTTGGTTGCTATGTTACAGTCCACTGGACAAGTCATATCAATTAGTAGACAAGATTTTTCTTTTTGATGTTTGATAATTATGTCCGGCCTATTTGCTTCAATATTCCTGTCTGTCTGTAAAGATGATATAATCTTATAGAATTATGATGTTTTCTATTTCTGTAACCGGTGGTGGGTGATGTTCATACCAGTGTTTGTTAACATCGTCTCCAAAGTGTTTTCACATGGTCCATTGTAAGTATTGCCCAACTCAATCGGGATGATTTTTATATTCATTTGACGCAAGTACATCCTGAGATTAGATAGTCTTTAATGTCCTGATATTTGTCACAGAACTTGCATTTTGAATGCACACTATTTTGTATATTTGCCTGAAAGATTCTAGTGAAAAGACTCTGGTCTTGCGCTGCAAAAATAAAGCCTTTCGTTATAACCTTTAATCCAGATGTTTGTAACCATCGATGTGTGTTAACTTTATCAACATTGACTTTATTAGCCTCGTTCTGGATATTGGCCATGAGAGGTTTCTCTTGTCAGCGGTGTTTCACCTTTCAAGAGCTTTATCCTTGGCTTTCTTTTTCATAATTTTTGCCGCAACAGTTGGTTCTTGGATTCTGTTTTGGTTTTCTACAGAATCTACTAAATGTAAATCTCGTTTGTATTTACAAACTTCTTTTCTGATTGAATATTTTTCTTTCTGCTTTCGTTTTGTTTGACGAATTGCATCAACCAATTCTTTGCTTTGTTTTGTTTTTTTTTTCTAATGTATGTTAGTAAATCAATAGTTGTCTTGAATGACAATTCTAGCTGTATAAGACCTCTTCCACCTTCTTTACGGGGTTATGTCTAGATAGTCTACATCAGACTTTGAATGATGCATGTTATGATAAGAAAGAAAATTTCTTAGAATGCATTCGTCTGATATCATTTAAAGTCCTGTTCAAGATGTCGAAACTATATTGAACCATTATGATGGCAAAGCGATTAATAGCCATAATTCTGTTCTGGGAATTCATTTAAGCTCTTAATATTAGCCGCATCCTTCTTTAGTTCTATTTTCACACTATTTCTTTCATATTTATGGTGAATTCCTTCACTCTCATTTACACCGAGTTACTTATAAATTTCTTTCTTTAAATCTTTTATTGTTACCCCAAGATCTAAGCTAATAGAGGAGATTTGTTGTAAAGTTCTGCCTTTAGAATAATTATCCAAACCGAATTCTATTCCAGTGTCATCACTGAAACATTTTACTGGTTTCAGGAGACCTTCCTCCTCACCGTCATTCCTAGCATACAACTTTAAGTCTTCCATACAAAATAGATGGCTTATTTTCTTTTGAGATCTCTTATAGCCATATTCCGTCTTGTTAAGTTCACTGGTTAATGCTATTAGGGATTTACAAAATAGTAAAGGAGAAAGAGCCACCTTGAAATATTTCTCTGTTGGTATTTATTTCACCAAACTTATAGACTCCATTTATAAGATTGAGGTGAAGCGTTGTTTTCCATTTCGACATAGTCTGTTTGATGAAATTGAAGACGATGGGTGATACCTTGTATATATTTAAGGAGTTCAAGATCCAGGAATAGGGTGCACTATCGAATGACTTACGGTAATCTATCCAGGCAGGACTGAGATTTTTCCTTGTATCGAAGTCATACAAGATCAACCTATTAATAAGTAATTAATTTTTACATCCACAAAAGCCACGTTTGCACCCTTTTTGTTCAAGGGCTAGTATGACATTTATTTCTAAGAAGGAATATATCTGTTTTATCCACAGTTTCTAAGTAGTGGGAAGACGTGTGATTGGTCTGTAATTTCTTTTGGTCATTTGTGTTATCATTCTTGGGTAAAAGTAAAATTATTCCTTTGGTGGAGTTTTATTAGGATCATTGACCATTTCTTGAAGTTCTTTGGCTTGTTTCTTTGTTTGTGTACTGTATTTAGATAATATAACCAAAAGTTAGGATTTCTTTCATTCCTAGAGATTTCCACTTGTGGGCTTTTTTTCAGTGCACATTCAACATCCTCTTCTGTGATCCCCACCCATATTTCTTCTGGTTTATTTTTCATCCGGTGTCTACCTCTTGTGCAATCCAATCTGCTTCTTGTTATCTTTTTTCGACAAGCCCATATTTTTTTCCCAGGACTGTATAACCACTTCCATTGTTGGCTGAGTTGTCACTTCATTTTTTTTTTGCCTATTTCTCTGTAAAATGTCTTCGCATGGGTTTGAAAGATTTTGTTGTCTCTAGAATCTTCATCTTTTTTTATAGCGTGTGAATTCTGAAAGCTTTTAGTGAAAAGACTCTGGTCTTTCGCTTCAGCCTCTAACCCAGATGCTCGTAATCATTGATGAGTGTCAACTTTATCAACATTGACTTTATTAGCCTCGTTCTAGATATTGGCCATGCAAAGTTTGTATTGGTAGCGTTGCTTCATCTGTTCAAGAGCCTTATTCTTGGCTTTCTTTTTCATAATTTTTGCCATATTCCGTCCTGTTAAGTTCGCTGGTTAATGCTATAATGGATTTACAAAATAGTAAGGCAGAAAAAGAGTCGCCTTAAAATATTCCTCAGTTGTTGTTTATTGCACCAAACTTATACAATTCATTTATATGATTGAGTTGAAATGTTGTTTTATCATTTAATCATACTTTGATGAAATTACTAACGGCGGATGATACCTTGCATATATTTAAAGACTTTAAGATCCAGGAATGGGGTATACTATCGAATGCCTTATAGTAATCTATCCAGGAAGTACTTAGATTTTTCTTTGTATTGAAAGAGTTTTCCAAGATCAACCTATTAATAAGTAACTGATCTTTACATCCGCAAAAGCCACGTTTCCACCTTTTTTGTTCAAGAAGTAGTATATCATTTTTTTTTAAGTAGGAATATATCTGTTTTGTCAGAATAGATGTCATTACTTTGTGAGTAGCAGGAAGACATGTAATTGGTCTGTAGTTTGTTTTTTTTTTTTGGATATTTTTGTAGAAGAAAGCTAATTTCTTCTGTTACCAATACCGGAATTTTAGTAGGAACATTGGCCATTTCTTGACGTTCTTTGGCTATTTTTTTGCTTGCTTCATTTAGATAATAGAGACAAAAGTTAGGAATTTTGTCTATCTTCACATCGATTGGTACGTATCTCAGTTTCTTCATTATAATCTGTAGTTTGTGTGATGTTAGTAATTTTGTTGTAGATTTGTAGTCCCCTTTCATGTTTTTTGATTCGCCTATTCTGGTTGAAGTTCTTTTTATTTCTTTAATTTCAGCATCTGTCAATCGTTTATTTCTCATAAAGTAACTTCTTACATTGGCTTGTTTATTTTCTTCAATGTACTTTTGAATTGCTTGTCCAATCTTTTCTCGCCATATATATATTTGGCGAGTTATATTTTTCTGAGATTTCTGCAGTCGTAATGAGATTGTACTTCTCGCGAGACTATTTTACCATTTCTTTCTTTAAATCAATGGTTGTTGATCTAGTTGGAGAATTCGCAGGGCCACCATTTGGAATTATCCCGGTTTTAGGGAGCTGAAGATTCATTATATGTGTAGGAGTTTGTTCCTATGGCAGATTTTTCGACCTCAGTTAGGTTCTCGCCTGAAGTATGGACTCCCTGTTTATCCACTGGAAGAGCCATACTAGACTTTTGCGTGTTGACTTTTAGTTCTCATATTGTTCCCACGAGAACTCTAAAATGTTCGGTAAAAACATAGAAGAGCTAACTGGCTAACTGCAGATTATGTCGCATGTAGATTCTTCGGTTTTATCATTTAATCATACTTTGATGAAATTACTAACGGCGGATGATACCTTGCATATATTTAAAAACTTTAAGATCCAGGAATGGGGTATACTATCAAATTCCTTACAATAATCTATCCAGGAAGTACTTAGATATTTTTTTGTATTGAAACAGTTTTCCAAGATCAACCTGATCTTTACATTCGTAAAAGACACGTTTCCACCTTTTTTCTTCAAGAGGTAGTACATCATTTTTTTAAAGTGGGAATATATCTGTCTTGTCAGAATAGATGTCATTACGTTGTGAGTAGCGGGCGGGAATACATGTAATTGGTCTGTAGTTTTTGGGGACATTTCTGTCACTATTCTTGGGTAGAAGAAAGGTAATTTCTTCTGTTACCCAGAATTTTAGTAGGAACATTGACCCTTTCTTGACGTTCTTTGACTATTCATTTGCTTGTACTTAGATAATAGAGCCAAAAGTTAGGAATTTTGTCTATCTTCACACTGATTGGTATGTATCTCAGTTTCTTCATTACGATCTGTGTTTGTGTGATGTTATTAATTTTTATGCCCATTTCTTCTTCGCTTTCATGTTCTTTTGATTCACCTATTCTGGTTGCAGTTCCTTTTATTTCTTTAATTTCAGCATCTGTCAATCGTTTATTTCTCATGATGAACCTTCTTACACAGGCTAATTTACTTTTGTCAATGTACTTTCTAATTGCTTGTCCAACCTTGTCTCGCCAAATGTCATATGTTGTTTAGCGAGTGATAGCTTACTGAAGTTTGTGCAACGCTTCATAGAATGCAGTCATAACGATTTTGTATTCCTCACGAGTCCATTTTGCCTTTTCTTTCTTTAAATCAACGGCTGTGGGTCTAGTTGGAGAATTCGCAAGGCCACCATTGGGTTTATCCCAGTTGTGAGGATCTGAAGATTCATTATTTGTGCAGGAGTTTGTTCCTATGCCAGATTTTTCCACCTTAGATAGGCTCCCTCCTGTGAGGAGGCCATGTTTATCCACCGGAAGAGCCATACTGGAATTTTTGGTTTGACTTTTAGTTCTCATATTGTTTCCACGAATGTCACACGGGTTCATATGTCTACCCAAAGTTGCCCGACGGTCTTTTACAAACAGGTTTCCAAAGCCTATAATGTGTTGTTCACGACCTGATAACGCAGCAGCCATTAACTCCTCGGCACGATTAAAACTTTGAGTTGCGGGTTGTTGTTCTGTGTTTTCCTTCTCTTGGCAGGGGTTGGACTTGTGACGACGGTGTCATTTCCCCCATACTGACGTTGTCTTCTTCTTATCACAGCCGGTGATCGCTAGTAGGCTTTTAGTTCGGAGATAAAAAGAGAACTTCAATAAAGGAGTTCTAACTTAACTATTATATTCAACACGTTGACGTGTACATTTTCTAACCAGGCAGTGGGGTCGCTCTTTCACCCCCGCTGGGTAGCAATTTCCCAGACAGACACGAAAATACCAAGTCTACACCCTATGACGTGTAAAACTCGCTGAAATCCCTTTCTATCTCTAACATTCCCACGTTGGTTTTAGCCAATCAGAAACGACTTCCTCTGTTTTCCTGTATCTGACATCAAAGGTCAAAATGAGGAAATCAGGCGAGAAATACAATTCTCTAAAAATAGCAGTCTCATAAACTGTAACACACTTTAAAAAAAATGACCATGCTAAGTTTTAACTTCGTATAAATCACAATGACCACTACTAAATGAAATTTCATGTATACATATATCAGGAGTTATCATGAGAAAATAAAAAGGAAAAATAGATAATCAGCCAATACGATACTTACTCACACACACACACACACACACACACACACATATATATATATATATATATATATATATATATATATATATGTATGTATTTATACATCGTCGACAAATATGCATTATGCCGAGTTAAAAAGCACGAAAGGTTCCGTTGGATGTGTGGAAAAAAAAATCAAATACAGATAATAAAAAAATGAAAGTAAAATAGGAATAAAATTAAAATAAAAATAAAATTAAGAAATTGAAGTTAAATAAAGTTAAAGGGACTTAAAATACAACTGATGAAAATAAAAATGTAATTTCAAATTGTATAAAATTTCGAATAGCTCACATGTTAAAAGGCGGACGTAGAATGGTATCGGCCGAAAAATGTTCAACTTTCTGACACCAATACACCAATAAGAATGATCGTAATCAAGCTTTATAGGGTAGATCACCCCCACCCCTACCGCCACTACAAAATATCGGAAGAGTCACTAAGGAATTCATTAAACAAAGAAAAAGAAACAGAGAAAAAATAAAATAGATTTTACATTTGGGGTCATTTCTCAACCTAATAAAACGGGGACTTAAAAAGTAAATTATTATTATTATTATTATTATTATTATTATTATTTCCTTTGATTTCTGGCGTTTACACATTTCTTTCCAGGTCCCGCCCAGGGATCTAAGGTTAGAAATGCCATCATGACACTTTCCACTGTCAGAAATATATATATATATATATATATATATATATATGTGTGTGTGTGTGTGTGTGTGTGTGTGTATGTATATATATATATATATATATATATATATATATATATATATATGGATAAAGCCCTTCGTAAAGTGTGGGCTGTACTTGTCAGAACATTTTTTTGTATCTCTTTGAGGCATGGACTTCCAGGAATCCCTTCAATTAGTCTACTGCAATCTTTTCCAACCAGTCCTAGGGCTCCAACTACAACAGGGATTGTTGATGTTCACATATGCCACATTTTTGAGATTTCTATTTCAAGGTCCTTGTATTTTGACAACTTTTTGAATATCTTCAAAGATACATTGCAGTCAGCAGGGACTGCCATATCAATAAGGAGGCACCGTTTTTGTTTGTGGTCTTTAATAACAATATCTCGGCGGTTGGCCTTGATTGTTCTGTCAGTGTGTATTGTGTAGTCCCATAGAATTGTAACAGGTCCTATCTCCGTAACCGGGTCTGGGTGGTGTTCATACCAGTTTCTTTCAGTTTTCTTCCCGTAGAAGTTGCAGATTTTCCAGTGCAGATATTGGCCCACTCTGTCATGTCGGGTTTCATGTCATGTGGGTGCCAACACCGTGCAACCTGATACAAGATGATCAATCGTTTCTGGATATTTATCACAGAATCTGCATTTTGGGCTAACACAATATTTTAGTATATGTGTTTGATAATTCCTAGTTAGCAAGCATTGGTCCTGTATCATTATTATTATTATTATTATTATTTTCCTTGATTTCTATTTTATGAGCCACAACACACAAGTCCTTGGTTTCAATGACTGATGTGGGTGACTGTGGATTTGAACTCGTTGATCACCCTCTATATTCTCCTGATTTGACTATCATCCGTTCCCCAACATGAAAAAGACGTTTGGCTGGAAACAAATATCGCAGTTTTTAACGATGTCAGTATTTGCTGTTGATGATTTGTTTGACCAACAGAATGAACATTCTCCTTTGTACAGCCATATATCAGTTTACCTGGATATAAACAATACAGCCACGAATCAGAAGAGTTGAAATTAATGCATGCAAGATTTCACAGTTCTAGCATCATTCAGATGATTAACTTTTCAGACCTGCCTCGTGCATGCACACACACGCACACACACACGCGCGCGCGAACACACACACACAAACACACATATATATATATATATATAATCAGGAGCCAGACAAACCTACCTAGATTTCACCTACGCGGATCGTCAGGGTACGCCGGCGTACCCCGACGATCCGCATAGGTGAAACCCAGGTACGTTTGCCTGGCTCTTTAGGTTCATAGTTAGATTTGCTCTGCTTAGTGTGTTGGACACTTTGCTTAGTTATTTTTGTTTTACTCGTGTTGGAGGTTTTTTTTTTTGGATTCTGAGCTTGGATTCTGGACGATTATTTTCGCCTGAATTACATGTTCTTAGTTCTTTCTTTTTTTATTCCTTATTTTTCCTTGGGTATTGGTTTGTTCATTTACAAGCCAATACACGAGTATACTGACTTATATTTATGAGATTATTATTATTATATATAAATATATATACATAAATATATATATATATGTGTGTGTGTGTGTGTGTGTGTGTGTGTGTGTGTCTATGTATTCAAGAAAAGTCGCTACTAGATACTTTTCATGTCTTCTTGCAAAAGCGACATGGCAGTTTACCTGTAAAGAGTTCAATGCTGGTATCATGCAAGATTTCACAGTCCTCGCATCAAATTTTCACAGCCAACCTCCGACCATTTTATTACAGCCTCGTAGAAGCTAACATTTTGTGGTTAAACATTTAGTCATGCGATTATTACAATTAAGTCGTTTGAAAAAAATTCAGTCACTTTGGAATACAATTTCGGATCTATTTAGTGTCTGATGACATTTAATCTTGGGAAGCAGTAGATTTAAAGACCAACTAAATGCCAAAATGCTAATTTTCGAAGAAGACAGATTTCCACAACATTTTTTTTTTATTTTAGTTTTCATAACTCGTACTTGAAAAAAATTTATAATTAAATAAAATTTTACGAGATTATTTCGAAAAGGTTTTTCGATCAATGACTTGAAATCAATGTCTCAGTGAATGAACACAAAGAATTTTTCATTGAGACTTTTAAATTTTTTTGCCTTCATTTTTATTTATTTTTCTTCATTTTTTTAATAATAATAAGACATTTAACGCAAAATATTATGGTTCTTTATCTATCTATCTATCTATCTATCTATCTATCTATCTATCTATAAATATATATATATATTATATATATATATATATAGATATATATATTACATATATATTATATATATATATGATATATATATATATATATATATTATATTATAGATCTATATATATATATTGTATGTATATATATATTATACATATATATCATATATATATATATATGTGTGTGTGTGTGTGTGTGTATTAGATAGATATCGTCCTGTTACTATCTATCTATCTATCTATCTATCTATCTATCTATCTCTCTCTCTCTCTCTATATATATATATATATATATATATATATATAAATAGATAGATATCAGCTAGTTAGAATTTATCTATCTAGGCTTACCTATTCATATCTATCTATTCATCTATCTATCTATCTATCTATCTATCTATCTATCAATCTATCTATCTATCTATCTGTCTATCTAGATCTATATATATATTGTACGTATATATATATCATACATATATATCATATATATATATATATGTGTGTGTGTGTGCATGTGTGTGTGTATTAGATAGATATCGTCCTGTTACTATCTATATATATATATATATATATATATATATATATAAATAGATAGATATCAGCTAGTTAGTATTTATCTATCTAGGCTTACCTATTCATATCTATCTATCTATCTATCTATCTATCTATCTATCTATCTATCTATATATATATATATATATATATATATATATATATATATATATTAAATAGATAGATATCAGTTAGTTATTATCTTTCTATCAATCTCAGTATATATTGGTTTGGTTTGTTTTGTTTTACGGCATATCAACCTTAATGGTAATTGCTGGTAATATTTTTTATCTATCTATCTATCTATCTATCTATCTATCTATCTATCTATATATATATATATATATATATATATATATCGATCTTTTCAAATGTACCTATCTAAGTATATGTATTTTTGCACGTCTTGTACAGACGCAAATTCAAATCGAGACACTTCAGCTCTAACGCCGTTGGTGCACACGCAGGTAAATACATTATTGTCTGTTGATTAACACGTGTGCATCACTTACGCTGTGAGTCAATAAGTTTAAGTTTAGTCATGTGAAAGCCTCCTTCTCGCTTACTCGGTTTAACCACATTCGTTTTGCATCCCCGTCTACTGTTGACCTATGTTGGCAAATGCATCCGCCATTTAAAACCAGTTCTTCTGCTGGCAGATCAACGGGTATTCGGAACAGGATCCTTCTCTAAACCCAGACACCTACTCACCAGCTGCAGCGCATCAACCAACAATTTCAACCGTTTCTGTTCTCCTAGAGAACTGATAATTCTACACCATAGGCCAAATGTGAGGAACCACCCCACGGGATTTCGAAGGATCGCCTTAAAACAAAACGCTTTGTGTGACTTTTTTTGAAAACTAATTTACTACCTCATTTCGACACAGGGGCAATTTCTTTTCCTGTTTTTTTTTTTTTTTTTTTTTTTGGTTGTCCAGCATTCACTGCCATATAGGAGATTAGATAATCTCCTCACAGATGAAGAAGAGACTTGAAGCGACAGAGATGTGGTTCTACTGACGAGTGTCCTTAGAAACAAAGAAAAGATTGTTGGACGGCTATGTAATATCTAATCTCCTATAAGGCAGTGAATGCTGGACAATCTCCTCACAGATGGAGAAGAGACTTGAAGCGACAGAGATGTGGTTCTACTGACGAGTGTCCTTAGAAACAAAGAAAAGATTGTTGGACGGCTATGTAATATCTAATCTCCATATGGCAGTGAATGCTGGACAATCTCCTCACAGATGAAGAAGAGACTTGAAGCGACAGAGATGTGGTTCTACTGACGAGTGTCCTTAGAAACAAAGAAAAGATTGTTGGACGGCTATGTAATATCTAATCTCCTATATGGCAGTGAATGCTGGACAATCTCCTCACAGATGAAGAAGAGACTTGAAGCGACAGAGATGTGGTTCTACTGACGAGTGTCCTTAGAAACAAAGAAAAGATTGTTGGACGGCTATGTAATATCTAATCTCCCATATGGCAATGAATGCTGAACAATCTCCTCACAGATGAAGAAGAGACTTGAAGCGACAGAGATGTGGTTCTACTGACGAGTGTCCTTAGAAACAAAGAAAAGATTGTTGGACGGCTATGTAATATCTAATCTCCCATATGGCAATGAATGCTGAACAATCTCACAGATGAAGAAGAGACTTGAAGCGACAGAGATGTGGTTCTACTGACGAGTGTCCTTAGAAACAAAGAAAAGAGTGTTGGACGGCTATGTAATATCTAATCTCCCATATGGCAATGAATGCTGAACAATCTCCTCACAGATGAAGAAGAGACTTGAAGCGACAGAGATGTGGTTCTACTGACGAGTGTCCTTAGAAACAAAGAAAAGAGTGTTGGAAGGCTATGTAATATCTAATCTCCCATATGGCAGTGAATGCTGGACAATCTCCTCACAGATGAAGAAGAGACTTGAAGCGACAGAGATGTGGTTCTACTGACGAGTGTCCTTAGAAACAAAGAAAAGAGTGTTGGATGGCTATGTAATATCTAATCTCCTATATGGCAGTGAATGCTGGACAATCTCCTCACAGATGAAGAAGAGACTTGAAGCGACAGAGATGTGGTTCTACTGACGAGTGTCCTTAGAAACAAAGAAAGGAGTGTTGGAAGGCTATGTAATATCTAATCTCCTATATGGCAGTGAATGCTGGACAATCTCCTCACAGATGAAGAGATTTGAAGCGACAAAGATGTCGTTCTACTGACGAGTGTCCTTAGAATCAAAGAAAAGAATGTCGGATGGTTATGTTATATCTAATCTCCTTTATGGCAGTTTATGCTGGACAATCTCCTAACAGATGAAGAAGAGACTTGAAGCGATAGAGATGTTCTTCTCCGGAGTTAATTGGCAGGTTTCTATAACATTCCTGGAATATTTCTAGAATAAATATTAAAAATTGGTTAGTATCATTACTCATCGTCTATAAAACTCACTAGTGTAAATCTGAAAATTCGTATATTAATTACCCGATTGAGAAGATAGAAGTGGGGGCGATAAAACTCTCATATGTTCATGATCTGCTTCAGTGAAGTGGACGACGTAAACCGCTTTTAATTTTTTCATTTATACCCTCTTATTTCTTTAAATAATGATTTGAATTCATGTTTACGTTTGTTATCGTAACCTTTTGTTAAAGTTGTTAAATATTTAAATTTTTTATTATAAAGTTGTTAAATACTTGACGATGCAATAGGGGGGTGTTCTATAGCCGTGAAACTAGTCATGAGTTTATTCAATAGTTATATTTCATCAGATAATTCAAATAAAAAAAACGTGGATTTTTCACGGGCGTTTCTTTTTCTTTAATTATTATTATTATTATTATTATTATTATTATTATTATTATTTCTTTTTAATTTGTGTTGTTTACTGATTTCCTTCCGGGTCCCAAATAGAGATCTAAGCTCAAAAATGACTTTTTCCACTGATCATTTTCAACAGCAAAAAACAATCTAAGAACACAAACATTTTACATAGATAAAGCTCTTCGTAATGTGTAAGCTGTTCTTTGAGTATTTTTTTTGTATCTGTCTATATTTCTGAGAAGACGTATCATTTACACTATTTACATTATTCGGACTATTGTCCTCATCTTTGTCGCCATATTTATTACAACATTTTGGGCCTTTCAGTATCTGTCTATATTTCTGAGATGAGGTATTATGTCCACTATTTACATTATTCGGACTATTGTCCTCATCTTTGTCGCCATATTTATTACAACATTTTGGGCCTTTCAGTATCTGTCTATATTTCTGAGATGAGGTATTATGTACATTATTTACATTATTCGGACTATTGTCTTCATCTTTGTTGCCATATTTATTACAACATTTCGGCCTTTCAGTATCTGTCTATATTTCTGAGATGAGATATTATGTACATTATTTACACTATTCGGACTATTGTCCTCATCTTTGTCGCCATGTTTATTACAACATTTCGGCCTTTCAGTATCTGACTATATTTCTGAGATGAGATATTATGTACATTATTTACACTATTCGGACTATTGTCCTCATCTTTGCCGCCATATTTATTGCAACATTTCGGCCTTTCAGTATCTGTCTATATTTCTGAGATGAGGTATTATGTACATTATTTACATTATTCGGACTATTGTCTTCATCTTTGTTGCCATATTTATTGCAACATTTCGGCCTTTCAGTATCTGTCTATATTTCTGAGATGAGATATCATGTACATTATTTACACTATTCGGACTATTGTCCTCATCTTTGCCGCCATATTTATTACAACATTTCGGCCTTTCAGTATTTGTCTATATTTCTGAGATGAGATATTATGTACATTATTTACACTATTCGGACTATTGTCCTCATCTTTGCCGCCATATTTATTACAACATTTCGGCCTTTCAGTATCTGTCTATATTTCTGAGATGCGGTATTATGTACATTATTTACATTATTCGGACTATTGTCCTCATCTTTGTCCCCATATTTATTAGAACGTTTCGGCCGTTGTACGCTCCGGCCTTCTTCACGTGGTTGGAATGTCGAACTGAACCCTTTATTTCGCTCACTGGGGTAAACTGTTCTAGTTCCACGCGCTATGTTTTTAATGGATGTCAGTTATCAGTTATCTCCTGTTTAGTTCCCTCTGAAATTTCTGCTAGTGGATAAAGGCGTTGGTTAGATCCAGTGACAGGACCCAAAGAGTGTGAGTTCAATACCCGGTTAAGGCAGTGGAGAACTTTCAGAGGGGAATTAACGCTTAAATTCATACAGGTGGGGTACCACTAAAAGTAGCTCGTCAGAGCTGTTGCCATGAAAATATTTGTAGAAAATGACTGTAAACGAGATACAAATCATGTATATTGTATAAAGAATGAAACTTTTAAGTATATTTTTACAATAATTTTCACTCTCTACAAGCTCAAAGAGCTATTTGGAGCAGTTTGTTATGGAGTAAGATGCTCAGCTAGACTTGAGCAGGTTACGTTTTAGTGATTAGGTAATTATCCTCTTGGAAGTTGGTCCCACAAAGCAGCAGCCGTGGGAAGAAATAGAACAACGGGATATGGTCGTAAGCGCTAACTTTCTTAGGTATCATATTTGTTTTATTGGCCTGTATCGTGCGAGGCTTACGACTACACAACACGGAAACACTGGTCCCATTACCCGTTGGGATAGATATATAACTTACGCGTAAATACCCTTGATAAAGGTATGTATTCACATCTTCTCCGGGTTAATAAGTAAAACAAAATCGTTATTACCCACCACCCATCAAAAAAATTGTTACTATCTAAAAATATTCTCTGGTTTAATAACCTGCAATGGCTTGACAAACCGTACAAAATGAATGACTGAATCAATCATCAAATATTGAAATATAATTCATAATCCCCATCCTTTTCTTTATCCTTTTTGCAAACAGACCTCTTGCTTAATCACTTTGTAACCCTTTGCGTGCTAGTAACCTTACTTGGGGTGAAATGCTTATGTAACTGCCTTTTCTACTCCAACAGATTCTCCTCTTGCACTTCCCGACAGTGGAACTCCCTTCCTCTTACTTGCTTCCCTGGTAGCTGTAATTTTCAAATATTCAAATGTAATGTCAATCGACATCTTCTGATGCCTTCATCCTGATCCCCGTCCCTCTCCATATCCTCTCTTCAAACACCCCTTCTTGCTCTTGCTCTCTGTAACCCCTTGCGCGCTAGTCGCATTCCTGCCTTGCTTGGGGTGAAATGCTTAAAAAATATCAAGAAGGTAAGTGCTATTTCATCGACTGATTGAAACAATGAACAGCTCATCTACTCAGGAGATTTTTATCACTTTTAAAGAACATTCTAACGTTCTTTCTAGATACAGCCCAAAAGAATCTACGCGGGCTTGTGGGTGATGGATTATTTTCCAAAGATGAAACATTGCAAGTCACTCGTTGCTCTGCCGCTATTTGAAGTCTTTAGACGATTACCATTCCTTAGTTGCACTAGTTCTAGCCTTTACAGCTAAGACGGGCCATTTTATAGCGAACCACGCTCATTCCGTTCGTATTCCGTTGGTGAGATGTAAGTTCCACTCGAACAGTTTCTTCCAACCAACAGCTACTTTTTGAAATCGTCTCCCAAGAGGATGCTTCCCCCATCACTGTAATCTTAAACTACTCGAGTCTAGGGCCAACCGTTATCGTTCCCTGATATTTTTATAAGCATTGCTTCATAAAATTGTGGTCAAAATATTTAGATTTCGGCATTAGAGATGTTGATATGCCGCTAAAGAAAACAAGCAATTAAAAATACCGGGACCGATGCTATAAATTGTTTCCAGTTTAGAAAGGGGTTACTGACTGGGGATTTGCCAACGCTGTTTGAAAGAGTTGGTATTCAGATTTATACTAAGTTAAACCTTAATTACTGTATTTCATGTTCTACTTCGCCCTTCCCCCGGCGCACAGGTGTGTATACATGTTTGTGCCAGAGCATCTGCCTTCGGATTGCAGCTCGACTCTCAAAATAATAAGTTATCTGAAAGAAAGCTGAATCTTTCATTTAATTTACCTGGAAATCAAATTCGGGATTATCTTCTGCTTGTTTGGTTTGTTGATTTTTTTAATACTAGATAATCCCTCCTAGATAATCCCTCCTATCGCCCGGTCCATACAACTGTCACTTCTCTTGAACAGAGTTAGTGGTTCATCCCTTGTTTCCTGTTTAGGAAGGGGTTCATGGTTCCTTTCTTTTTCTGCGACCTTAATGGTACTGTCAGGAATTTATTGTGGTGGTGGCAACATCTCTTTATAATGAATGTGACACCCACCGGTGGTCGCAGTCGCAGTCCAGTGCCAATATGTGACCTCCACTTGGTCGCGACGTCAATATATGACATTGCGCCGTCGGCCTGTGGTCAACTCTCAGTTTCGGCGCGAAGCTGTAAGGTTTCTTCCACCAGCGTTTGGGGTGGACTCGTTGTCGCTGACACCAGCCTGTGTCCCGGTCGATCTGGTCGTTCCCGGTTCGATAACAACTTTTTCCCCGATCACTGTAATCTTAAACTACTCAAGTCTAGGGCCAACCGTTATCGTCCCCTCATATTTTTATAAGCATTGTTTCATAAAATTGTGTTCAAATATTTAGATTTCGGTACTAGAGCTGTTGATATGCCGCTAAAGAAAACAACCAACTAAAAATACCGGGACCGATGCTATAAATTGTTTCCAGCTTAGGAAGGGGTTCTCAGTTCCTTTCTTTTTCTGCGAACTTAATGGTACTGTCAGGAATTTACTGTGGTGGTGGCAACATCACTTTATTATGGAAGTACCAGGTTGCAGTTTTCTAATAGTTTCCGACTGGTACTTAGGAGCCCGAACTCTTGCGTAGGATGCTTTGATCAAAAGTTGCATAATATCGGGGTTCTCTCATGGAAGGGTGTCTTTGCGATAAATAAGGCAATCGCTAAGCACAGAACTTACATTCGTCGATTAGAATTGCGAACTAGGAGGAACGACAAGTGCTTATGGTTTTCTAACGTCATTTTTGGATCGTAATATAATCTGGCCTTAACAGAGAGAAGAGTTCCAATTCCCGTTACGTTCGTTATATTCCCTTACTCGCAAATACCCTCAGGAAAAGTATGAATTCACCTCTTCTCCCCCCAGCTATGGGTTAATTAGTAAGATTTGTATCACTAAAACTATTATTATCTTACAAATAAAAGTAAATAAAATTACGCACAAAACATTTAGATTTCGGCATTAAATAACCCATAGAGATGTTGATATGCCGCTAAAGGAAAACAACCAACCAAAAATACCGGGTCTGGTGCTATAAAATAAAACTACGAGACATATCACTTCAGCATTTAATCTCCTTCAAAGTAGTCCCCACACATTTTATCCAGCGTCGTTTCCATTAATAGAAGCATTCCTGGAATTCCTTTATTGGGATAGCGAGCAGCAATCACTTGGATTTCTTCGGTGTCTTGATATTTTATATATATAAATGGAATGAGAACGAATCAAATATAAATTCAAACGTCCACAACATTAATTTAAAATGGGGCTTAATACAATAGCAGAGCAGTATTTTTTTATTATAGGATATTATGTTCGAACATATGTAAGAGCGCTACATAAATGCATTCTTGTTTTGATGCATATCGCATCTCATTATGATGGCATGTGATGAAATGCATCGAAATATGAATGCATTTACGTAGCGGTCTTACATATGTTCGAATGTAATATCTTATAATAAAGTATATATATATATATATATATATATATATATATATATATATATATATATATATACACACACAGACATGACAGAATTGAATAGACGCCCACAGAAACATTTTATTTTATTAAACAAGTAATTTATACAAATGAAGTAATTATAAATGGTCATAAGTTTAATAACTAATACTTGGTTGACATCCCTTTTGCTTTTTTTAATGCAAGGTCCCTTCTAGGCATGCTAGCGATGAGTTCATGAATATCATCTTGAGGGATTTCTTGCCATGTTTGACGCAATAATCCTAAAAGTTTGGACTTAGAAGATGGCTTCCTGTTTTTTTTGCAGAGTTTTCGATCTAATGTGCCCCAAAGGTGTTCAATAGGGTTAATATCCGGGGACTGATTTGGCCATGGAAGTTTATTGATCCCATTTTGTCTCAACCAATGTTGCGTTGCTTGAGCTCCATCTTCCATAAATAGGGAGTCAACTTTGCTCATTCTACTACTTGAGAATATTGGAAGGAGCCCTTTCTTTAATATAGAAACATATTTGGTTGAATTGATGTTTGCTCCACACTCCACAAGCTTTGAGTGACCATCACTCCAAATTGCACCCCATACCATTACTGAAAGCCCCCCCCCATGTTTCACCGTTGGCTGCAGTCTTTTTAAATCAAACTCTTGACTACAGAGTCTCCATACCCATACTCTTCCACTGTCGGAAAATAATGCAAATCTTGACTCATCAGAGAAAATGACAGTGGTTCAAAAGGTCACAGGTCTCTCCACCATCTCATGAGCCCAATCCTTTCTGCGTTTGATATTGGCTGGACGGAGAAGTGGTTTCCTTCTCGCAGCTCTGCCATAGTAGCCCAACTTGTGAAGATACCTGACAGCTGTTCTTGGACTGACATCAACTTGTGTTGCTATGTCAGAGGCCTTGCAACATGGATTCTGTTCAACATTTCTTTCGACAAGACACATGGTTCTTTCAGAAGGCCCAGGGCGACCTGGATGAGGTTTTGTGCACTTCTTGCCCTCTCTGGTACGATCACTCTATTAACAGTAGAAAGAGTATTGAAAGAATTTCAGATATTTTTCTTTGACTAAGACCACCTTCTTGTTGGCCCACGATACGTCCTCGCTGAAATTCGGATAGGTCTGAGGCTCCTTTGGTTCGTGGCATATTCCAGTATTGTTATCTGCAATTTTAATCAAATAATCTAAGTTAATTTATCTTCGTTATTAAAAAAAAATCAGAAATAAAATTTATCTCGGTGTCTATTCAATTCTGTCATGTTTGTATATATATATAGTCTTATGGTTATATAGCGAACTCAGGAGAGTTCCGCCACGGAATATGTGAGTGAGCGGCGCTATGTTGAGTCTGATATGAATCTCTTCGGTGTCGAGGCCCGGTTGGTACAGTTGGTATGTTGTGGTGGTGGATGCGCACTGCTGATGAGTCCCAATTATAGGACGAAACGGCCGTCCAGTGCTTCTTCTATTTTCCTGTTGAGGTTTATATCAGACTCAATGAATTTATTTATATGTTTATCAAATCCTCCTACTTATTATATGTGTTTATCGTTGCTTGATCCGGCTTCTAATGCTCCAGTTGGCGCGGCTTGGTGAGAGTAGTCGTGGCTCCCGGGGGCACAGTCTTATGGTTATATAGCGAACTCAGGAGAGTTCCGCCACGGAATATGTGAGTGAGCGGCGCTATGTTGAGTCTGATATGAATCTCTTCGGTGTCGAGGCCCAGTTGGTATGTTGTCTGCTTGACAACCCAACTGTCAGGGTTTCGATACCTGGTGGTGGATGCGCACTGATGATGAGTCCCAATTATAGGACGAAACGGCCGTCCAGTGCTTCCTCTATTTTCCTGTTGAGGTTTATATCAGACTCAATGAATTTATTTTTATTTTTATATATATATATATATATATATATATATATATATATATATATATATATATATATATATATATATATATATCCCTACCTAACTTTGTCCTCATAAACGACTGCTGGCCTGCCTGAACGTTCTATGCCTTCCTGATGAAAATTTCCAATTCTGAACGTAGCGAAAATCTCACGAATAGTATTCTTAGCTATGGCACCATTTCCATAAACAGAACATATAGATTTTGCTGTTATTTTTTTTCTTTCCGTATTAAATAACAAAAATGCATTTTCCTTCATTTTCAGTTTAAATGTAAAAAAAAGATTTAAATTACAGACAAACGAATCGTATAGAAAGGCACATTTAGTTGTCACCATTCAGAGTATGGATATATGTCCGATTTCAGTCACGTCTCAAACGAAATGACGTACTCAAACATGACCTATTAAAAACGCTACGAACTTTTGTTCCCACCCAATACGTCATTGCCATTAAAAAGAATGCCTTGGTCTTGGAATTTCTTTTAGGTGCGGAAGATAAGTAAATGTGTAAATAACCAGTTCTGAAGAGGATGTTGACCAACCTATATACCTATCTACGTACCTACTTACCGCAGTCAGATATCGATGGCATGTCTTCTTCATATGTCAGCCTTCTATTGTGGTTTTAATAGCCCCCCTGAGTAATTTGGTTTCTCCAATTTGTCAATGAAAGTAATTCCTGGTCTCCCACAACATCTTTTTCCTTGCGGGGGTTCCCATAATAAAACTTAGCGAATGATTTCATTATTACTGTTGGGCAATGTCCGCAAAGTGCTACAATCCGCACCTGGACGATAGGACGATAAGCTACTTCAAAAAGGAAAGCCTCTAATCAGGAGGTTTTGAGGAGCGTGGAAACGCCTCTTAATTGCTTGTGTTCCCAGGTTCACACTGACCCGGGGAGGTAGCACCTGTTACAGACCCAGCTATGGGCAAATAGTTAACCCCCAAACTGGAGTCAAAACACTATGAAAGTGTAAAACGGTTTTAATGTCAGAAATACTCTGTAAAATAAGTTTTATCAGCAATACATTTTTGAAGGAAAAAATATTATCAGCCATAAAATTTTGTCGGCATTACGGTTGATATACCGTAAAACAAAACAAACCATAGAACCCACTCCATAATTGTAGCCATCAGCCTTAGCAAGACCCAACAGATCATTTGGTTCGTCATATGTTGCTGCTAATTAAGATTTTTTTTTATTCTTGACGTCTTGCTTTAAAACCCATCAAGTTTCTTCAAATTCTTCCTCAGCGTCTTTGCACTCGATACAAGAGTCATCAAGTTCCATCTTCAATAACTTTCTTCACCGGAGACATTCACAAAAACTGTTTCCACTTTTGTTCTGACGAATTCAAATTCTCCATCATTATTTGGAGTGCTGACTAAGCGTTTCCGACTTAAGTCCTTGCTACATGAGCTGATCTACAATCCAAGACAGAAAATATTAGTGTTTCTTTTTTATTTAATCCTAGTCCGAGAACCTCACGATGCAATTTCGTATCTATATATATATATATATGTGCGTGTGTGTGTGTGTGTGTGTGTGTGTGTAAGCAAATATATGGATATAGATCCGACAGTATGAAGAAAAATATACTGAAAAAATAAACAAAGATCCTAATATGCGATTATGCTATTTTAATGTTTAATGCCAACGTCGGACGTTTCAGTCTAATAGACCATCTTCAGGACATATTCATAAAACATAATTAACATAGACCTTATTTTTCTATTGAAAAAGACGATGGACATAAAAGCAATACAAATCCAAACAGATAACTGAAATCTTTTATCAGCGTTCCGTTTAAATATGATCACGTCGTGAATTGTATATGGTCTATGTTAATTATGTCTTATGAATATGTCCTGATGATGGTCTATTGGACCGAAACGTCCACAGTTGACATTAAATATTAAAGTAGCATAATCACATATTAGGATTTTTGTTTGTTTTTTCAGTATATTTTTCTTCATATATATATATATATATATATATACGTGTGTGTCTGTGTGTGTGTGTGTGTGTGTGTGTGTGGAAAGCTGTTGTGTAAAATGTTTTTTATAATCATTATTCATAAAGATATTCTAATATATATATATATATATATATATATATATATATATATATATATATATATATTAAGAGAGAGTGAGAGAAAGAGATATTTTGGGACTGATAATAAACCATTTTATTTCCGACTTCCGTCTTATGCTGGCAATTTGCAAATCAGAAAATGCCTGACTTGCATAGCATTACGTGCATCGCATTGCCTATTCTGACGTCATCATAAAGCAAAAACGCTGAACATAGATAATTTAATTTAACATTAAACTAACCGCAAAGTAAATGAAGTCAAAACGCTAAACAAAAATAAAGTGTGACGGATTACCCTAAAAACCAGCTCTTTATGAAATAAAAGCCAGATTCTTATAAAAACAAAGTAAAATCCTTATAAAATCCTTATAAAATTTCTTTTGCACGAAATTAAATTTGTTTATATGTTTTATTCGTCAGCCACCTCACATCTGTTACTCCTTTTTTTATGTGCCAGGTCCCTTCGAGACGTAGGCGATCATGGCTCTCCACTCCCCACTATCCCTTGTGGCTCTCAATAAGTTACGTCCCTCTGCCAACTCCCCCAGAGCATGTTCTGTCATCCACTTGTTTAAGCCCGCCTGGTATGTCATGCGTTGCATTCCCTTGTCTGTCTTTCCCCCTATTCAACTTGTGAGTATCAGATTCTCCGAGCCTTCCTTTCTCATTACGGGTCTCAGAAATTTCATCTGCCCGCTTCCTCTTTGTTTGCATCCACTCAATAACCTCGTCGTTGCTCACACGCACGGTCCATGATGACTACACACACACACACACACACACACACACACACACACACACACACACACACATACCTGTTTTAGAGATTTAATAAGCGTAGCTTAGATGCGGCTCAACGCCAGATGAATGACACTCTCAGTGAGGATCAAGCTCACTACTCAGTTCTAATTAATACAGCGGGACGAGATAGCTAACCATTGCTCCACGTCGAAATGTTGAGAGACGCAGTGCTAAGATTCTCTCAGATCCACCAGTTGGTGGTTCAATGGCTGGTTTCAGCGAGTTCCTCACAGCGGAGCCTACGCCATGTTGCCTTGGATCATCCTGGGGCAGGCCCTGCCAGAAGAAGGGGTAGTTGGTCTCCCTGATGGAACCGCTGTTAGGCAGGCAGGCGATGTCAATCCCCAGTCTTGAGAGTTCCCTGTCTATGACCGCGGTCTTTCGAGCTATCGTCGATCTGTTGGATGTCATCTGCGAATCCAAGGCGCATGGTCCGGACGTTCCAGCTAGCAAATCGAAGAACAGGAGTCTTCGTGTTTCTTTCTTTTCTGCTTTTTGCGGGATTTACAGCTTGCTTGCGCAGGAGGCCCTGTCCCTGAGCCCCTTCACATCTGTTATAAATGCCTAACGAAACGGCTTAGCAGAACTGTAATTAATATTATTTAACTTTTCATTTTTGTGTCCTCACATTTTTGTGTTATACTTTGTCATAAGTTTTCCCCAAAATTGTTCTTGATATATAAAATATATATAGATATCTCATATATATACATATATATTTATATTTATATATATATATTATTTAGATTATTCGGACTATTGTCCTCATCTTTGTCGCCATATTTGTCACAACGTTTCGGCCGTTGTACGCTCCGGCCTTCTTCAGGTGGTTGGAATTTCGAACTGAACCCTTTATTTCGATCACTGGGGTAGACTGTTCTAGTTCCACGTGCCATGTCTAATGTGTGTCAGTTATCAGTTATCTCCTGCTAATTTCCTTCTGAAAGTTCTCCACTGCCTTAACCGGGACAACGGCCGAAACGTTGTGATAAATATGACGACAAAGATGAGGACAATAGTCCGAATAACATCAATAATGTACATAATACCTCATCTCAAAAATATAGACAGATTATATATATATATATATTCACATTTTATATATGATTATTTATGTGCTTATCGTTATCTCATACCTATCTATCTATCTATCTATCTATCTATCTATATATATATATATATATATATATATATATATATATATATATATATATATATGTTGAAACTTGACTAATGCATGGAATAATAATGCAACACAAAATGTACTTAGAATAAAATGTATTGAAACAAGAAAGGGTACACAATATTTACATATAGTCTTTTGTATATTCCTGGTAAGACCGTTCCTGGAGAATGTGTTGACTGAGTCGCAGTCGGGCAGAGTCTCTGGATGAATCTCTTGATTCCTCCTCTTTCCCCGTACCAACCATATTTATATGGTCAGTACTCCACTATACAAATTGGGTGGATCCTACCACAACAATATATATATATATATATATATATATATATATATATATATATATATATATATATATATATATGAGATAGGTAAGACAAGCACATAAATAATCATATATAAAATGCAAATTTATATATATATATATATATATATAATTATAATTATTTTTAAAATGTATAATTCATTCGTTAGATAAGAGTTCTCATGTTTCAAGAACAAGAGCCAAAAACTTTAATATAATTATTGAAATTAAATTGAATTAAAGTACCAAGCTCTGTTTCATCTTCAAGCGAAATTTTTGGAATAACTAATCTTGAAATTTACGCATCTTTATAAGCATATTCATTCGTAAAATTAATTACTATAGAAACGGCTGAAGCAATAATTTAAATAAGGGTCGTAAGGGTTAACAATTTGTATCAGCATATCAGCTACTTTCGGAAAGAGGTCAAGTCAAGATAGGGTGGGGGTTTCTAAATTAAAGCGAATGACGACATTCATTATAGTCGAATCTTCTAGTCCGTTTCAGCGATAGAGAGCTTATTGGAGTTATTGCTACATTGTTAAGGGTCAAAAGATTTTTTTCCCTAAAATGCTAAAGATCTTCGGATTATTTACCTAAGGTGTTCTTTCCTATTTTTCTATATATTCGCACACACGAACACACACACACACACACACACACATATATATATATATATATATATATATATATATATATATATATATATATATATATAGATAAGAAGGAAATTGCTGGAAAGTAATTGAAACTCACCTGAAGCGAGCTGAATCTATAATGCTCCTTATGCCAATAACACTTCCACCGAGCTTCTCTACGGCATATGACTTCACTGAATTTTGACGTGTTCCTCTCCAATTTATATTTAAACTGGGGTCATCAGGAGAATGGGCACCGTTTTCAGGGCCTTCCTCTCAAAATATATATATATATATATATATATATATATATATATATATATATATATATATATAGTTTTAAAGGCGTGCTAAATTTACGGGATAAAGTGCTCAATATCAGATATAGAGCGTATGTAAATATAAATATAAAAGTGAACATTGTAGTCAATACTCAGAGGCGACAGGCTGTTTCATGCTGGATGCAATCGTCAGGCGTCCTGACTATTGTGTCTAACATGAAACAGCCTGTCGCCCCTGAGTGCTGACTTCAATGTTCATTTATATATATATATATATATATATATATATATATATATATATATATATATATATATATATATATATATATATATATATATATATAATAATAATAATATTAATAATGGACTCTCCCGTCGGTTTCGACGTATGAGGATCTGACAGCTTATTGATTCAGTTAGGAAATTTTATGCGATAATCTTAAGTGGCATTTAAAACCCGCTCGTGATTTACAAAGGAGGCCACATATGGAGCAAGTGTGAGGATTGTGTGATGAGATCGCTGTTAGATTACTGTTAGAATATATATATATATATATATATTTATATATATATATATATATATATATATATATATATATATATATATATTCGCATTTTATATATGATTATTTATGTGCTTGTCTTGTCTACTTCGTTTATAATTTTAACCCCTTGATCCATGACCACCGCTTTATCGGTGGTAGAGAAAAATGACGTAATGACCAGCCACCGGTTGAACGATGAGTAAACACTTGTAACTATTTTTATATCTACAGTGAAACATTATATACCAATTATTTGCAAATTTTTGTCTCAGTAGCTCAGACAGGATGGTTCAAATTGTTCAGGAATGCAGCGTTCAAAGGGTTAACTTATTAATTAATTTATATATTTATTTTATAATTTGCTATTATTAATAGTATTATAGTTATTATTCTTATCCTTATCTATTTTTATATTCTAAATTTGTTCTTTATAATTTTCTCTTGATTTATTTATTTTATTGTTATCTTATTTTTATTATATTTTTATTATATTATTTTTATATTACATTATATTATATTGCATTATATTATATTATATTTATATTCTAAATTTGTTCTTTATAATTTTCTCTTGATTTATTTTTTTTATTTTTATTATATTATTTATTTAATATAATTCCCTCACACATTATTTATTATGACAAAGTTAGAAAAGTTTACTTGTGACGTATTTTGTCCTTCAAGACTTCATCAGACTAAATTAGTTATGTTGGTAGGACTAAACATGCACATGAGAGAGGGGGCTGGGGATTTTAGATAAAGTTCACACTATCGACAGCTAAAATAGTAAAAATCTGCCGTCTCACCGCCAATCAATGCTACTTCACATCTAATAATGATTGTTACAAGCAAAAATTTGGATCACCAATGGGATCACCTCTCAGTGCAGTAATGGCAGGTATCTTCTTAGAATTTCTAGAATCCGGCCCTTTTCAAAATATTTTACCCAATCAATCAACATACTTCTGATATATTGATCATACTCTACTTATATATGCTAGTTATAGTGATTTACCTGACCTAGTAGATAAACTAAACAAAGTTAAACACACAATGGAATTTGCATACGAACTGGAAGAACACAATTCCTTACTCTTCCGAGATATCAAGCTACAGAGTATTATCAGAAGTTTAAAACCCGGTGTCCACCGGAAATCAAACAACAAAAACTTAATCGCAGCGTCATCTAGAGTAAATTTGCCCCCTGAAACTTACATCATTTCATCATTCCTGACAGATCTTCTGATATCAAAAGTTGAAATACTTATAAAAATTGATGGTAAGAAAAAGTAAAAGAGTGTAAATAAATTCGTCTAGATAAAAAAAAAATCAGAAAAAACAGAAAAAAAAACACACAGCACCAGTCTATCGTGAGCATGCGTCGTAACACCAACATAAAAAATTTAGTTCCATGAAGTATATATATATATATATATATATATATATATATATATATATATATATATATATATGCATATATATATATATATATATATATATAAATGACAATAGGAAAACTGTAGTTATTGCTGACGCGTTTCGTCCTATGTAGACTTTCTTAAAGCAAAAACTAAATATTTCGTATTTTTGCTTTGAGAAAGTCCACATCAGACGAAACACGTCAGCAACTATTACAGTTTTCCTGTTGTCATTTATATTATATTTATAAATATTGTCTTTTCTACAGGTTAACTCTGAGAAATATATATATATATATATATATATATATATATATATGTGTGTGTGTGTGTGTGTGTGTGTGTGTGTGTGTGTGTGTGTGTGTGTGTGTGTGTGTGAAAATATATAGAAAATAGGAAAGAACTCGTTAGGTAAATAATCCAAAGTTCTTTTGTAGTATATTTGTTATATATATATATATATATATATATGTGTGTGTGTGTGTGTGTGTGTGTGTGTGTGTGTGTGTGTGAAAATATATAGAAAATAGGAAAGAACTCGTTAGGTAAATAATCCAAAGTTCTTTAGTATATTTGTTATTATTTTTAAAAATAGTGCTCGATACAAAAGTAGAGCATAATTATTTATTTAAAAATATGATTCCAAAACGCTACATAAAAGGTCTCATGTTTCAAAACAAGAGCCGAAATCTTCAATATAATTATTTGAATTAAATTGAATTAAAGTAAGCTCTGTTCCATCTTCAAGCGAAATTTTTTTTGGAATAACTTATTTCTGAAATTTACGTGTTTTAATAGCATATTCATTGTTGAAATCAAAATTTCCATGGTAACGGCTAGAGCGATTGTTTAAATAGGTAGAGGTGTTGCGTGTTAATAATTTGTATCAGTTTAGAGTTACATTCATAGATGTCAAGTCAGGGTAAGGTTGGGGTGTCTAAATTTAAAACGGAAGATGATTTAGTCAAGTCTGGTTTCCGTGTCTATGGAGATTTATTTGTTATTTTATTTATTTTTTTTTTTTAAAGGGTTTTGTGCATATAAAAAAAAAACAGCCGTAATATATATATATATATATATATATATATATATATATATATATATATATATATATATATACCATGAATGAATATATATATATATATATATATATATATATATATATATATATATATATATATGTCCCATGAATATATATATATATATATATATATATATATTAGTACACGATAAAATTACAAATCACCTCACATGAGGAGATTTGTGATTTTATTGTGTATTAATCTTTGCTCTGTAATAATAAATACATTGATCTCTTGTGGATCGATTCTAATATTTTAAAATTTACATTATTGGATTATCTATATATAAAATTTAATTCATTGAATTATAAAATTTAAAATTGATAATTTTTAATTTTATATTATAATTTAATGTTTAATTGTCAAAATGAATTCTATTTTAGTCTCGCCCTAACATTAAAGCATTAAATAGTTATTATAACCAAAGTGCGTTGTCAAGTTTTTTGAATTCTCATATACTTGTATTTTGATTGGTCATTGCAGCTTATGTAACAGCGTTTCCCCTAGCGAGGGTTGTTTGATTGATTTGAACCTTTTACAACACTTTATTCTACATTCAACACCATCACTTGGTCAGACACCAGTAGTGTTGAAACAAAATGGATATTTTTTTTAGTGATTTTATAACATGTTTATGTTATAATTTTCGAATAAATAATTATATTTCCTCTACTCTGTATTGAGCACTGTTTTAAGAATAGTATTTGTTGGCTATTGGAATTTATTCCCTATACACCAATCCTACACTTTGTTATATATATATATATATATATATATATATATATATATATATGTGTGTGTGTGTGTGTGTGTGTGTGTGTGTGCGTGTGTGTGTTTGTAGTTGACGCGCATTTGGTTTTTGTAGAAAATATTTGTTATTTTTAACAGTGTTTTCACTATGTTTACTTACTTTGGAAAGAAATAATCTAATTTGATGGTCGATAAGGTGGTTAGGGAAGCCATTGTTAGCTAGCAAACAAGGAAAGTAAGATTCCTCTATTCAGATAAAGCCTCGTCTCACAGAAAATACAAACCGCTAAAAAGGACATCCGACATATAAATAATGGAATTTGGATACCTCGGTGTCGTGTAATGGTTAGCACGCTTATCTCGCTAGAGCAATTACGATTGTGTAGTAAGTTCGATCCTCACTAAGTGGCTTTTACTGTCGTGCCGCACATCTAAGCTAAGCTTAGAAATCACTTTAAATAATGTAATTCATAAACATAACATGACACTAAAAACACCTTAACCGAATCCGAATAGAAGGAAGCCTTTCACCACCTCAACTTTAGCAGTAATGAACACCAACTTACACAGAGACAAATAATCCAATGTAAACGCTATGTAAACTATTCCAAAGAAACATTCGACTACACAACAGCGCTAGTCATAAATTAACAGATGAACAAAAAGAATTCTATAAATTTAGGGCCAAATTGCCATCTCTAACCTACATTTGAACTCTTTACAAAGAAGACCGAAATTGAAATTCTACACCAATCACTATCCCAACGCGTAGCGCGTGGAGACATAGCAGTTCACGTAATCCTGAGAGACCTCCTCAAGGCCGACGGTTTGAAAAACCGCCCCTTCAGAACAGCTACAATAATACCCTACAGCTAAACTGAAAATCGCTGCAAAAGAACTAAAAAAACAATCATCAGACGAGCTGGCAAAGCTAATGCATATGTAGTTTTGGATAAAGTTGATTGCCATAAAAAATTACAAAACACCATCGATGACCGTACTAAATTCACCAAACTGAACAGAAACACTACGAAGACCCTAAAAAGTTCCGTCAACAAGCTCATAACATCGAATAACAATGAAAAGGTTCCCTTAAAATCCAAAAACCCATCGGAGACTACCAATCTGGAAATCTAAAACACACAGAAAAACTCGGATACACGCTACAACCAATCATTTCCCAGATCCCAGCCCCTATCTATGAGTTGTCAAAATTCCTTAATGACATCATTACCTCATACCTACCCACCAACTATAACAATTCTTCCAAATTCTAAAATGTACAAAACCAACCTGAGGCATCACAGCGTCACTTGACGGGGATATTGTATTCACAAACGTCCACGTCGATCAAATCATTGATATTATCCTCAATTCCGTGTACATAAATAACTCTATCCCACCTCAATCTATTAAACCAACTATCCTCAAAAATTACTAAATTCATGCACGACCAAAGTCCTATTCTATGATCATAATGGCAACATCTAGACTCAATCTAATGCCGTGTTTCTCTAATTATTATCTGTCCCATGTAGAAAACATGATATTTAAACAGGTCTGTAAATCTAAAGTATATGTCTGCTGCGTAGACGATATTTTTATTTTAGCGAATAACACACTCTCAAGACATTTGAAAAAAAAATCTGTCCTTAATTTTACCTAGGAACTTCGTTGAAAATGTAAACTCCTATTCTTAGACATTCTCGTCGTATACAGTAATAACACTTTTACAATTTCATTATATAAAAAAAAAACCATTAGCAGAAAATCTTGACACCTTAACTTTATGAATGAATGCCCAACCAGATAGAAAATATCAGTAATAAAATACTTCCTAAAAGTGCACACTAGAATCCTCTCGTCTATGTTTTCTTAAAGAACTCAACAATGCAAAACAAACATTAGTTAACAATGGCTTTCCTAACAACCTCATCGACCACCAAATTAGACTATTTCTTTCCAAAGTAAATAATAACAATAGTGAAAGCGCAATATAAAATAAGAAATATTTCCTACAAAAGCCAAATGCACGTCGACTACGAACAAGATGGATATTAACTTTGAAATATAAAAAATACACTGCCCCAATAGATCGGAACAAAAAAATCAAATTAATTATTTACTACAAAAAAATAAATAAATAAATAAAATAAAATTGGTGACGTAATCCTAAAAGTAGCAAACACAACAGCAAAATCAAAATTACAACGAACAAACGTTATTTATGAATTTAAATGTCCATTAAGGAACTGTGTTCCTGATCAAACCGAATTCATAAATAATTACATCGGTTACACTACTACATGCATATCCGACCACAGATCCATTAGAACCCATTTAAAAACATACACAAACTGACCAGACTCCATCCGAAATATACTAGTAGAAAATACAAGTGTAATAACATCATCTACATGTAAAAAGAAAGATTAAAAATATTGGAAGCCTTAATAATAAAAAAGAAAAACCCAACACTCAGTAATATTAACTACGAACACGGGAACAATGTGCTAATGAACATTTATTCCTGAATGAATGTATTTAAACAGTGTTTAAATCAGTCAAAATAAGAAAGCCTGGGCATCTATACAATTCTGCCATCGAAGTAAAAGTTTATTTATGCTGATAAGATATTTTAGAATCGACTTTCATTCCTGAATGAATGTATTTAAACAGTGTTGAAATCAGTCAAAATAGGAAGGCTGGGCATCCATACAATTCTGCCATCGAAGTAAAAGTTTATTTATGCTGATAAGATATTTTAGAATCAACTTTTATTCCTGAATGAATGTATTTAAACAGTGTTTAAATCAGTCAAAATAGGAAGGCTGGGCATCTATACAATTCTGCCATCGAAGTAAAAGTTTATTTATGCTGATAAGATATTTTAGAATCGACTTTCATTCCTGAATGAATGTATTTAAACAGTGTTTAAATCAGTCAAAATAGGAAGCCTGGGCATCTATACAATTCTGCCATCGAAGTAAAAGTTTATTTATGCTGATAAGATATTTTAGAATCGACTTTCATTCCTGAATGAATGTATTTAAACAGTGTTTAAATCAGTCAAAATAGGAAGGCTGGGCATCCATACAATTCTGCCATCGAAGTAAAATTTTATTTATGCTGATAAGATATTTTAGAATCAACTTTTATTCCTGAATGAATGTATTTAAACAGTGTTTAAATCAGTCAAAATAGGAAGCCTGGGCATCTATACAATTCAGCCATCGAAGTAAAAGTTTATTTATGCTGATAAGATATTTTAGAATCGACTTTCATTCCTGAATGAATGTATTTAAACAGTGTTTAAATCAGTCAAAATAGAAAGCCTGGGCATCTATACAATTCTGCCATCGAAGTAAAAGTTTATTTATGCTGATAAGATATTTTAGAATCGACTTTCATTCCTGAATGAATGTATTTAAACAGTGTTTAAATCAGTCAAAATAGAAAGCCTGGGCATCTATACAATTCTGCCATCGAAGTAAAAGTTTATTTATGCTGATAAGATATTTTAGAATCGACTTTCATTCCTGAATGAATGTATTTAAACAGTGTTTAAATCAGTCAAAATAGAAAAAGCCTGGGCATCTATACAATTCTGCCATCGAAGTAAAAAGTTTATTTATGCTGATAAGATATTTTAGAATCGACTTTCATTCCTGAATGAATGTATTTAAACAGTGTTTAAATCAGTCAAAATAAAAGCCTGGGCATCTATACAATTCTGCCATCGAAGTAAAAGTTTATTTATGCTGATAAGATATTTTAGAATCGACTTTCATTCCTGAATGAATGTATTTAAACAGTGTTTAAATCAGTCAAAATAGGAAGGCTGGGCATCCATACAATTCTGCCAGCGAAGTAAAAGTTTATTTATGCTATTAAGATATTTTAGAATCAACTTTTATTCCTGAATGAATGTATTTAAACAGTGTTTAAATCAGTCAAAATAGGAAGCCTGGGCATCTATACAATTCTGCCATCGAAGTAAAAGTTTATTTATGCTGATAAGATATTTTAGAATCGACTTTCATTCCTGAATGAATGTATTTAAACAGTGTTTAAATCAGTCAAAATAGGAAGCCTGGGCATCTATACAATTCTGCCATCGAAGTAAAAGTTTATTTATGCTGATAAGATATTTTAGAATCGACTTTCATTCCTGAATGAATGTATTTAAACAGTGTTTAAATCAGTCAAAATAGGAAGCCTGGGCATCTATACAATTCTGCCATCGGAGTAAAAGTTTATTTATGCTGATAAGATATTTTAGAATCGACTTTCATTCCTGAATGAATGTATTTAAACAGTGTTTAAATCAGTCAAAATAGGAAGCCTGGCCATCTATACAATTCTGCCATCGAAGTAAAAGTTTATTTATGCTGATAAGATATTTTAGAATCGACTTTCATTCCTGAATGAATGTATTTAAACAGTGTTTCAATCAGTCAAAATAGGAAGGCTGGGCATCCATACAATTCTGCCATCGAAGTAAAAGTTTATTTATGCTGATAAGATATTTTAGAATCAACTTTTATTCCTGAATGAATGTATTTAAATAGTGTTTAAATCAGTCAAAATAGGAAGCCTGGGCATCTATACAATTCTGCCATCGAAGTAAAAACCTATTTATGCTGATAAGATATTTTAGAATCGACTTTCATTCCTGAATGAATGTATTTAAACAGTGTTTAAATCAGTCATAATAGGAAGCCTGGGCATCTATACAATTCTGCCATCGAAGTAAAAGTTTATTTATGCTGATAAGATATTTTAGAATCGACTTTCATTCCTGAATGAATGTATTTAAACAGTGTTTAAATCAGTCAAAATAGGAAGCCTGGGCATCTATACAATTCTGCCATCGAAGTAAAAGTTTATTTATGCTGATAAGATATTTTAGAATCAACTTTTATTCCTGAATGAATGTATTTAAACAGTGTTTAAATCAGTCAAAATAGGAAGCCTGGGCATCTATACAATTCTGCCATCGAAGTAAAAGTTTATTCATGATGATAAGATATTTTAGAATCGACTTTCATTCCTGAAAGAATGTATTTAAACAGTGATTAATTCAGTCAAAATAGGAAGGCTGGGCATCTATACAATTCTGCCATCGAAGTAAAAGTTTATTTATGCTGATAAGATATTTTAGAATCGACTTTCATTCCTGAATGAATGTATTTAAACAGTGTTTAAATCAGTCAAAATAGGAAGCCTGGGCATCTATACAATTCTGCCATCGAAGTAAAAGTTTATTTATGCTGATAAGATATTTTAGAATCGACTTTCATTCCTGAATGAATGTATTTAAACAGTGTTTCAATCAGTCAAAATAGGAAGGCTGGGCATCCATACAATTCTGCCATCGAAGTAAAAGTTTATTTATGCTGATAAGATATTTTAGAATCAACTTTTATTCCTGAATGAATGTATTTAAACAGTGTTTAAATCAGTCAAAATAGGAAGCCTGGGCATCTATACAATTCTGCCATCGAAGTAAAAGTTTATTTATGCTGATAAGATATTTTAGAATCGACTTTCATTCCTGAATGAATGTATTTAAACAGTGTTTAAATCAGTCAAAATAGGAAAATCAGCCTGGGCATCTATACAATTCTGCCATCGAAGTAAAAGTTTATTTATGCTGATAAAATATTTTAGAATCGACTTTCATTCCTGAATGAATGTATTTAAACAGTGTTTAAATCAGTCAAAATAGGAAGCCTGGGCATCTATACAATTCTGCCATCGAAGTAAAAGTTTATTTATGCTGATAAGATATTTTAGAATCGACTTTCATTCCTGAATGAATGTATTTAAACAGTGTTTAAATCAGTCAAAATAGGAAGCCTGGGCATCCATACAATTCTGCCATCGAGGTAAAAGTTTATTTATGCCGATAAGATATTTTAGAATCAACCTTTATTCCTGAATGAATGTATTTAAACAGTGTTTAAATCAGTCAAAATAGGAAGCCTGGGCATCCATACAATTCTGCCATCGAGGTAAAAGTTTATTTATGCTGATAAGATATTTTAGAATCAACTTTTATTCCTGAATGAATGTATTTAAACAGTGTTTAAATCAGTCAAAATAGGAAGCCTGGGCATCTATACAATTCTGCCATCGAAGTAAAAGTTTATTTATGCTGATAAGAATTTTAGAATCAACTTTTATTCCTGAATGAATGTATTTAAACAGTGTTTAAATCAGTCAAAATAGGAAGCCCTGGGCATCCATACAATTCTGCCATTGAAGTAAAAGCTTATTTATGCCGATAAGATATTTTAGAATCAACCTTTATTCCTGAATGAATGTATTTAAACAGTGTTTAAATCAGTCAAAATAGGAAAGGCTGGGGATCTAATGAATATATTTAAACAATTCTGCCATCGAAGTAAAAGTTTATTTATGCTGATAAGATATTTTAGAATCGACTTTTATTCCTGAATGAATGTATTTAAACAGTGTTTAAATCAGTCAAAATAGGAAGCCTGGGCATCCATACAATTCTGCCATCGAAGTAAAAGTTTATTTATGCTGATAAGATATTTTAGAATCGACTTTCATTCCTGAATGAATGTATTTAAACAGTGTTTAAATCAGTCAAAATAGGAAGGCTGGGCATCCATACAATTCTGCCATCGAAGTAAAAGTTTATTTATGCTGATAAGATATTTTAGAATCAACTTTTATTCCTGAATGAATGTATTTAAACAGTGTTTAAATCAGTCAAAATAGGAAGCCTGGGCATCTATACAATTCTGCCATCGAGGTAAAAGTTTATTTATGCTGATAAGATATTTTAGAATCAACTTTTATTCCTGAATGAATATATTTAAACAGTGTTTAAATCAGTCAAAATAGGAAGCCTGGGCATCTATACAATTCTGCCATCGAAGTAAAAGTTTATTTATGCTGATAAGATATTTTAGAATCGACTTTCATTCCTGAATGAATGTATTTAAACAGTGTTTAAATCAGTCAAAATAGGAATCCTGGGCATCCATACAATTCTGCCATCGAGGTAAAAGTTTATTTATGCCGATAAGATATTTTAGAATCAACCTTTATTCCTGAATGAATGTATTTAAACAGTGTTTAAATCAGTCAAAATAGGAAGCCTGGGCATCCATACAATTCTGCCATCGAGGTAAAAGTTTATTTATGCCGATAAGATATTTTAGAATCAACCTTTATTCCTGAATGAATGTATTTAAACAGTGTTTAAATCAGTCAAAATAGGAAGCCTGGGCATCCATACAATTCTGCCATCGAGGTAAAAGTTTATTTATGCTGATAAGATATTTTAGAATCAACTTTTATTCCTGAATGAATGTATTTAAACAGTGTTTAAATCAGTCAAAATAGGAAGCCTGGGCATCCATACAATTCTGCCATCGAAGTAAAAGTTTATTTATGCTGATAAGAATCAACTTTTATTCCTGAATGAATGTATTTAAACAGTGTTTAAATCAGTCAAAATAGGAAGGCTGGGGATCTATACAATTCTGCCATCGAAGTAAAAGTTTATTTATGCTGATAAGATATTTTAGAATCAACTTTTATTCCTGAATGAATGTATTTAAACAGTGTTTAAATCAGTCAAAATAGGAAGCCTGGGCATCTATACAATTCTGCCATCGAGGTAAAAGTTTATTTATGCTGATAAGATATTTTAGAATCAACTTTTATTCCTGAATGAATATATTTAAACAGTGTTTAAATCAGTCAAAATAGGAAGCCTGGGCATCCATACAATTCTGCCATCGAAGTAAAAGCTTATTTATGCCGATAAGATATTTTAGAATCAACCTTTATTCCTGAATGAATGTATTTAAACAGTGTTTAAATCAGTCAAAATAGGAAGCCTGGGCATCCATACAATTCTGCCATCGAAGTAAAAGTTTATTTATGCTGATAAGATATTTTAGAATCGACTTTTATTCCTGAATGAATGTATTTAAACAGTGTTTAAATCAGTCAAAATAGGAAGGCTGGGCATCCATACAATTCTGCCATCGAAGTAAAAGTTTATTTATGCTGATAAGATATTTTAGAATCGACTTTCATTCCTGAATGAATGTATTTAAACAGTGTTTAAATCAGTCAAAATAGGAAGCCTGGGCATCCATACAATTCTGCCATCGAGGTAAAAGTTTATTTATGCCGATAAGATATTTTAGAATCAACCTTTATTCCTGAATGAATGTATTTAAACAGTGTTTAAATCAGTCGAAATAGGAAGCCTGAACATCTATAAAATTTTGCCATCGACTTACAAGTTTATTTATGCCTTTATGATAAAACGCTCACAGTTTGAACGCCAAGAAATTTTTGTGTGTATTTCTGCATCTTCTTTAGGATAGAATATCCTTTAGCTTAAAAAATGTCAAGGTACTTTAAAATGGTAGTCAATGAGTGAGATATCGGTGGAATATGGTGCATGTGACAGTTTCGTATCCCAGATTAGCTTAGCTTTGTTATGAAACAGAATTGGGCCATTGCATATCGTCCAGTTAAGTACAGAAATTTAAATATCTGGGAAGTGTCGTAATAGAAGACAGAAAGTGCGACACGGTGATCCGAAGACGTATTTAGATGGCGAAAAGATGCTTTTCAAAAGCTAAGTAGAGTATTAAGAGACAGAAAAATAACGTTAGAAACAAAAAAAAGGGTAGTGAACTGTCCTCCCGTATGGCAGCAAATGCTGGACAATATCTTCAGAGATGAAGACGAGAACTGAAGCAATAAAAATATGGTTCTACTGAAGGATGCCGACGATGGTATATAACGAACATGGACACAGGGTGCATCACGTATTTGAGAACAAAATACTGAAAATGATTGATCTAAAATTAACAAAGCGGTCACTTTAATAATCAGGGATGAGTAATGTATTTTTGTGCAACTATTATAACAGTATTTTAGAAGAGAATTAATGTTTGTTTTAAAATCGGACATTATTTTCCGAACAACCTAATTTTATTTCCCAGTGTTTACACAGGGTGCATCATGTATTTGAGAACAAATTTCTGAAAGAGATTGATCTAAAATTAACAAAGCGGTCACTTTAGTCATCAGGAAGGAGTGATGTATTTTTGTGCACATCTCATAACGATATACTAGAACTGAATTAAAATGTCTATTCTAAAGACGGACATTAATTTCCGAACAAGCTAATACTATATTCCAGTCGTCATACAGGGTGCGTCACGTATTTGAGAACAAAATTCTGATAACGATTGATATAAGATTAACGTAGAGTACAGTTGGTACTTAAGCTCAAGTCAGACCTCTGCCATTCCGTCATCGCGATCAACGATTGTTCTCTCATGGCTTTACTCGCTGTCGGGACATAATCTCAACGCAGTCTTAGCCTTCATGTTCTCACCTTTTCCACTGGATTGCCTATGTGGGAGAATGGAAATTAAATAAAAAAATAAAATAAAATGAATAAAAACAAAAATAATTTAATTTTCCCATAATGCAAATGGACCCCCCCCAAAAAAAATGGTGTGCGGGGGGGGGCGCTTGCGTGCAAAGTTTGTGATCCCACTTCCGGAAAGGAGATCGTCTTTATCTTGATACTTTCGAATCATTGGAATCGGAGGTGTTTTTGTAGCGGGCCTAAAGAAATGAGATTCAGTCACCCTCTCTCAACGTCATGTTGACTTAAGGTCGACCACTCACTTACCTTCGAGTTTAGTATACACACGTGAGTCATTAACATCTGACCCTTAATTTTCCAACCGCGTTTTGTGGTCCAACAACATTACCATCTACCTACTGCCATTATCTACTACAGTATCTTGTCAGGTAAAAATTGATCGGGAAAACATCCGACCGGAAGTCTAGACCACAAAGCAGCCATTCTTGTGACGAATTTGGTTGGTCGAATTAACTATTGTACTGTGATAGAACGAAAATTAAATAAAATAACAACTTTAAATAAAAAATAATTTCATTTTCCCATACTGCAAATGGTAACCAAAAAAGAATTTCCGGTCAAGTGCAAAGTTCGTGATCCCACTTCCGGAAAGGAGATCGTCTTTCTCTTGATACTTTCGAGTCATTGGATTCGGACGTGTTTTTGTAGCGGGCCTTAAGAAGGGAGATTCAGTGACCCTCTCAACGTCATGTTGACTTGAAGTCGACCACTCTCTTACCTTCGTGTATAATATAGACACGTGCGTCAATTAAAAAAAAATGACCCTTAATTTTCCAACCAAGTTTTTGTGTTATTTCTTGTGGGTCAACGACATTACCATTTTCTGATACTGGAAGAAAAACCAAATTCCAACCTACTACATCTATATCGAATCAACAGTTCTATCTACAGCAAGGAAAGTTGGGTCACTGTGCCGTGCCAAAATTTTTTCTGGTCAGAATCTATCTTGCAAATTTATAAATCTACCATTCTTTGGTACCTAGACCTTCTGAATATAAGCGTAGTAACTTCTAAATGGTTTCACCGTTTTGAAATGTAATGGCTAGTTGCAACCATAAGTACTATGCTAACATTATCTCTCTTCATATTCTCATACAATGGCTTGTAAATAAAAACTCATATTCTCATACAATGGCTGCCAAATGAAAACTGCTTTCAGTCGGCCATCATAGAGAACCTTTTCTGTCTGACGAATGTTGCCATATCTTGTCCGATGCTTCTGTACATTTCGAAATTCTTAACAAAATCCGAAGATGGATCTGTAATGTAATCGATCCTGACTAAGCATCTCGACTTCAGTCACTTTCCCACCGACGTGGTGCGGCTTCCCTCTGTCTTTTTTATTAATATTTCTATGCCAAATGCTAATTTCCCTGGTTTCACGACTACATGAATTTAATCCTTGGTTCTACGTTGTTTCCATTCTTTATCAATGGTCTCCCCGATATAATCAGTTTCCTACTAGGCATTTATGCAGGTGACACTGCTATTTATTCCTATCTCGATAGCAAATCCGTCAGATCTGACAGAGTAAACTTGGTAGCTGCTCTAGAAAAGGACCTTAACTGAGTCCGAAAATGGCTTGTAAAGTGGGGCAGAAAATTGCTTGTAGATTTTAACGCCACGAAAACAAAACTGCTTTCATTTAACCATCATAGTGAATCTCAAGATTCTTGACAAAACCCAAAGAAGGATCTGCAATGTAATTGATCCTGACCTAGCATCTCGAATTCAGTCACGTTCTCGCCGACGTGGCGTGGATTCCCTCTGTTCTCCAACTATTTTCATGGCATCTCCTGTAATGAGCTTCTTTCCCTGGGTGATGCCTTTAGGGTGATACCAGTAAAAAATTTTCTGTCAGAATCCACTTGCAGATTTATCTACCATTCGTCCATGTATTGAATGCTGGTCTTGGTGCTCCTGATGTACATCTCGAGATTCTTGACAAAATCCGAAGATGGATCTATAATGTAATCGATCCTGACTAAGCATCTCGACTTCAGTCACTTTCTCACCGACGTGGTGTGGCTTCCCTCTGTCTTTTTATAAATATTTCTATGCCAAACGTTGTTTCCGTACTTCATCAATGGTCTCCCCGATATAATGAGTTTCCAACTAGGCATTTATGCAGGTGACACTGCTATTTATTCCTATCTCGATAGAAAATCCGTCAGATCTGACAGAGTAAACTTGGCAGCTGCTCTTGAATAGGACCTCCTTCACTGAGACCGAAAATGGCTTGTAAAGTGGGGCAGAAAATCGCTTTCATTTAACCATCATAGTTAACCTTTTCTGTCTGCCATCAGCATGGCTGATGCTAGACTCCTGGAGAGCAACACACTGCGCTTTCTTGGTCTCATGTTTTCCACTGACTTGAAGCAGAGCGACTACATCGATTCAATAGCTGCATCTACTGCAAGGAAGTTTGGGTCACTCTGCCGTGCCAGAACATTTTTATCACTAGAGTTCATGCACGTTAATAAATGCTGCCATATCTAGTCTGATGCTCCTGCTGTACATCTCTAGATTCTTGACAAAGTCCAAAGAAGGATCTGTAATTGATCACAATCTTGCATCTCAAATTCAATCACTTTCTCACCGACGTGGCGTGGATTCCTTCTGTCTGTTCTATAAATATTTTCATGCCAACTGCTGTGATGAGGTTCTTTCCCTAGAAAAACATAAATTTAAGCATGCTACTAGATTGTCAACTAGGTCTCAAAATTATACTATTGAACTATCTAGATTTAACCACCACTTCTATTTTAAAAGTTTCTTTTTATCGCACTTCTGACCTGTGGAACTCCCTTCGTTGGAAGGAGTTACACAGGTCAGAAGTGCGATAAATCATTGCTTCAATGATAACTATAATCTTCTAAAATTAAAACGCAATATCAATCGCCATCTTCTGTCTTCTTAAAACCTGTTTCTTTTTTGTCCTTTCCTCAATCCTCCCCATTCTCGTTTTTGTCTTTTACTTTCACTTTCACTTTCACTTTCTAGTGGATTTATTGCCATGCTTGAGGTGAAAAAAATAGAGTTCATGCACGTTAATAAATGCTGACATATATTGCTTGGTGCTCCTGCTTTACATCTCAAGATTCTTGACAAAATCCGAAGATCGATCAATAATTTGATCGATCCTAACCAGGAAATCTCGACTTCAGACACTTTCTCACCGACGTGGTGTACCCTGTCTTTTTTATAAATATTTCTATGCCAAATTCTTTAACAAGCTAATTTCCCTGGTGTCACTACTACATGAGTTTAATCGTTCTGCTAGATTGGCAACTAGGTCCCACCCTTTTACTGCTGAAATAGCTATATGCAACCATTACTTCTAATCCAAACATTTCTTTACTCGCACTACCCGCTTGTGGAACTGACTTCCGTTTACTTACTTCCCTGATAAGTATAATTTTCAAAAATTTAAATGATACATCAACCGCCATCTTGTGTCTTCTTGAATACAGTTCATCTTTTATCCTTTCCTCAATCCTCCCTATTCTCAGTCTTTTCTCTCACTTTCATTCTCTGTAACCCCCTGCGTACTAATGCCATTTCGGCATGGCTTGGGGTGAAATGATTACGATATACAGGGTGTCCATAAGGTTCGTGTGCAGTTTAAACAATTTATAACTTTAAAGTGCACATGAACTTTATGGACAGCCTGTATATATATATATATATATATATATATATATATATATATATATATAAAAAATACAATCTTCAAAACTGTAAATGTAACAACAATCGCAATCTTGTGTCTTCTTGAATCCCGTTCATCTTGTATCCTTTCCTCAAACTTCCCTATACCCAGTCATCGGTTGAATGAGAGAAGAAATAGCTAGTAAATTTTAACGTTCCAAAGAAAAACTACTTTCATTTAGCCATCATAGAGAAACTTTTCTATTTGCCAAATGCTACCATATCTTGTTCGATGCGCCTGCTTTATATCTCGAGATTCTTCACAAAAACCCGAAGATGGATCTGTAATTTAATCGATCCTAACCCGGCATCTCGACTTCATTCACTTTCTCACCGACGTGGTATGGCTACCCTCTGTCTTTTTTTTTAATAAATATTTTTATGCCAAATGCTTTAACAAACTGATTACCCTGGTCTCATGACTACATGACTTTAATCGTGCAGCTAGATTGGCATCTAGGTCCCACCCGTTTATACGTAAACCTGACAGCTGCTCTTGAAAAGGACCTCCAAACAGAGGTTAAATGGAACAGAAAATGGCTTGTAAAATTTAACGCCTCCAAAACAAAACTGATTTAATTTAACCACCAAAGAGAACCATTTCTGCTTAGTTGATACTCATGGAGGACAACACACTGCGCCATCTTGACTTCACGCTTTCCAGTGGCTTTAGATGGAGTGACTACATCGAATCAATAGCTGCATCTACTGCAAGGAAATTTGGGTCACAGTGCCGTGCCAAAATTTTTTCTCGTCAGAATCCGTCTTGCACATTTACAAATCTAACATCCGCCCGTGCTATATCTGGTCTGGTGTTCCTGCCAATCATCTCGAGATTCTTAATAAAATCCAAAGAAACATCTGACTCTTGACTCCAGTAGAGCAACACACCGCGCCGTCTCGAGTTCATGTTTTCCACTAACCGCCAAGCGGTGTTTAACTGGGGCAGAAAATTAAGAATTACAGAAATCAGTGTTTAACTCGGGCATTAACTAAAAAATACAGACATAAGGATTTTAGCAGAAGATTTATTATTTATTCTGGCTTAGGAAGATATAACGAAACAATGTTATCATATCGACAAGTAAAAGCTTAAAATAATCTCACTAAAATTAAATAAATTTCCAACACTTCCTCGGGCATAATAATAATATCTGCAATAAAAATATCAGTTTGTCTGAGATGCAAACTTTTATGAGGCAGATAAACAATATATAATTTTCAAGATGAAATAATTCAATAAAACGCTTTATTTCCAAACGAAGAGAAAACACGGTCAAAATTAAACGAATATCATCCTGATAGATTTCTTAAGCATTTCACCCAAAGCAAGGCGGGAGTGCCACTAGCACACAAGGGGTTACGGAGAATGCGAGCAAGAGTAAAGAGGCGTGATAGAGGAAAGGATGAAGAGAAGGACGGGGAATTAGATCAAGGCATCTGAAGATGTCGATTGACATTGCATTTGAATAATTTAAGACTATAGCTATCAGGAAAGCAAGTAAGAGGAAGGGAGTTCCACAGATGGGAAGTGCGAGACATGAAGCTATTGCTGTAGAAGAGACGGCTAAATTTAACCGTTTCGGCATTGAAAGGGTCGAACTGAGATGCTAACCTAGTACCACGCTTAAATTCATGCAGTTTGGAAACCAGCAAAAGTAGCTCGTCGGTGTAGTTACCGTGGAAGTATTAGTAAAAAAAAGACAGAGGGAAAGCGACGGTGCGTCTGTGAGAAAGTAACTGTAGACGAGATGCCAGATCAGGACTAATCATATTGCATATCCGTCTTTGGATTTTGTGGAGGACCTTCTGACAAACAGCGGGAGCTTCAGACCATATATGGCAGCAGTATTCCATGGTTGATTTATAGTTTTGAAGGATGGACTTAGGCGAGAAAAACTTTCTGGCGTGACAACGAGAACAACTTTCATAAGCAAATTACCTACTGTGATTTATTTTACGAAGAGAAATGATCGACTTCACGTCTAGATTTATGCACCGTTTCCCTTCAGCACATAAACGACTATGGCCCTCCACATCTTTCTGTCTTTTGTAGCTCTTTATAAGGTTTGTCTTTTTGTTATCTCTCTCAAGCTCTGTTTTAAAATCTATTTACTCAAGTCCATCAAGTATGCTACCCGCTGCTTTCCTCAGTCTCTCTTTTCCCCCAGTCTGTCTTGTGAGTATCAGGTTTTCCAAGCCCTCCTTCCTCGTTAGGTGTCCCAGAAACTTCAGCTGTCTCTTTCTGATGATAAGTATCAGTTCCGTTTTTATTTTCATTTTCTACAAACCAAAGAACATGTTACGTCCATGCTATTCCCAGCATCTTTATGTAGATGCGACCATAAGCCGATTGAACCAAACTCATATCCATGTTGACACCACCTTGTATCCTCATTTACGTACTGACCAGGTTCCCGTTGCTTATCTTTGGTGGTCGTACGGGAACCTGTGTTTCAAAGTGATTTGTCCATAAGCCCATTGAACCAAACTCATATCCAAGTTTACAACACCTGGTATCCTCATCTCTGCTCTGACCAGCTTCCCGTTGCTTAACTTTGGTGGTCGTACGGGAACCTGTGTTTCAAAAGTGATTTGTCCATAAGCCCATTGAACCAAACTCATATCCAAGTTTACAACACCTGGTATCCTCATCTCTGCTCTGACCAGCTTCCCGTTGCTTAACTTTGGTGGTCGTACGGGAACCTGTGTTTCAAAGTGATTTGTCCATAAACCCATTGAACCAAACTCATATCCAAGTTTACAACACCTGGTATCCTCATCTCTGCTCTGACCAGCTTCCCGTTGCTTAACTTTGGTGGTCGTACGGGAACCTGTGTTTCAAAGTGATTTGTCCATAAGCCCATTGAACCAAACTCATATCCAAGTTTACAACACCTGGTATCCTCATCTCTGCTCTGACCAGCTTCCCGTTGCTTAACTTTGGTGGTCGTACGGGAACCTGTGTTTCAAAGTGATTTGTCCATAAGCCCATTGAACCAAACTCATATCCAAGTTTACAACACCTGGTATCCTCATCTCTGCTCTGACCAGCTTCCCGTTGCTTAACTTTGGTGGTCGTACGGGAACCTGTGTTTCAAAGTGATTTGTCCATAAGCCCATTGAACCAAACTCATATCCAAGTTTACAACACCTGGTATCCTCATCTCTGCTCTGACCAGGTTCCCGTTACTTAACTTTGGTGATCGTACGGGATCTGTGTTTCAAAGTGATTTGTCCATAAGCCCATTGAACCAAACTCATATCCAAGTTTACAACACCTGGTATCCTCATCTCTGCTCTGACCAGCTTCCCGTTGCTTAACTTTGGTGGTCGTACGGGAACCTGTGTTTCAAAGTGATTTGTCCATAAGCCCATTGAACCAAACTCATATCCAAGTTTACAACACCTGGTATCCTCATCTCTGCTCTGACCAGCTTCCCGTTGCTTAACTTTGGTGGTCGTACGGGAACCTGTGTTTCAAAGTGATTTGTCCATAAGCCCATTGAACCAAACTCATATCCAAGTTTACAACACCTGCTATCCTCATCTCTGCTCTGACCAGCTTCCCGTTGCTTAACTTTGGTGGTCGTACGGGAACCTGTGTTTCAAAGTGATTTGTCCATAAACCCATTGAACCAAACTCATATCCAAGTTTACAACACCTGGTATCCTCATCTCTGCTCTGACCAGCTTCCCGTTGCTTAACTTTGGTGGTCGTACGGGAACCTGTGTTTCAAAGTGATTTGTCCATAAGCCCATTGAACCAAACTCATATCCAAGTTTATAACACCTGGTATCCTCATCTCTGCTCTGACCAGCTTCCCGTTGCTTAACTTTGGTGGTCGTACGGGAACCTGTGTTTCAAAGTGATTTGTCCATAAGCCCATTGAACCAAACTCATATCCAAGTTTACAACACCTGGTATCCTCATCTCTGCTCTGACCAGCTTCCCGTTGCTTAACTTTGGTGGTCGTACGGGAACCTGTGTTTCAAAGTGATTTGTCCATAAGCCCATTGAACCAAACTCATATCCAAGTTTACAACACCTGGTATCCTCATCTCTGCTCTGACCAGCTTCCCGTTGCTTAACTTTGGTGGTCGTACGGGAACCTGTGTTTCAAAGTGATTTGTCCATAAGCCCATTGAACCAAACTCATATCCAAGTTTACAACACCTGGTATCCTCATCTCTGCTCTGACCAGCTTCCGTTGCTTAACTTTGGTGATCGTACGATCTGTGTTTCAAAGTGATTTGTCCATAAGCCCATTGAACCAAACTCATATCCAAGTTTACAACACCTGGTATCCTCATCTCTGCTCTGACCAGCTTCCCGTTGCTTAACTTTGGTGATCGTACGGGATCTGTGTTTCAAAGTGATTTGTCCATAAGCCCATTGAACAAAACTCATATCGAAATTTACAGCTACTGGTATCCCTAAATGGTCATTCATCTTGGTACCGACCAGGATTCACGTTGCTTAACTTTGGTGGTCTTACGTTCTGACGTGATTTGGCCATAAACCCATTGCATCAATCTCCTATCCAAGTTTACAGCATCTGCTATTTCCAACCGAATGTTTAACATGATGTCGCTGTAAGCATTACTATTAAAATGAATATATCACTGTATGAAATACGAGAGGCCATGAGTGCGAAAAATTAAAACGGAATCACACTGTGTTTTATATTACGTAACAGACAAAACCACGTGGCTCGACAGTTAAATTAATTCAGTCAGTTAACTCTTCTGATATGTCAACTCGAGCGCGTAGCCGTTTTACAACAAGTGCGGTTTTTAGATAACATTCAGATTACAAAGCACATGTCAGCGTGTTTTGAAGCTCTTAAATTGATGCTGACAACTAAATGTTCTATAAAAGTGAATAGTGTTTCCGTTTAACATAATTCGCCAGTTGTAGCAATTTATCTCGCCCGAATCTCTCTCGACCTGGGTATGACGATAAACTAGATTCGGCAGCAAGATCTCTGATCGGAGGATCGGTGGATTCAAGGAGTGCGGAACGGCATCTTAACTGCTGTTCTTTCCAGGTTCAACCTGACCCGGGGTGGTAGCACCTCTTAGGGTCCCAGCAATGGGCAAATAGTAGACTCCCAAACAAAAATCAGTTGCACATTTTTATACCGAAATGACCAGCAATATATTGTTTATAAAAAAAAATTACGAACAATACATTTTATGATCTACAAACTATATATCTAAAAAAAAACAACATATCTTTACTCTGAATGTTTAAAATTACGGACGAAATATTTTGATTTCGGCATCAAATAATATGGCGGTTGTTATGGGTCCTACCTTTATGGACTAAATGGACTCGTCCTATTCCTATATATATAGGGAGATTATGCCTCTCTCGAGAGCTGTCTACAGTTGACCTGTTCCAGCTAAACAGTCGAACTCTGCCTTCGGGCGGAGAGGAAACCAGACGAGGCTTCGCCGAAGGGCAGAGTCTCGTTCGGGGAGGTTGACTGCCCCTGAACACGTTTATGCAGGTCCAAAGAGGGATTAATTTTGGCCGAGCCTACGGGCTCGGAGATCCCACGTTAAACTGGCCTTGTGCTACATGTAACCCTCGTGGGGGGGGGTAACTAAATATCGCTGTCTACAGTTGAACCGCAGTCTCTGACTGCGTACGACTTCTATCGAACTCTCTGCTTTGGCAGAGATGAACCCCCACGAAGCTTTGCCGAAGGGCAAAGTTTCGTCCGGGGAGGTAGACAGGCCCTGAACCCGTCTAGGCGGATTCAAAGGGTATATTTTTAGCCGAGCCTACGGACTCGGAGAAAATCACATAAAATTCGGCCTTGTGCCACATACATTCCACGTGGGGGACTGTTAAATATCGATGTCTACAGTTCACTAGTTGACTACTGTACTTTGCCGTCAGTCGGACGTGCAACACTTTTGTATTCGTTCTTTTTATTTAATAATATGTTTTCGCTAAATTGCTGAGTTCGAGTTTTCTTTCGGACCTATTCTGGATCCACAACAGCGCTAAACAAAATCAACCATCCAACCAAACAACCAAAGATAAAGTATTCCTGAAATTTTCCAACCCTTGCTACTCAATCCCTGTTTCTATGACAGAATAACGTTCCATTTTTTGTTCAGCCAGTACAGACCTTTACGGCAAAGACACACTAGGCCACTTCCACAATATCGAATCACCCTCATTTCCCCTGTATTCAAAATGTAAGGAGAACCTTGCCTTCCCCAAAAGCTGTTACTTTGTGCAGCAGGCTTCCGCAGGGTTGATTTTCTGAATACTGACGTCTTTAACTTACGAGGCAATCATTATCTTTCCTCCTTATCTTCACTTCCAACTAATTTTATAGTAAAATTACCAACAATACATTTTGTAATCTACAAACTATATATATATATAAAAAAATAATTTTCCACTGAAAATATAAAATTATGCGCAAGATATCTGCAGTTGAAAGCATAAATTTACGTATAAAACATTTAAATTCGGACAATAAATAATGTGGCCCTAAAGGAAATCAATTCCCGAAACATTCCAATCGTTAATACTCAATCTCTATTTCCATGACAGATGTTCAGAATAACGTTCCATTCTTTTATTCCGCCAGTTCAGATCTTTACAGCTAGGACACGCTATGCCACTTCCACGGTGTCAAATCACCCTCATTTCCCCTGTATTCCAAATATAAGGAGAACCTTCCACTCAGAAAGATTCTACTCTAAAGCTGTTACTTTGTGCAGCAGACGCCCGCAGCGTTCATTTTTGAATATCGATGTCCTTAAGCCAGAAAGAAAAATCAACCGTACATATTTATAGTAAAATTACCAACACTACATTTTAAGATCTATAAAATATATATATATATATATATTTTATAGATCTTATATATATATATATATATATATATATATATATATATATATATATATATTTAAAATAAACATACCATTATTCTGAAAGTTTAGAATTATGTATAAAATATCTGTCGTTGAAAGCATAAAATTAAGTACAAATATTAAGATTTCGACATTAATTAACCCATAGAGGTGTTGGTATGCCACTAAACAAATTCAGCCAAACAATCAAGCGAATTTCTATTGCATAGTTAAAAGATTACCTTTCATCCAGGCTTTGAATAATAGTGCCATATATGATCTGGTTCTCCTGTTATATAGTAAATGATCCTTCATAAAATACAAAAAATGATCCGAAATAACAATGGACTTGACCTGGCATCTCGGTTACAGTCACTTTCTCGCCGCTGTAATGAAGCCTCCTGGTGCCTTTTTTCTATAAATAACTTCATGGAAATTGAACAGATGAAATTTCCTCTTTGTTACCTAGACTCCATGAATTTAAGAGAAGTACTAGATTGGCAGATCGGTCTCATCATTTTACTTTTGAAATGGTTCAATATAACTGTAAGTTCTATGCTAACAGTTTCTTCTCTCGCACTTCTCGCGTGTGGAGCTCTCTTCCGGTTTCTTACTTTCCAGTAAATTTCGTTCTTCAACAATTCAAATGAAATGTCAATCATTATTTTCTGTCTTTTTAATGTTACTTCTTTATCGATTTCACTCCTTAATAATGTCTTTTTATCTTTTTCTAATATATTTTCACACATATTAACCACCAATCCTGTGTATTAGAAGCTTTCTTTCATTGCTTGGGATGAAATGATTAAAAAAGAAACAAGTTAACATGGTTCAAACACTTGTATTAATCTTGTAAACAGACACTTCTTGATGAGTTGAAGTATATAGGATTTTCTGTTATATAATTCGCAAATCAAAATGAGGTTTTGCGTCTAACATGGAATACGAGAAAAAATTGGCCATAGATCCATTGCATCAAACTCCTGTCAAAGTTTACAGCGTCAGGTATTTCCAAACGGCATTTTAACAGTATATGGCCATAAGCATTACTATTAAAAAGGAATACATCACTGTAACAAAAACGGAATCACACAGTCTTTTATGACATGTAACAGATAAAAAAACACTTCCTGCTCAGATGAATGATATAGGATTTTGTGGTAAAAAATTCGAATGTCAAAATGAGGACATTGTGTCTGACTTGGAAAACGAGTTTAGATTCATTTATATGGGAATTATATTGAATTTATTCGAAACTCACAAGGGAATGTTTTTTTCCAAAACTTAGTAAAGATGAGTGTGAAAAAATATACTTGATGGGTGGTAGATGCTCAGGTATCACAATCGGTTAGCACACCGTACGTATATAGAGTAAGAAACGATATCATAAGGAATGCGGAGGTTGTGAGTTGGATCCTCAACCGGAGCAGATTTCTTTCCCAAAATATTGCATATATGGGTCAGATGAAAAATGTACCTCATGAAGGGGTGGATATTCCGGGAGCAGAATAAGTTAGTGGGCTGAACATATAGACAGTATGAGACGAAGTGATAAGAAATGCGGAGTTTGTGAGTGCGATCCTCCGGTAGCACAATCGGTTAGCGCTCCGTACTTATAGACAGTATGAGACGACATCGTAAAGAATGAGGAGATTGTGAGTTCGATCCTCACCCAGAGCATTTTTTCTTCCCCAAAATAGTGCTTATATGCGTCTGATGATAAATGTAACTGTATAACGAGGAGTGCTCTGGTAGCACAATCAGTTAGCGCGCCGTACTTATTGACAGTATGAGACGACGTCATAAGGAATGCGGAGGTTGTGAGTTAGATCCTCACCCGGAGCATTTTTTCTTCCCCCAAAATAGTGCTTATATGCGTCTGATGATAAATGTAAGTGTTCAGATAGGAGTGCTCCGGTGGCACAATCGATTAGCGCGCCGTACTTATAGACGGTATGAGACGACATCACAAGGGATGCGGAGGTTGTGAGTTCGATCCTCACCCGGAACAATTTTTTCTTCCCCAAAATAGTGCTTATATGCGTCTTATGAAAAAATGTAAGTGCACAGCTAGGAGTGCTCTGGTAGCACAATCGATTAGCATGCCGTACTTATAGACAGTATGAAAGGACGTCGTAAGGAATGCGGAGGTTGTGAGTTCGATCCTCACCCGGAGCATTTTTTCTTCCCCAAAATAGTGCTTATATGCGTCTGATGATAAATGTAAGTATACAGCGAGGAGCGAACCTGTGGCACAATCGGTTAGCGCGCCGTACTTATACACAGTATGAGACTACATCGTAAGGAATACGCAGGTTGCGAGTTCGATCCTCACCCGGGGCATTTTTTCTTCCCCAAAATAGTGCTTATATGCGTCTGATGATAAATGTAAGTGTACAGCTATGAGTGCTCCGGTAGCACAATCGATTAGCGCGCCGTACGTATAGACAGTATGAAACGACGTCGTGAGGAATGCGGAGGTTGTGAGTTCGATCCTCCCCCGGAGCATTTTTTCTTCCCCAAAATAGTGCTTATATGCGTCTGATGATAAATGTAAGTGTACAGCGTGAAGTGATCCTGTAGCACAATCGGTTAGCGCGCCGTACTTATAGACAGAATGAGACGACATCGTAAGGGATGCGGAGGTTGTGATTTCGAGCCTAACCCGGAGCATTTTTTCTTCCCCAAAATAGTGCTTATATGCGTCTGATGATAAATGTAAGTGTGTAGCGAGGAGTGCTCCGGTGGCACCATCGGTTAGCGCGCCGTACTTATAGACAGAATGAGACGACATCGTAAGTAATGCGGAGGTTCTGAGTTCGATCCTCACCCGGCGAATTTTTTCTACCGCAAAATAGTGCTTATATGCGTCTGATGATAAATGTAAGTGTACAGCGAGGGGTTCACCGGTAGCACAATCGGTTAGCGCGCCGTACTGATAGACGGAATGAGACGACGTCGTAAGGGATGCGGAGGTTGTGAGTTCGATCCTCACCCGGTGCATTTTTTCTTCCCCAAAATAGTGCTTATATGCGTCTGATGATAAATGTAAGTGTACAGGGCGGAGTGCACCGGTAGCACAATCGGTTAGCGCGCCGTACTTATAGAGAGTATGAGACGACATCATAAGGGATGCGGAGGTTGTGAGTTCGATCCTCACCCGGAGCATTTTTCTTCCCAAAATAGTGCTTATATGCGTCTGATGATAAATGTAAGTGTACGGCGAGAAGTGCTCCGGTAGCACAATCGGTTAGCGCGCCGTACTTATAGAGAGTATGAGACGAAATCATAAGGGATGCGGAGGTTGTGAGTTCAATCCTCACCCGCAGCATTTCTTCCCCAAAATAGTGCTTATATGCATCTGATGATAAATGTAAGTGTACAGCGAGAATTGCTCCGGTAGCGCAATTGGTTAGCGCGCCGTACTTATAGAGAGTATGAGACGACATCATAAAGGATGCGGAGGTTGTGAGTTCGATCCTCACCCGGTGCATTTTTTCTTCCCCAAAATAGTGCTTATATGCGTCTGATGATAAATGTAAGTGTACGGCTAGGAGTGTTCCGGTAGCACAATCGGTTAGCGCGCCGTATTTATTGACAGTATGAGACGACATCGTAAGGAATGCGAAGGTTGTGAGTTCGATCCTCACCCGGGAGATTTTTTCTTCCCTAAAATAGTGCTTATATGCGTCTGATGATAAATGTAAGTGTACAGCGAGGGGTGCTCCGGTAGCACAATCGGTTAGCGCGCCATACTTATAAACAGAATGAGACGACATCGTAAGCGATGCGGAGGTTGTGAGTTCGAGCCTCACCCGGAGCATTTTTTCTTCCCCAAAATTGTGCTTATATGCGTCTGATGATAAATGTAAGTGTACAGCAAGGGGTGCTCTGATAGCGCAATCGGTTAGCGCGCCGTACTTACAGACAGTATGAGACGACATCTTAAGGGATGCGGAGGTTGTGAGTTCGATCCTCACCCGGAGCATTTTTTCTTCCCCAAAATGGTGCTTATATGCGTTTGATGATAAATGTAAGTGTATAGCGAGGAGTTCTCCGGTAGCGCAATCGGTTAGCGCGCCGTACTTATAGACAGAATGAGACGACATCGTAAGGGATGCGGAGGTTGTGACTTCGATCCTCACCCGGTGCATTTTTTTTTTCCCCAAAATAGTGCTTATATGCGTCTGATGATAAATGTAAGTGTACAGCGAGGGGTGCTCCGGTAGCACAATCGGTTAGCGCGCCATACTTATAAACAGAATGAGACGACATCGTAAGTGATGCGGAGGTTGTGAGTTCGAGCCTCACCCGGAGCATTTCTTCCCCAAAATAGTGCTTATATGCATCTGATGATAAATGTAAGTGTACAGCGAGGAGAGATCCGGTAGCACAATCGGGTCGCGCCCCGTACTTATAGTCAGTATGAGACGACATCATAAGGGATGCGGAGGTTGTGAGTTCGATCCTCACCCGGAGCATATTTTCTTCCCCAAAATAGTGTTTATAGGCGTCTGATGATAAATGTAAGTGTACGGCGAGAAGTGCTCCGGTAGCACAATCGGTTAGCGAGCCGTACTTATAGAGAGTATGAGACGACATCATAAGGGATGCAGAGGTTGTGAGTTCGATCCTCACCCGGAGCATTTTTTCTTCCCCAAAATAGTGTTTATATGCATCTGATGATAAATGTAAGTGTACGGCGAGAAGTGCTCCGGTAGCACAATCGGATAGCGCGCCGTACTTATAGAGAGTATGAGACGACATCATAAGGGATGCGGAGGTTGTGAGTTCAATCCTCACCCGGAGCATTTCTTCCCAAAATAGTGCTTATATGCATCTGGTGATAAATGTAAGTGTACAGCGAGGAGTGCTCCGGTAGCACAATCGGGTAGCGCGCCGTACTTATAGACAGTATGAGACGACATCATAAGGGATGCGGAGGTTGTGAGTTCGATCCTCACCCGGAGCATATTTTCTTCCCAAAATAGTGTTTATATGCATCTGATGATAAATGTAAGTGTACGGCGAGAAGTGCTCCGGTAGCACAATCGGATAGCGCGCCGTACTTATAGAGAGTATGAGACGACATCATAAGGGATGCGGAGGTTGTGAGTTCAATCCTCACCCGGAGCATTTCTTCCCCAAAATAGTGCTTATATGCATCTGGTGATAAATGTAAGTGTACAGCGAGGAGTGCTCCGGTAGCACAATCGGGTAGCGCGCCGTACTTATAGACAGTATGAGACGACATCATAAGGGATGCGGAGGTTGTGAGTTCGATCCTCACCCGGAGCATATTTTCTTCCCCAAAATAGTGTTTATATGCATCTGATGATAAATGTAAGTGTACGGCGAGAAGTGCTCCGGTAGCACAATCGGATAGCGCGCCGTACTTATAGAGAGTATGAGACGACATCATAAGGGATGCGGAGGTTGTGAGTTCAATCCTCACCCGGAGCATTTCTTCCCAAAATAGTGCTTATATGCATCTGGTGATAAATGTAAGTGTACAGCGAGGAGTGCTCCGGTAGCACAATCGGGTAGCGCGCCGTACTTATAGACAGTATGAGACGACATCATAAGGGATGCGGAGGTTGTGAGTTCAATCCTCACCCGGAGCATTTCTTCCCCAAAATAGTGCTTATATGCATCTGATGATAAATGTAAGTGTACGGCGAGAAGTGCTCCGGTAGCACAATCGGTTAGCGCGCCGTACTTATAGAGAGTATGAGACGACATCATAAGTGATGCGGGAATTGTGAGTTCGATCCTCACCCGGAGCATTTTTTCTTCCCCAAAATGGTGCTTATATGCGTTTGATGATAAATGTAAGCGTATAGCGAGGAGTGCCCCGGTAGCACAATCGGTTAGCGCGCCGAATTTATAGACAGTATGAGACGACATCGTAAGGGATGCGAAGGTTGTGAGTTCGATCCTCACCCGGAGCATTTTTTCTTCCCCAAAATAGTGCTTATATGCGTCTGATGATAAATGTAAGTGTCTACAATGAGTGCTCCGGTAGCACAAACGGATAGCGCGCCGTACTTATAGACAGTATGAAACGACATCGTAAGGGATGCGGAGGTTGTGAGTTCGATCCTCACCCGGAGCTTTTTTTCTTCCCCAAAATAGAGCTTATATGCGTCTGATGATAAATGTAAGTGTACAGCAAGGGGTGCTCTGGTAGCGCAATCGGTTAGCGCGCCGTACTTACAGACTGTATGAGACGACATCGTAAGGGATGCGGATGTTGTGAGTTCGATCCTCACCCGGAGCATTTTTTCTTCCCCAAAATAGTGCTTATATGCGTCTGATGATAAATGTAAGTGTACAGCGAGTGGTTCTCCGGTAGCACAATCGGTTAGCGCGCCGTACTTACAGAGAGCATGAGACGACATCATAAGGAATGCGGAGGTTCTGAGTTCGATCCTCAACCGGAGCATTTTTCTTCCCCAAAATAGTGCTTATATGCGTCTGATGATAAATGTAAGTGTACAGCGAGGCGAGCTCCGGTAGCACAATCGGTTAGCGCGCCGTACTTATAGAGAGTATGAGACGACATCATAAGGGATGCGGAGGTTGTGAGTTCGATCCTCACCCGGAGCTTATTTTCTCCCCCAAAATAGTGTTTATATGCGTCTGATGATAAATGTAAGTGTACAGCGAGAGGTGCTCCGGTAGCACAATCGGTTAGCGCGCCGTACTTATAGAGAGTATGAGACGACATCATAAGGGATGCGGAGGTTGTGAGTTCGATCCTCACCCGGAGCATATTTTCTCCCCCAAAATAGTGCTTATATGCATCTGATGATAAATGTAAGTGTACAGCGAGGAGTGCTCCGGTAGCGCAATTGGATAGCGCGCCGTACTTACAGACTGTATGAGACGACATCTTAAGGGATGCGGAGGTTGTGAGTTCGATCCTCACCCCGAGCATTTTTTCTTCCCCAAAATAGTGCTTATATGCGTCTGATGATAAATGTAAGTGTACAGCGAGGGGTGCTCCGGTAGCACAATCGGTTAGCTCGCCATACTTATAAACAGAATGAGACGACATCGTAAGGGATGCGGAGGTTGTGAGTTCGATCCTCACCCGGAGCAATTTTTCTTCCCCAAAATTGTGCTTATATGCGTCTGATGATAAATGTAAGTGTACAGCAAGGGGTGCTCTGATAGCGCAATCGGTTAGCGCGCCGTACTTACAGACAGTATGAGACGACATCTTAAGGGATGCGGAGGTTGTGAGTTCGATCCTCACCCGGAGCATTTTTTCTTCCCCAAAATAGTGCTTATATGCGTCTGATGATAAATGTAAGTGCACAGCGAGGAGTGCACCGGTAGCACAATCGGTTAGCGCGCCGTACTTATAGAGAGTATGAGACGACATCATAAGGGATGCGGAGGTTGTGAGTTCGATCCTCACCCGGAGCATTTTTCTTCCCCAAAATAGTGCTTATATGCGTCTGATGATAAATGTAAGTGTGCGGCGACGCGTGCTCCGGTAGCACAATCGGTTAGCGCGCCGTACTTATAGAGAGTATGAGACGAAAACATAAGGGATGCGGAGGTTGTGAGTTCAATCCCCCACCCGGAGCATTTATTCCCCAAAATAGTGCTTATATGCATCTGATGATAAATGTAAGTGTACAGCGAGAAGTGCTCGGGTAGCACAATCGGTTAGCGCGCCGTACTTACAGAGAGCATGAGACGACATCATAAGGAATGCGGAGGTTATGAGTTCGATCCTCACCCGGAAAATTTTTCTTCCCCAAAATAGTGCTTATATGCGTCTGATGATAAATGTAAGTGTACAGCGAGGGGTGCTCCGGTAGCACAATCGGTTAGCGCGCCATACATATAAACAGAATGAGACGACATCGTAAGGGATGCGGAGGTTGTGAGTTCGATCCTCACCCGGAGCATTTTTTCTTCCCCAAAATACTGCTTATATGCGTCTGATGATAAATGTTTGTGTACAGCGAGGAGTGCTCCGGTAGCACAATCGGTTAGCGCGCCGTATTTATTGACAGTATGAGACGACAGCGTAAGGGATGCGGAGGTTGTGAGTTCGATCCTCACCCGGAGCATTTCTTCCCAAAAATAGTGCTTATATGCATCTGATGATAAATGTAAGTGTACATCTAGGAGTGCCCCGGTAGCACAATCGGGTAGCGCGCCGTACTTATAGACAGTATGAGACGACATCATAAGGGATGCGGAGGTTGTGAGTTCCATCCTCACCCGGAGCATTTTTTCTTCCCCAAAATAGTGCTTATATGCGTCTGATGATAAATGTAAGTGTACAGCGAGGGGTTCTCCGGTAGCACAATCGGTTAGCGCGCCGTACTTACAGAGAGCATGAGACGACATCATAAGGAATGCGGAGGTTATGAGTTCGATCCTCACCCGGAGCATTTTTCTTCCCCAAAATAGTGCTTATATGCGTCTGATGATAAATGTAAATTGTACAGCGAGGGGTTCTCCGGTAGCACAATCGGTTAGCGCGCCGTACTTACAGAGAGCATGAGACGACATCATAAGGAATGCGGAGGTTATGAGTTCGATCCTCACCCGGAGCATTTTTCTTCCCCAAAATAGTGCTTATATGCGTCTGATGATAAATTTAAGTGTACAGCGAGGCGAGCTCCGGTAGCACAATCGGATAGCGCCCCGTACTTATAGAGAGTATGAGACGACATCATAAGGGATGCGGAGGTTGTGAGTTCGATCCTCACCCGGAGCATTTCTTCCCAAAAATAGTGCTTATATGCATCTGATGATAAATGTAAGTGTACAGCGAGGAGTGCTCCGGTAGCACAATCGGGTAGCGCGCCGTACTTATAGACAGTATGAGACGACATCATAAGGGATGCGGAGGTTGTGAGTTCGATCCTCACCCGGAGCATATTTTCTTCCCCAAAATAGTGTTTATATGCGTCTGATGATAAATGTAAGTGTACAGCGAGAAGTGCTCGGGTAGCACAATCGGTTAGCGCGCCGTACTTATAGAGAGTATGAGACGACATCATAAGGGATGCGGAGGTTGTGAGTTCGATCCTCACCCGGAGCATTTTACTTCCCCAAAATGGTGCTTATATGCGTTTGATGATAAATGTAAGTGTATAGCGCGGAGGGCTCCGGTAGCACAATCGGTTAGCGCGCCGTACTTATAGACAGAATGAGACGACATCGTAAGGGATGCGGAGGTTATGACTCCGTTCCTCACCCGGTGTCTTTTTTCTTCCCCAAAATAGTGCTTATATGCGTCTGATGATAAATGTAAGTGTACAGCTAGGAGTGCCCCGGTAGCACAATCGGTTAGACCGCCGTATTTATAGACAGTATGAGACGACATCGTAAGGAATGCGAAGGTTGTGAGTTCGATCCTCACCCGGAGCATTTTTTCTTCCCCAAAATCGTGCTTATATGCGTCTGATGATAAATGTAAGTGTACAGCAATGAGTGCTCCGGTAGCACAAACGGTTAGCGCGCCGTACTTATAGACAGTATGAGACGACGTCGTAAGGGATGCGGAGGTTGTGAGTTCGATCCTCACCCGGGGCAATTTTTCTTCCCCAAAATAGTGCTTATATGCGTCTGATGATAAATGTAAGTGTAGAGCAAGGGGTGCTCTGGTAGCGCAATCGGTTAGCGCGCCGTAGTTACAGACAGTATGAGACGGCATCGTGAGAAATGCGGATGTTGTGAGTTCGATCCTCACCCGGAGAATTTTTCTTCCCCAAAATAGTGCTTATATGCGTCTGATGATAAATGTAAGTGTACCGCGAAGCGTGCTCCGGTAGCGCAATCGGTTAACACTCCGTACTTATAGACAGTATGAGACGACGTCGTAAGTAAAGCGGAGGTTGTGAGTTCGATCCTCACCCGGAGCATTTTTTCTACCGCAAAATAGTGCTTATATGCATCTGATGACAAATGTAAGTGTACCGCGGGGAGTGCTCCGGTAGCACAATCGGTTAGAGCGCCGTACTTATAGAGAGTATGAGACGACATCATAAGGGATGCGGAGGTTGTGAGTTCGATCCTCACCCGGAGCATTTTTTCTTCCCCAAAATAGTGCTTATATTTGTCTGATGATAAATGTAAGTGTACAGCTAGGAGTGTTCCGGTAGCACAATCGGTGAGCGCGCCGTATTTATTAACAGTATGAGACGACATCGTAAGGAATGGGAAGGTTGTGAGGCCGATCCTCACCCGTAGCATTTTTTCTTCCCCAAAATAGTGCTTATATGCGTCTGATGATAAATGTAAGTGTACAGCGAGAAGTGCACCGGTAGCACAATCGGTTAGCGCGCCGTACTTCTAGAGAGTATGAGACGAAATCATAAGGGATGCGGAGGTTGTGAATTCAATCCTCACCCGGAGCATTTTTCTTCCCAAAATAGTGCTTATATGCGTCTGATGATAAATGTAAGTGAACATCGAGAATTGCTCCGGTAGCGCAATCGGTTAGCGCCCCATACTTATAGAGAGTATGAGACGACATCATAAGGGATGCGGAGGTTGTGAGTTCGATCCTCATCCGGTGCATTTTTTCTTCCCCAAAATAGTGCTTATATGCGTCTGATGATAAATGTAAGTGTACCGCTAGGAGTGTTCCGGTAGCACAATCGGTTAGCGCGCCGTACTTATAAACAGACTGAGACGACATCGTAAGGGATGCGGAGGTTGTGAGTTCGATCATCAGCCGTAGCATGTTTTCTTCCCCAAAATAGTGCTTATATGCGTCTGATGATAAATGTAAGTGTACCGCGAAGCGTGCTCCGGTAGCGCAATCGGTTAACACTCCGTACTTATAGACAGTATGAGACGACGTCGTAAGTAAAGCGGAGGTTGTGAGTTCGATCCTCACCAGGAGCATTTTTTCTACCGCAAAATAGTGCTTATATGCATCTGATGACAAATGTAAGTGTACCGCGGGGAGTGCTCCGGTAGCACAATCGGTTAGAGCGCCGTACTTATAGAGAGTATGAGACGACATCATAAGGAATGCGGAGGTTGTGAGTTCGATCCTCACCCGGTGCATTTTTTCTTCCCCAAAATAGTGCTTATATGCGTCTGATGATAAATGTAAGTGTACAGCTAGGAGTGTTCCGGTAGCACAATCGGTTAGCGCGCCGTACTTATAGACAGAATGAGACGACATCGTAAGGGATGCGGAGGTTGTGATTTCGATCCTCACCCGGAGAATTTTTCTTCCCCAAAATAGTGCTTATATGCGTCTGATGATAAATGTAAGTGTACCGCGAAGCGTGCTCCGGTAGCGCAATCGGTTAACACTCCGTACTTATAGACAGTATGAGACGACGTCGTAAGTAAAGCGGAGGTTGTGAGTTCGATCCTCACCAGGAGCATTTTTTCTACCGCAAAATAGTGCTTATATGCATCTGATGACAAATGTAAGTGTACCGCGGGGAGTGCTCCGGTAGCACAATCGGTTAGAGCGCCGTACTTATAGAGAGTATGAGACGACATCATAAGGGATGCGGAGGTTGTGAGTTCGATCCTCACCCGGAGCATTTTTTTCCCCCAAAATAGTGCTTATATTTGTCTGATGATAAATGTAAGTGTACAGCTAGGAGTGTTCCGGTAGCACAATCGGTGAGCGCGCCGTATTTATTGACAGTATGAGACGACATCGTAAGGAATGGGAAGGTTGTGAGGCCGATCCTCACCCGTAGCATTTTTTCTTCCCCAAAATAGTGCTTATATGCGTCTGATGATAAATGTAAGTGCACAGCGAGAAGTGCACCGGTAGCGCAATCGGTTAGCGCGCCGTACTTCTAGAGAGTATGAGACGAAATCATAAGGGATGCGGAGGTTGTGAATTCAATCCACACCCGGAGCATTTTTTCTTCCCCAAAATAGTGCTTATATGCGTCTGATGATAAATGTAAGTGGACATCGAGAATTGCTCCGGTAGCGCAATCGGTTAGCGCCCCATACTTATAGAGAGTATGAGACGACATCATAAGGGATGCGGAGGTTGTGAGTTCGATCCTCACCCGGTGCATTTTTTCTTCCCCAAAATAGTGCTTATATGCGTCTGATGATAAATGTAAGTGTACCGCTAGGAGTGTTCCGGTAGCACAATCGGTTAGCGCGCCGTACTTATAAACAGACTGAGACGACATCGTAAGGGATGCGGAGGTTGTGAGTTCGATCCTCACCCGGAGCATTTTTTCTTCCCCAAAATGGTGCTTATATGCGTTTGATGATAAATGTAAGTGCATAGCGAGGAGTGCTCCGGTAGCACAATCGGTTAGCGCGCCGTACTTATAGACAGAATGAGACGACATCGTAAGGGATGCGGAGGTTGTGATTTCGATCCTCACCCGGTGCATTTTTTCTTCCCAAAAATAGTGCTTATATGCGTCTGATGATAAATGTAAGTGTTCAGCGAGGTGTGCTCCGGTAGCACAATCGGTTAGTGCGCCGTATTTATAGACAGTATGAGACGACATGATAAGAAATGCGGAGTTTGTGAGTTCGATTATCACTTTGAGCATGTTTTTTTCCCCATAATAGTGCTTATATAGGTCTGATGATAAATGTAACTGTATAGCGATGGGTACTCCGGTAACACAATCGGTTAGCGCGCCGTACTTATAGACAGTATGAGACGACATCATAAGGTATGCGGAGGTTGTGAGTTCGATCCTCACCCGGAGCATTTTTTCTTCCCCAAAATAGTGCTTATATGCGTCTGATGATAAATGTAAGTGTGCAGCGAGGAGTGCTCCGGTAGCACAATCGGTTAGCGCGCCGTACTTATAGGGAGTATGTGACGGCCTCATAAGGGATGCGGAGGTTGTGAGTTCGATCCTCACCCGGAGCATTTTTTCTTCTCCAAAATAGTGCTTATATGCGTCTGATGATAAATGTAAGCGTACGGCATGGAGTGCTCCGGTAGCACAATCGGTTAGCGCGCCGTACTTATAGACAGTATGAGACGATATCATAAGGGATGCGTAGGTTGTGAGTTCGATCCTCGCCCGGAGCATTTTTTCTTCCCCAAAATAGTGCTTATATGCGTCTGATGATAAATGTAACTGTAGAGCGCGAGGTGCTCCGGGAGCACAATAGGATAGCGCGCCGTACTTATAGACAGTATGAGACGACATCGTAAGAGATGCGGAGGTTGCTAGTTCGATCCTCACCCGGGTCTTTTTTTCTTCCCCAAAATAGTGCTTATATGCCTCTGATGATAAATGTAAGTGTACAGCGAGAGGTGCTCCGGTAGCACAATCGGTTAGCGCGCCGTACTTATAGACAATGTGAGACGACATCGTAAGGGATGCGGAGGTTGTGAGTTCGATCCTCACCCGGGGCATTTTTTCTTCCCCAAAATAGTGCTTATGTGCTTCTGATGATAAATGTAAGTGTGGAGCGAGGGGTGCTCCGGTAGCACAATCGGTTAGCGCGCCGTACTTATAGACAGTATGAGACGACATCGTAAGGAATGCGGAGGTTGTGGGTTCGATCCTCACCCGGAGCATTTTTTCTTCCCCAAAATCGTGCTTATATGCGTCTGATGATAAATGTAACTGTAGAGCGCGAGGTGCTCCGGTAGCACAATAGGATAGCGCGCCGTACTTGTAGACAGTATGAGACGACATCATAAGAGATGCGGAGGTTGTGTGTTCGATCCTCACCCGGAGCATTTTTTCTTCCCCAAAATAGTGCTTATATGCGTCTGATGATAAATGTAAGTGTACAACGAGGAGTGCTCCGGTATCACAATCGGTTAGCGCTTCGTACTTATAGACAGTATCAGACGACATCGTAAGGAATGCGGAGTTTGTGGGTTCGATCCTCACCCGGAGCTTTTTTTCTTCCCCAAAATCGTGCTTATATGCGTCTGATGATAAATGTAAGTCTACCGCGAAGGGTCCTCCGGTTGGACAATCTGTTAGCTCACCGTACTTATAGACAATATGAATCGACATCACAAGGAATGCAGTTGTTGTCAGTTTGATCCTCACGGGGAGCATTTTACTTTCCCTAAATATATCTTGTATGCGACTGCTGAAAGTTGTAACTCTAAAGCGAGGGTTGCTCCGGGAGCGCCATCGGTTAGCGCGCCGAGCTTATAGGCAGTATGAAACGACATCATAAGGAATGCAGTTGTTTTGAGTTCGATCCTCACGCGGCTAAATTTACTTTCCCAAAATATTGCTTATATGCGTCTGATAATAAAGGTAACTGTGAAGCGGGCGATGCTCCGGTAGCACAATCGGTTAACGCGCCGTACTTATAGGCAGTATGAGACGACATCAGAAGGAATGCCGAAGTTGTGAGTTCGATCCTCACCCGCAGCTTTTTACTTTCCCAAAATATTGCTTGTATGCCTATGATAAAACATGTAACTGTGAAGCGAGGGATTCTCCGGTAGCGCAATCGGTTTGCGCGCTGTACTTATAGGCAGTATGAGACGACATCATAGGGAGTGCGTAGGTTGTGAGTTCGATCCTCACCCGGAGCCTTTTACTTTCCCAAAATATTGCTTATATGCGTCTGATGAAAAATGTAACTCTTCGCGGATGTGTGCTCAGGTTGCACAATCTGTTAGCACGCCGTTCTCATAGACAATATGAGACGACATCATAAGGAATGCGGGGCTTGTGATTTCGATCCTCATTCTGAGCATTTTATTTTCCCAAATTATTGCTTATATGCGTCTGATGTCAAAATTTATCTTACGAGTGATGGGTGCTTCGGTAGTACTATCGGTTAGCGTGCCGTAATTATCGAGAGTCTGAGACGACATCATAAGTAATGCGGATGTTGTGAGTTCGATATTCACCCGGAGCATTTTTTCTTCCCCCAAAAAGTGCTTATATGCGTCTGATGATAAATGTAACTGTACAGCTAGGGGTGCTCCGGTAACACAATCGGTTAGCGGGCCGTACTTATAGACAGTATGAAACGACATCGTAAGGGATGCGGAGGTGGGAGTTCCATCCTCTCTCGGAGCATGTTTCTTTCACAAAATATTGCTTATGTTGTTGTGATAAAAAATATAATTGTTGGACGCCTATGTAATATCTAATCTCCTATATGGCAGTGAATTCTGGACAATCTCTTCACAGATGAAGAAGAGACTTGAAGCGACAGAGATGTGGTTCTACTGACGAGTGTCTTTAGAAACAAAGTAAAGTGTGTTGGATGGCTATGTAATATGTAATCTCCTATCTGGCAGTGAATGCTGGACAATCTCCTCACAGATGAAGAAGAGACTTGAAGCGACAGAGATGTGGTTCTACTGACAAGTGTCCTTACAAACAAAGAAAAGAGTGTTGGACGTCTATGTAATATCTAATCTCCTATATGGCAGTGAATACTGGACAATCTCCTCACAGATGAAGAAGACACTTGAAGCGACAGAGATGTGGTTCTACTGACGAGTGTCCTTAGAAACAAAGAAAGGAGTGTTGGACGGCTATGTAATATCTAATCTTCTATATGGCAGTGAATACTGGACAATCTCCTCACAGATGAAGAAGACACTTGAAGTGATAGAGATGTGGTTCTACTGACGAGTATCCTTAGAAACAAAGAAAAGAGTGTTGAACGGCTATGTAATATCTAATCTCCTATATGGCAGTGAATACTGGACAATCTCCTCACAGATGAAGAAGAGACTTGAAGCGGCAGAAATGTAGTTCTACTGACGAGTGTCCTTAGAAACAAAGAGTAGAGTGTCGAACGGCTATGTAATATCTAATCTCCTCTATGGCAGTGAATTTTAATTTCCACACCTGCTTGATTGTAGTGTCCCGGTCGTGTAAATGTCACTTCACGTTCATCCTTTTACTGATGACCATTCATTCTGTCTTCTTGTAGTTTATGCTTAGTCTCTTCTTGCTCTCCTTCGCTACATTCTGTTGAAGGTTTTGTAATTTCTTTTTGTGTCTGTGTCATCTGCATATCTTCTGTTTAGGTTGTAGCAGCTCAGTACACTTTTCTTTGTTATCAAAGAAATCCTCTCGTTTCGTGTATACTCTGCCTAGCTTTTAGAATGCGTCTTTGGCCATCCAAATACGTCCTTGGATTTCAGCGTCGCACTTACCATCCCCTGTCAAAACATTTCCCAGATAATTAAATTTCCACACCTGTTTGTTTTAAATGTGCCTTATCAAGAAATCGCATTTTGGGCTCATCTTTTACTGATAACCATGAATTCTGCCTTGTAGTTTATGCTTAGTCCCTTCTTCTCGATCACCTTCGATAGCTTCTGTGGGCTGTTTTGTAATTTCTTTTCCCTGTCTGCTATTAATACTTTGACATCTGCGTATCTTATGTTAAGATTGCGTCCGCAAATGACGACTCCATGTAGGGCCCCCAAACAGTAAACAAACAGAAGATGGGGACTGATATTCGAAGTGGGATTTGTTCAGTTTTGATTTTAATGTGTTTTCTCTGTCATTAAGAACATAAAGTTTTGATAATCGATAAGTACTCTGTAAAAAATAATTACTTTTTTGATTCTTATATTTTGTATTAACTTTCTTTTGATATTTTATTTTTTAAGTATTTAAATGCTAAATAAATTTTTTCATGTGATAATAGATTTAATTGTATAGATAAAATGTTGGATTACCCATGCAGAAAAATAATCAATGTAACTGCGAAACTCGTCCTGAGTAAGACGTTAAACTACATCCGTGTCCAGGATAAGACGATAAACTATGCCCAACAGCAAGGCCTCTGATCAGAAGGTTTTGAGGAGCGTGGAACCACCTCTTAATTGCTGGTGTCCCCAGGTCCACTCTGACCCAGTGTGGTAGCACCTATTAGGGTCCCAGCTATGGGCAAATAGTTAACCCCATCAAACTGGGTTCAAAACATTACGAAAGTATAAAACTAGATATTAATACGAGAAATACATTTTTGTAAAAGAATATTACTAACAATGAATTTTTAAATGAAATACATTTTTGGAAAAAAAAAATATTGCCAGCAACGCAGTTTTGAAAAAAATATTACCAGGAATAAAAATCTTTTTCGGCATTAAATAACCCATTGGAGCTAATATGCCGGAAAACAAAATAAACCAAACCAGACTTACTTTACAAAAATATGTCAATAAAACCTGATCTGCAAATATAATATATATATATATATATATATATATATATATATATATATATATATATATATATATATATATATATATTCTATTCATACGAACCTATCATAAAAATCTTGTCGGCACTAAATAACCCATTGAGGTGTTGATATGCCTTAAAATGAAATAAACCAAACTCTCTACATAAACCCACTTTACAAAGATACGCCAATGAAACCTAATCTACAAACTGATTTCTTACACAGAATACATATTCTATTCATACGAGTCAGTCAGTTATGTGCCAAACGTGATACATGCTTAGGAGATCATGTATTGAAAGATACATGACTGCCGAGGCAATTTTTTCCCGCAGTAGGTTTCCATTTCTTTCTGAAGTAGCTCAATTGTCATCCAAGGCTATAGAACCCGGTCTAGCTGATGGGCGGGAGGGGGAGAAGAAGAGGATTCATACTTTTCCCAGGGGTATTAGCACGTTGATTCCTCAATCCGAGCTGCTATCTATTACTCCACCGTCTATCCCAAAAAACTTGTAGGCATTGATATGCCGTAAAACACACCAAATCAAGGCAAACCAAATGTAAAACTACTTGAAAATTTATGTTATTATTTTGACGATATCAGCTTTCATTACATCATTTAATGATAAAAAAGTGTGTGCGATTTCTATGTAGCCATAGAATTAATTTTTTCGATAAAAATCCTAGATTTCCCATACGGAAAATGTAACTACTGCAAAATATGGCCGACAATTTCAATGGTCTCGTTTGTATTTTGTTTCTTTGGAGAGTTTTACATTTAATAATTTAAAATGTTAAATTATTTCTTTACATTTGAAAATATAGAGATTAAAAATCCTAGCTTACCCATGCAGAATATGTAAGCAGTGCAAGTGAAAAACTACTTAACTATTGCCACCATTTTGTGAAGGGATAGATAGTGTTAGGTTTCTTTAGATATTTTTTACTTTTAATGATTTTTTTTTTAAAAAGTAGGAATTCTTACTTCCAGGTGACAATATATTTAATTGTGTAGATAAAATCCTAGCTTAATCAAGCAGAATATGTAAGCAGTGCAAGTGAAAAATTACTTAACTATTGCCACCATTTTGTGAAGGGATAGATAGTGTTAGGTTTCTTTAGATATTTTTTACTTTTAATGATTTTTTTTTTAAAAGTAGGAATTCTTTCTTCCAGGTGACAATATATTTAATTGTGTAGATAAAAATCCTAGCTTAATCAAGCAGAATATGTAAGCAGTGCAAGTGAAAAACTACTTAACTATTGCCACCATTTTGTGAAGGGATAGATAGTGTTAGGTTTCTTTAGATATTTTTTACTTTTAATGATTTTTTTTTTTAAAAAAGTAGGAATTCTTTCTTCCAGGTGACAATATATTTAATTGTGTAGATAAAAATCCTAGCAATCAAGCAGAATATGTAAGCAGTGCAAGTGAAAAATTACTTAACTATTGCCACCATTTTGTGAAGGGATAGATAGTGTTAGGTTTCTTTAGATATTTTTTTTACTTTTAATGATTTTTTTTTAAAAAGTAGGAATTCTTTCTTCCAGGTGACAATATATTTAATTGTGTAGATAAAAATCCTAGCTTAATCAAGCAGAATATGTAAGCAGTGCAAGTGAAAAACTACTTAACTATTGCCACCATTTTGTGAAAAGATAGATAGTGTTAGGTTTCTTTTAGATATTTTTTACTTTTAATGGTTTAAAAGTGCAGAAATTCTTTCTTCCAAGAGACAACAGAATTAATTGCAGAGAGAAAAATCCTAGAGAATTCTTGCAGAATATGTAACCAATATAATTGAAAAATTAATTTAACGATTTCTACCTTTTTGTGACCTGATGGGTAGTATTAACTATCTTCGGATATCTGGATTATTTCATTTCCAAAATAATGTCAATATTAATTCACACAACATATATACGCAATTATAATTTTATTTCGGTGTCAAGACCGTAGATCTTACTATATATAATTAGAATGCATACACCTGTATGTATGGATGTCTGTGTGTATGAGAGTGTCATCCCAAACAGACACGGAGGAAAATATGCCCTCCCTCCATCATAATCAAACAAGCATAAATAGATTCATGTTCTAAAAAATAAACCAGTTTGCTGATGATCGCAAATGCATGAAATCAAAGATCACAAACTCATGTCCATACAACTGACTATATATATATATATATATATATATATATATATATATATATATATATATATATATATATATCGACTCTCTCCCGTCGCGTTCGACGTATGAGGGTCAGGCCGATAAGTCTCCAGGAAACCGACATCCCGACACCGGCACATGAGATTTGATTATAGTGGTGAAGGCCTCGTGCAGGGCCAGCCACACTTTTTGAAGGGACGAATACAGAAACCTGGTGCACCGAATGCCATAAGGTTCCCAAACGACCCTCCGCAGGTTTTGAATTCAGAGTTGTCCTTCTCCTAGTTAGATTTGCCCTACTTAGTGTATTGAACACTTTACTTAGTTTCTTTTGCTTTACTCTTGTTGGATGGGGTGTTTTTGGACTCTGAACTTGGATTCTAGTCGACTGTTTTCGTCTGAATTACATGTTCTTAGTTCTTTATTTTTTATCCCTTATTTTTCCTTGGGTATCGGTTTGTTCAATTACAAGCCAAAACATCTAAGGTTTATCCAAAGGAGTATAATTATTAAGTAATTGAACAAATATATATATATATATATATATATAAGTGAACATTGAAGTCAACATTCAGAGGCGACAGGCTGTTTCATGCTAGACGCAATATTCTGACGATTGCGTCTGTCATGAAAGAGACCGTCGCCTCTGAGTGTTGACTTCAATGTTCACTTTTATATTTATATTTACATACTCTCTATCTCTGATATTGAGCACTATATCCCATAAATATGGCACACCTTAAAACTATATTTTTGCATATATATATATATATGCTCTTTTAGAGTTGCATGTGCTGTCCATTTTAAATATTGCTGCTGTTGGTAGTCCTTAAATGATGTGGTTTCTGTTATTTGGTACGATTCTTTATTTGTGATTCTGTAGCGCCAGTCCACAATGTTTAAACAAGAATTCTCTTTTCCAAGAGCCTCAGACCTTATTCGTTCAAAGCCTTTATTAACCATTGATCTTAGAAAGAGGTTGTATATAACTGACAGTTTAGATATTTCTGAACGGGTTTGGCACTATGCATGATATCTATATGAAAGTCTCGATTTGACAAGGTTATTTAAGAATATGACTCAAGTTTTCATGTTGATGTTTTGGTTTCGTAGCAACTTGAGGGGTTGGGAGAAACTATCTCTGACGCTACACATTTTATGTTCAATTTTCTTTTCTCCTATACTAAATTTGTCATTATAATTGATCTTCAGGTCGAGATGTCTGATGTGTTTGATTTATTAATTTCACATATGGCCGTAAGCCAAGAAGAAAAGAAGAGGGTCGTTGAAATTAGTCGTCATATTAAAAGTGGTTGATGTTTTCAATGTTCCAACAAAAGAATTGGATAAAAGGCAGGTAGAAGAAAAAAAAAATATGTCGTTTCACGCCAGGGAAGTCTAGATTAATATATAATATACATTAAGATATAGCGGGAATGTGAAAAAAATAAACAAAAAAAAAAACAAAACAAAAAAAACAAAACAAAACAAACTGAGAATTAGTTCCTCAGGAATATAAATATTTTTAAGTCAGGGACTAAGAGAGAGAAAAACAAACAAACAAAAAAGCCGCAGAATTAAGAGAGAGTGAGTGAGAGAGAGAGAGAGAGAGAGAGAGAGTCACAGGGTGACATTCAATGTCCTCTCGTAACGGATACGACTGACAAAAGAAAGAGAGGAAGAGAGAGTGATAGATAGATATAGTAAATAGCAACAAGGCGGGAAGAGAGAGTCGTTAAACTTTGTGTGCCATGAGGCGGGTTAGTATGTGAACACGTGCTAATGCCCTGTGTGTATAGGCTCAAGTTCATTCGTCGAATAGCCGAGTGACGTCAGAGATGCCATATAAAGACATTTATAGGACACTTGCTCTCCAAGTCTATACGCCCCTACAGTAGTAGGTAACTAAATAAAACAGAGAAGTAAGTTTACCAATCACACACACACACTAAACACACACACATACGCACACATACTATATATATATATATGTATATGTGTGTGAGAGTGTGTGTGTGTTTGTCGCATATACACAAAGAGGAGAGGGCGATGTATAATAGGGGAGGAGAGTGATGTGAAAAAGTGAACAAAAACTGAGGTCAAACTTTAAAAAAAAAAACTTGATATATATATATATATGTATGTATATGTATATTACGTGGAAGCTGTTTGCGCACGGTGTTCGGTTTAAAAACAAAAGTTATATCTGCCAAAGCCCAGAAAGTTCACCACGGAAATTGCATAACCTGAGAAGCGAACCATTTTTTTAAAAAAATATTATTATTAACCAAGGGACTGTACACATTGATATTTATTTATTTATTTATTTATCTATTTATTTGTTTATTTATTTATTTATCTACACTCTCTCAATTAGACTTTTCCCAGACAAAAAAAAAGTAAAAAAAAGAAAAGACACTCCCACATATGAAACCTAATCGACAGAAAAAAATCGTTTTAGTACAAGCTTTTATGGTAGCTATATATCAGTAACGATAACAACGTACAAGTGAACTGACAAGGAAAACCGTCAACTATTATTTATATCTTTTTAAAGTAACAAAAAAGAGGTGAGAGAAGCGATACAGAAAGCATCAAATAATAATAATAATAATAATAATAATAATAATAATAATAATAGTTACGCTATTCAAAAGACTTTCTCTTTCTTTGTAATTTTATATGTCTTTATTTATATATATTTATAAAAACGTCCATAATGTGTGACACACTTAATTTCGGTACTAACAGCGGAGAGTGTGGCAGCCCCGGAGTCGTAGAGACACGTTGCAAGAAACTTTCGTCTTATCAACCCAAAAGTAACCGGTTGTCACTGAAGGAGCATCAACCTTGTTTGGATTTATCTGCGATTTCAACCACGCAAAACAACCATCAGAGTTATGCCACCCTCGACAGTGCACCGAGTGGATTAAAATCACCAACAAAACGACAGGCAGGGACTTTACTTACCAGGCGAAAATCGCGACCCCCCAAACTCCGGATAACAGCACCAAGCGTTGAAATGATGCAATTAAGTTTTGATAAATCGTAAGTATCTATTTTTTATTTATATAACAAGGAATTGGCAATATGTAAAACAAGGAATATGATACTGACTGGTATACATCATACGGACTCCAAATATTATTATTAATAAATAATAATAATAATAATAATAATAATAATAATAATAATAATAATAATGATAATAATAATAATAATTTATCCTTGGTAAGAATGAAGGAATTGGCAAGTGTGTTGAAAACAGTGAAGGAATATGATGTACTGACTGGTATACATCATACGGACTTCATGTATCAAGGTGGTAATAATAATAATAATAAATAATAATAATAATAATGATAATAATGATAACGATAATAATAATAATAATGATAATAATAATAATAATGATAATAATAATCAAAATAATAATCAAGATAATTGACGTAACTCTTAGGATATTTTACAATATTTAAGAAAGAGCACGATGTGAGAAATGTAGAAGAAATTTGGCAATATCTAAAACTTGAAGAAGACAGGCATACTGTCGAAACATTTTATCAAACAAGGAATTGGCAAGTGTTGTCTTTTCTTTTCTTTTTCTTAAATTGAGCACTAAATAATAATAATAATAATTCTTAATAATGTAATAACAATAATAATAATAATAATAATAATATAACTGACTGAATAAACGAATCAATATGCGACTGTTGAGAGCAGTATCCATCATATAAACTTCATGTATAAAATGACGGGATAATAATAATAATAATAATAATAATAATAATAATAATAATAATATTATTATTATTAATTATCATCATCATCATTCGATTTCTGCTATGGACACACATACCTTCACCAAGTCTGCGGAAAGACCTAAGAATGCAGGTCGTGGTGTGTTGTTATACGGACCACATTTAATAATAATAATTTAATTTTTTTTTTTTTTTTTTTTTTGGTATACATCATACGGACTTCTCCAAGATGAAATTGCTAGCGTTAATATAGACAAAGTTCTCCTTAGTGTGTGTGCTGTACTTAATAAGACAATTTAATAATGTATGTCTCTTAAGCTGGGGTTTCAAAACAGGGATTCTTTCAATGTGTTGTTTTGTTCCATTTTTTATAATTCCAACGTAATAATAATAATAATGCACCTAATTTATCCACTGGTATTATTCTTGTTTTCAATTTCCGGACATTTTTTAATAATTTCAATTTCCATGGTCTTTGTATTTTGATAGTTTTTAAAATTCCTTGGTTGCTATGTTACAATCCGCTGGACAAGCCATATCAATTAGTAGGCAAGTTTTTTTCTTTCTGGTTTTTAATAATAATAATAATGTCCGGCCTATTTGCTTCAATTTTTCTGTCTGTGTGGATGGTAATAATCCCATAAGAATGGTGACATCTTCTATTTCTGTAACCGGCGCTGGCCGATGTTCATAAAAATAATAAGTGTTTGATAACTAATAATAATATTTTTCCAAAATGTGTTTGCACATTGTCCAGTGAAAATATGTATTGCCCATCATACGGACTCTATCGTGACGATTTTTATATAATCATTTGGGGCAACGATATAGAAATATCCTGAAGAATTAGATGGCAATTGTGTTGAAAACTATTGTTTCTTGGTATTTGTCTTCATGTAACCTGCATTTTAATATCCACATTATTATGTATGATATTTGCCTGAAAATGAAGGAATTCCTAGTGAAAAGACTCTGGTCTTGCGCTGCAAGAATAAAATAAATAATTCAGTTTCAGACTTTAATCCAGATGCTCGTAACCATCGATGTACTGACTGGTATTAACTTTATCAACATTGGGTTTATTTGCAACGTTCTGGATATTGGCCATGCAGAGGTTTGTCTTGCCAGCGTTGTTTCATCTGTTCAAGGGGCTTTATCCTTGGCTTTCTTTTATCTAATATCTTTTGCTGCAATAGTTGGTTCTTGGCTTCTGTTTTGATTTAACTAATAGAATCTACTAAATGTAAATGTTGTTTGTATTTACTGCCTTCTTTTATTATTGAATATTTTTTAATAATTTCTGTTTGATAACATGTTGTTTCACTAATTTTATCATCCAGTCATTTGTTGTTTCCATGTAAGTTAGTAAGCCAATAGTTGTTGTCTTGAATAATAATATAATCCTTGGTAAGAATGAAGGGAATTGGCAATTCTAGCTGAATAAGACCTCTTCCACCTTCTTTAATAATAATAAATAATAATAATAATAATGGGGATAATAATAATAATAATGATATGTATAGACGGTCTACATCAGCCTTTGGATGATACATCTTATAATAATAATAATAATAAAAATAATAATAATAATGATAATAATGATAACGATTTCTTGTTTTAGAATCCATTTGTCTGATGTCATTTAGAGTCCAGTTCAAGATGTTGAAACTATATTGGACCACTGGGATGGCAAGGTTAAAACAGTAATGGCCATAATTCTGTTCTGAGAATTCAATTCAGTTTTTGATAATACCAGTCGATAATAATAATTCTATAGTACTCTTTACGCACTATTTCTTTCATTTTCTTATGGTGAATTCCTTCAAGAAAAATCATTTACAACCTAAGAACGTACTTATAAACATTATCAAATTCTCCTTGTTTTTCTAAAATTGAGCTTTTATTGTTACAGCAACAATCTAAACTAATAGAGGAAATTTGTTGTAGATCCTCGTAAAACTGTAGCTTTAAAGCACATTATTATTAATAATAATATTAATATTATTAATAATATTAATTATTAATTATTATTATAATATAATAATAATAATAATAATACAGAAATAAAGATAATTCTATGGGATTATACCATCCACACAGACAGAAAAATTGAAGCAAATAGGCCGGACATTATTGTCAAAAACCAGAAAGAAAAAACTTGCCTACTAATTGATATGGCTTGTCCAGCGGATTGTAACATAGCAACCAAGGAATTTGAAAACTATCAAAATACAAAGACCTGGAAATTGAAATAGAAAAAAATGTGAAATTGAAAACAAGAATAATACCAGTGGTAATAGGTGCACTTGGAATTATAAAAAATGGAACAAAACAACACATTGAAAGAATCCTGAAACCCCAGCTTAAGAGACATACAGAAAATTGTCTTATTAAGTACAGCACACACACTAAGGAGAACTTTGTCTATGTAACGCTAGCAACTTCATCGGAGATAAAAAAAAAAAAAAAAAAAAATTAACATGAAATGTAAGGCCATAACAACACACCACGACCTGCCTTAGGTCTTTCCGCAGACTTGGTAGGTAGTGTGTCCATAGCAGAAATAATAATAATAATAATAATAATAATAATAATAATAATAATGATAATAATAATCAAAATAATAATCAAGATAATTGACGTAACTCTTAGGATATTTTACAATATTTAAGAGAAGAGCACGATGTGAGAAATGTAGAAGAAAAGACAGTATTTGGCACTATCTAAAACTTGAAGAAGACAAGCATACTGTCGAAACATTGTCAAATACATTGTCTTTTCTTTTTCTTTTCTTAAATTGAGCACTTTTCTTAAGTGTAATAACAATAATAATAATAATAATAATATAACTGACTGAATGAACGAATCAGCGACTGTTGAGAGCGGTATCCATCATATAAACTTCATGTATAAAGACGGGATAATAATAATAATAATAATAATAATAATAATAATAATAATAATAATAATAAAGCTGTCAAAATACAAGGACCTTGAAATAGAAATCTCGAAAATGTGGCATATGGGAACATCAACAATCCTTGTTGTAGTTGGAGCCCTAGGACTGGTTGGAAAAGATTGCAGTAGACTAATTGAAGGGATTCCTGGAAGTCCATGCCTCAAGGAGATACAAAAAATTGTTCTGACAAGTACAGCCCACACTTTACGAAGGGCTTTATCTATGTAATTTTTTTTTTTTTTTTTTTTGTGAGTGGAAAGTGTCATGATGCCATTTCTAACCTTAGGTCCCTGGGCGGGACCCGGAAAGAAATGTGTAAACGCCAGAAATCTAAGAAAATAATAATAATAATAATAATAATAATAATAATAATAATAATATCGCAAGAAAACAATATTACCAGCTGTTAGTAGGACTTTGAGAATTATCAAAAGGCGCAAACACATACGTGGAACAAATTCCTATTAAACCTAAAAGTTATGCCCAATCGATACTTCACAGGTACTACATCTTACGTAGATGTCTCCCCATGCAGCGATTGCAATTACATATTTTTCTCCTTGTTTGCACGGCATCACATCTACTTGCATCTTCTGATACAAAAAAAATGAAAACCTTATTATTACACGAGGTCTCAGTTTGAAACGTGGTGGCAACTCGCACTACACAGATGAAAGGGAAAACAACAACAATAACAACAACAATAATAATAATAATAATAAGGTATGAACACCACCCAGACCCAGTTACGGAGATAGGACCTGTTACAATTCTATTGGATTACACAATACACACTCACAGAACAATCAAGGCCAACCGCCCAGATATTGTTATTAAAGACCACAAACAAAAAAAGTGCCTCCTTATTGATATGGCAGTCCCTGCTGACTGCAATGTATCTTTGAAGATATTCAAAAAGCTGTCAAAATACAAGGACCTTGAAATAGAAATCTCGAAAATGTGGCATATGGGAACATCAATAATCCCTGTTGTAGTTGGAGCCCTAGGACTGGTTGGAAAAGATTGCAGTAGACTAATTGAAGGGATTCCTGGAAGTCCATGCCTCAAGGATATACAAAAAATTGTTCTGACAAGTACAGCCCACACTTTACGAATGGCTTTATCTATGTAATTTTTTTTTTTTTTTTGGTCAGTCGAAAGTGTCATGATGCCATTTCTAACCTTAGTCCCCTGGGCGGGACCAGGAAAGAAATGTGTAAACGCCAGAAATCAAAGAAAATAATAATAATAATAATAATCAAAGTTAACCGCCCAGACATTGTTATTAGAGACCGCAAACAAAAAATAATGCCTCCTTATTGATATGGCAGTCCCGGCAGACTGCAATGTATCTTTGAAGATCTTCAAAAAGCTATCAAAATACAAGGACCTTGAAATCGAAACCTCAAAAATGTGGCACATGAGAACATCAACAATTCCTGTTGTAGTTGGAGCCCTCGGATTGATTGGAAAAGATTCTAATAGACTCATTGAAGGGATTCCTGGTAGGCCATGCCTTAAATAAATACAACAAAAAAATTGTTCTCACGAGTACAGCCTACACCTTACGAAGGGCTTTATCTATTTAAAATATGTGTGTTTTTTTTTAAATTGCTCAGTGGAAAATGTCATGATGCCATTTCTGGCCTTAGGTCTCTGGTTGGGACCCGGAAAGAAATAAGTTCACACCAGAAACCAAAGGAAATATAATTGTGATGATAATGTATTAGGGAAAAGAATTAAGAAATCAACTGAGAACAGTAGAGATTTGATGTTACAAATGATAAACACCAGGCTCTTTAGGTATAAAAAAAACACGGTGATAATAATAATAATAATAATAATAATAATTTGTATTAAGAGATGATTTTCTCTCCGTCACACACTGTCTGCTTGTCAGTTTGCGTGTGTGTACATCATGTATATGTGTATGTGTCTGTTGCGTATGAATGACTTACATGTACTTATGTCATTTGATATACCCACAATCCAATGCAGAAATACATATACTGGACTAAGCAATAAAGTTGTATACAAGAAAAAAAGAAAATTAAAATTTTTAAAAGATCACATATTTATAAATTTTTATTAATTTTTTCGGAAATTGTATTCGCTAATAAATAGACTTATTTTTTAATAATTATTTTTTTAAATTCCAGAAATATTTTTAGGGTGTGTTATTAAATTAGAATATACACGTAAAAGAATTTGAATTAAATTATTATGGACATCTGCATCTTGGGAGCTAATTTTCTTTCTGCCAACAAGCACTAAGTAAAAGGACCAAAGATTATAAGCCTTTTTAAGTCATTTTTATTACTTCTCTATTTTAAACTGATTGTAGTTTCCTATAAATTTTAAATGGATAAACAATTTAAATTTCAAATTTGATTATCTTGCGGCCAGCGAAGCTGCAGGTGCCGAACGAAATAATAATAATAATAATAATAGTAATTATGTCAGAGTGGGCCAATATCTGCACTGGAGAATTTGCAACTTCTACAGGAAGGAAACTGAAAGAAACTGGTATAAACACCACCCAGACCCAGTTACGGAGATAGGACCTGTTACAATTCTATGGGATTACACAATACACACTGACAGAAAAATCAAAGCCAACCGCCCAGATATTGTTATTAAAGACCACAAACAAAAACGGTGTCTCCTTATAGATATGGCAGTCCCTGCTGACTGCAATGTATCTTTGAAGATATTCAAAAAGCTGTCAAAATACAAGGACCTTGAAATAGAAATCTTGAAAATGTGGCATATGGGAACATCAACAATCCCTGTTGTAGTTGGAGCCCTAGGACTGGTTGGAAAAGATTGCAGTAGACTAATTGAAGGGATTCCTGGAAGTCCATGCCTAAAGGAGATACAAAAAATTGTTCTGACAAGTACAGCCCACACTTTACTAAGGGCTTTATCTATGTAATTTTTTTTTTTGTCAGTGGAAAGTGTCATGATGCCATTTCTAACCTTAGATCCCTGGGCGGGACCCGGAAAGAAATGTGTAAACGTCAGAAATCAAAGAATAATAATAATAATAATAATAATAAGAAGAAGAAGAAGAAGAAGAAGAAGAAGAAGAAGAAAAAAAAAAGATCATGTGGATCATCAGAAAACACACCAGTGGCTGAGGAGCCCCAGATTGAAAGCTGAGACGGAACGCCTAATTATTGCAGCTCGGGACCAAAGCCTCACAAACAGATCTTATCACTATCACATAATCAAGGATGGAACTAACCAGAAATGCAGAATCTGCGGGAAATATAATGGAACTGTCGACCATATTATCTCAGGATGTCTGGAACTAGCAAAAAAAAAGAATATACCCACAGACATAAAATGGTAGCGATACATGTGCACTGGAAGATATGCAAGAAGCACAAAATCGAAACCACTGCGAGATTGTATGAGCCCGAACCAGACACACTTATCCAAAATAACAATGTAACTACCATCTGGGACGTGCCAATTCAAACTGACTGGTAAATAAAAGCCAAAAGACCTGATATTATCATAAAAGACAAGAAATTCAGGAAGTGTAGGCTTATTGACATAGCAGTACCATCTGAGAGAAACACCTCCATAAAAATTATCGAGAAATTATCCAAGAACCTGAAGATCAAGATTAACAGGATGTAGGGAATGAAGACTGGGACTGTACAAATAGTATTCGAAGCTCTGAGTCTCGCAAAAAAAAGAAAAAGGAAAGGACAATTTTGCTAACAGTGTCCCAGACAACGTCAACATACAGGTTGCCCAGAAGATTGCTCTACTAGGAAGTGTCATTAATTAAATGACATTTCTCCTATAGGGCATAAGGACCATAGCTTTAACCCAGCCCTACAGTATACAAAGCAGGAAACATAACATACACAAATAATAATAATAATAACATGACAACTATTGGTTTACTAACATCATGGAAACAACAAAGGACTGGATGATACATTTCGTTAAATAACACGAAAGCAGAAAGAAAATATTCAATCATAAAAGAAGGTTGTAAATACAAACGAGATTTACATTTAGTAGATTCTGTAGAAAATCAAAAACAGAACAAACTTCTGCAGCAAAAAATGATGAAAAAGAAAGCCAAGAATAAACTATTGAACAGATGAAACAACGCTACCATTACAAACTTTGCATGGCCAATATCCAGAACGAGGCTAAGTCGATGTTAATAAAGTTAACACTCATCAATGGTTACGAACATCTGGATTAAAGGCTAAAACGAAAGACTTTATTCTTGCAGCACAAGAACTGAATCTTTTCACTAGAAGCTTTCAGGCAAATATCACACATAATAGTGTGGATCCAAAATGCAGGTTCTGGGACAAATATCAGAAAACCATAGACCATCTAATCTCAGCATATTCTGTACTTGCGTCAAATGAATATAAATATCGTCACGATAGAGTTGGGCAATATTTACACTGGAAAATGTGAAAACACTTTAAGAAAGATGTTAACAAACATCGGTATAAACATCACCCACACCGGTTACAGAATCAGAAGGCATCATAATTCTATGGGATTATATCACCTTTACAGACAGGAAGATAGAAAGCAAATAGACTGGACATAATGGTCAAAAACCGAAAAGAAAAAAAATACCTACTAATTAATATGGCTTGCCCAGTGGACTGTAACATAGCAACCAAATAATTTGAAAAACTATCAAAGTATAAAGACCTGGAAATCGAAATCATGTGGAAACTGAAAACAAGAATAGTACCAATCCTAGTAGGTGTGCTTGGAATGATAAAAAAGGAACACAACAACGCGTTGAAAAAATACCTGGAAATCCCAGCTTAAGAAAAATGCAAAAAATGTCTTGATAAGTAAAGCCCACACACTAAGAAGAACTTCGTCGATGTAACGATGGTGATGTTATGGGAGATAGAAAAACAAATCATGAAATACAGACATAAAACACACCATAACCTGCCTAAAGTCTTCCCACAGACTTGGGAGCTATGATGACCATAGCAGAAAACTAAAAATAATAATAATATTAATAATAATAATAATAATAATAATGTATTGTAGTTTTGAAGATCTTAAAAAACCTTAAAAAAGACTACTATTACTACTACTACTACTACTACTAATAATAATAATAATAATAAGCCCACTTAGCACTACATGTTTCCTTGTCAAAATCCTGATCATAACCATTTACGCATGTTCCCCAGGGGTTGACGCCTTATGTATCTCTGTTCATGAGCGGGAGTACTTAAGAAGTATCATGGCGAAGTGTCGAGTTTTAAGTTTAAAGAATGGATCAATCGAGTTACCTAAGAAGAGGATCAAGATATTTGGGAACATCATCAACCAGAGACTGCCTGAACAAACATGGCTAAGCAACCTGAAATTATATCTTATTATGAACCACTTGCAAATTGGTTTCTCAAAATCTGTTATCATATTGTGCACATTTGGCTGTTCTGCATGCGCCTCGTATACACCTATGTAATTGGGTGTCATGATGGGTATAAAAATTTAAAAATAGTATAAAGACCCTCGAAAATCTCACGGTTTTCTGATTTGAATTGTCTGATGAATCTTAATTCTTAAGTTAATGAGTGAATAAATTCATGGCGAGGTCTGCCGCAATAACCTATCCATAAAAATTCCTATACTGAATCGCTAAATATTTGAGTTTAACAGGTTTAATAAAATATTGCAATAACAATAATAAATATGAATGCTGGTCGTTATTTTAAGAAGTAAGGGGGTACAAATGAAAAGATTTTAACTTGACAAGTTAATTGAAATAGATTTTTTCCAGTTAACTGAAATAGATTTTAGATCTATCTATCTATCTATCTATCTATCTATCTATCTATCTATCTATCACCACCTGTTTATATCTATCTATCTATCTATCTATCTATCTATCTGTCTACAATATCCAGTCCATACTTAATAATATATCTATGTCCATCTCTTTATATCTCACTGTTCATATTTATATCAGTCTGTTCGTATCTATCTATCTATCTATCTATCTATCTATATATATATATATATATATATATATATATATATATATATCACCCTAAAAAGTAGGTCGCCGAAAGAACAGAAATAAGACCAAACTGGTAGACCAACACTCTCCCTGCCGTATGACCGTGGTGCCTCAATCAGCTAAAGTCCTCTTCTCTTCGCCCTTTTTTTTTTAATTCCCCCGATCAACTGCCTTTATTTAAATAGTTGAACAACTTTGGATATGTTTAGCCATAACCCCAGCCGCCAGTCAACTTCTTTCTCCCAGCTTAAGAATTCCTTATAAGGGGGGGGGGTCGAATTCTTCAAATACCTTTTGTTTATGCCTTCATGATGTTAATCAATCACAGTATCATAAATAAAAGTTTTTAATGAGTGTTGTTGAAGTTAGTTAAATTTCCAAGACAGAGAGGAGTCATGCCTGATCTTCGACAGTTCTTCGCCGATATTCTTGCGTATACTGAAACACAACGTGGCTGATGGGGGGTGCAGGATTGGCGCAGGGCGAGTTCATCGGTGATGGACCAACAGACAGGGACCAGAGTAAGGGTGTCATTCACCGAAGCATGCGGCAACAGAGTCATACGCTCTGGCATCCTTCAGATGATATACGTTGGAATTTCGAACCGAATCTTTTATCTCGTCCACGGGAGTAGATTGTTCTAATTCCACATGCCATGCCATAAAGGGTTCGGTTCGACATTCCAACGAATATCACCTGAAGGATGAGGTTGAAAAAATAGACACAGAACATCAATGGAAAATATGAAAACTTAAGGAATCAGTGCATATGCTGAGCCACAAAAATCTCCTAAGCTGGCCAAGCATAGAAAAGAATACAATATGGGAACCGGTAATATAGAGAGGTAGAGAAAAAACAATAATAACAATAAATTGTAATATGAGATCTGGTAAAAAGATTTAATGTATAAGACACAAAGATTTATGTGCTGATGTCCTCAAGGATAAAAGCGTTGGTTGAAATAATCCAGTCCAAAGAAGTTGTGAGTTCAATACCTTAAGATTAACTGATTTAAAGTTTAATTAATCTGAATTAAAACAAATATTACTTTTAATATCTGAATTAAAACAAATATTACTTTTAATATCTGTCTGAGATGAAGTATTGTAATTATTTACACCATTTGCATTGTTCGGACTATTATCCTCATCTTCGTTGCCTTATTCACGATGTTTCCTTTTCAGGATCTGTCTATATTTCTAAGATGAAGCATTGTAGTTTTTATACCATTTGCATTGTTCGGACTATTATCCTCATCTTCGTTGCCTTTTTCAGATGTTTCGGCCGTTGTACGCCCCGGCCTTTTCAGGATCTGTCTATATTTCTAAGATGAAGTATTGTAATTATTTACACCATTTGCATTGTTCGGACTATTATCCTCATCTTCGTTGCCTTATTCACGATGTTTCGGCCGTTGTACGCCCCGGCCTTTTTCAGGATCTGTCTATATTTCTAAGATGAAGCATTGTAGTTATTTATACCATTTGCATTGTTCGGACTATTATCCTCATCTTCGTTGCCTTATTCACGATGTTTCGGCCGTTGTACGCCCCGGCCTTTTTCAGGATCTGTCTATATTTCTAAGATGAAGCATTGTAGTTATTTACACCATTTGCATTGTTCGGACTATTATCCTCATCTTCGTTGCCTTATTCACGATGTTTCGGCCGTTGTACGCCCCGGCCTTTTCAGGATCTGTCTATATTTCTAAGATGAAGTATTGTAGTTATTTACACCATTTGCATTGTTCGGACTATTATCCTCATCTTCGTTGCCTTATTTACGATGTTTTAGCCGTTGTACGCTCCGGCCTTCTTCAGGATCTGTCTATATTTCTGAGATTACGTATTATAGTTATTTACAATGTTTACATAGTTGGGACTGTTGTCCTCACCTTTACTGACATATTCATCGAATGTGAATCAGAAAATAGAGATGAGTTTTTCTTATGTCTTTTTTCATATTGTCTTTTGAGAGATTTACTTTATTTATATCTGTAGAATCTCTGACTGACACCAAATCGGTTGAGTTTCGATCCCCGCTTCAAGAAATCGGGCGTCTAGCCACACTGATGAGTTTTGATATAGAGAAACAAGCTAGTATGTGTGTTATATATATATATATATATATATATATATATATATATATATATATATATATATATATTGTTTGTATGTGTGTGTGTGTGTGTGTGTGTGTGTGCATGACCAATCGATTTGGACCTTACAGAGAATCAATATTATTCATGAGTTTACATATCCCTAAAGGAAATGTATTCCTGATCAAATCAAATTCATGAATTTGGGCATACAACTACATGTCTATCAAGAAGACTGACCTTACATCTCTTGGACCATAGCTCAATAAGGTCTCATTTAAATAAACATGAAAGCCTATCAATCTCTATCCGTAACATACTCGTAGAAAATGCAAGTATAATAGCCACATGTAAATAAAATAAAATAAAATAAAATAAAAATGGCTAACCATAGGGGAATCATCAATAATAAGGAAAAAGCCAACAATCAAAAATATTAAATATGAACACGGCCACAATGTGCTGACAGTGTTTTGAAAATAAAAAAAATATTCCGATAACTCTAGATACATACATAAATATCTGTTCATTCACTTAAAAATAAAAATCATTCTTAATAATGGTTAAAGGAATAGCCGAAAGCGCTAACACATACAGAACATTCGATCAATTTTTCCATAACTTATATCCAGATAAGAAAATAAAATATACGAACACAAGATAAAATTAAATAGAAAACTGAATTAGTCCTCTTTAATGAAACTTATATATGTGTTTGTGTTTGCGTATATATATATATATATATATATATATATATATATATATATATATATATATATATATATATATATATATATATATATATATATATATATATATATATATAATCATTTATATATTAGATGCGCAGTACTTATTAGAAAAGCGCTCATTATCAGAGATAGAGCTAACATATTTGGTTAGATTGATGTGAATTTGTGACCCTGGGTTTCACGCTTTTGCGATCGTATACTATGCTATATATATATATATATATATATATATATATATATATATATATATATATATATATATATATATATATATATATATATATATATATATATATATATATATAGTATGTATTTAAATAGCAAGAATTCATCTGAACAAATTTTGTTAAATTCAGCTGACAATAGTATTTCCCAATATTTAAGTTCTAAATTGAAAAAATTCAACAAAAATGATGATTTTAACAAAAAGTATTAATATATATATATATATATATATATATATATATATATATATATATATATATATATATATGTGTGTGTGTGTGTGGTGGGGAGTGCAAATATGTAGAAAATAGGAAAGGACTCGTTAGGTAAATAGTAGGAAGTTGTTTAGTATTTTTGTTTTTATTTTTAAAAAACAGAGCTCACTACAAAAATAGAGCCTAAATTATAATTTTAAAAAAAATATGATTCCTTCGCTACATAAGAATTCTCATGTTTCAAAAACAAGGGCTGGAAACTTCAATATAATTATTAGAATTAAATTGAATTTAAAGTATCAAGCTCTGTTTCATCTTCAAGCGAAATTTTGGCAATAACTAATCCTGAAATTTTTACTTATAAAGACACAAAAATTTCAAATTATTTATTTTTATTTTTTATTTAGGTTTTCCAGCATCCTTACGTTGTTCTGTTTCGTAGGAGTAAATACCGAAAATCATATATATATATATATATATATATATATATATATATATATATATATATATATATATATAAATATGAAAATTTCTCAGAGTTGACCTGTGGAAAAGATAATATTTTTAAATATAAATGACAATAGGAAAAACTGTAATAGTTGCCGACGCGTTTCGTCCAGTTGGGCTACATTGGACGAAATGTGTCTGTACCTATTACAGTTTTCCTATTATCATTTATATATATATATATATATATATATATATATATATATATATATATTATAAAGAAGAGAAGAGAGGTGCCGCAAACGTTTTTGGTTGTAATGTGGATTTATTTAGAAAAAATATTATGCTATGTTTTACATAATTTTACGACACGTGTTTCTGGTCTCGTGACGTCTTCAGGTAAAAGTGGAGATTTCCACATATTATTAAAAATAATTAATTTTTTCTTCATGTTCAATGTGAAATATTCTCGATATGAGACATTCTCTCTTTGTTGTAATTTGGTAATCCTTATTTCTTCCCTATATATATATATATATATATATATATATATATATATATATATGCCTGTTTGTGTGTGTTTTTGTGAATCTAATGTCTTATTTTTTTCAAAAGTAATGTCGACAGAATATGTCATGGAAAACCCCATATGTTCACACCTTCTAAAGGAATTTCGAGTAATGCGTGTGTTGAGCTAGTTTCCCCGAGTAGAAAAGGTGTGTTCGCCTTTGGGGGAGCAGCATTTGAAACACTCGACTCGGTCAAAGAACTACGCAGTTTTTTTTTTTTTTTTTTTTTACGGCGACCTCGAGACAGGCGTCAAAAGCCGATATTGACACCAGTTTTTCTAAGTAATATTTCTGGATGTTCTACTTTTCACGATGATGCTATCACCGAATTACCCGTCTTGTTGACGACGTGCCCGGAACAGAACGACAAAGACAGAGACCAGCAGTAGTGCTTACTGCAGTCAATGTAATATCGTTTCAGTATGGCACACCGGAAAGTGGTGAATCTACTAAAGACTGCACTCAGCCTCATCGTTGGATATCTGTTTCATGCAAGAAGATGCGAACGAGCCATTGAGGAACCACTCCCCAATCATTATTCTAGCACCTTAGGATGTATTAACAATAGAAAAGATCGTAACATGATATCATTTTTTAAAAGAATATAAAGGTAATTCTCAAAACATGATATATTAATAAAATAATTACGAGAATGCTGTTTTCAAGAGGGTTTTCTTTATACCTAACGTAATAGATAGATAGATATAAACAGGCTAAGATAGATAGATAGATAGATAGATAGATAGATAGATAATGAACAGATTGAGATTGATAGGTATATAGATAAACAGATAGATAGACAGGCAAAAAGACAGAAAGCTAGTTGCGTTTGAACAGATTGAGACAAGTACATTTATATATATATATATATATATATATATATATATATATATATATAGATAGATAGATAGATAGATACACACACACATATATACAGAGAGAGAGAGAGAGAAAGAGACAGATATGAACAGATTGAGATTGATAGATATATAGATAAACAGATAAATAGATAAAATGGCAGATAGAAAGATGCGTTTGAACAGATTGAGACTGACACACACACACACACATATACGTGTACATATATATATATATATATATATATATATATATATATATATATATATGAATAGATAGAGCGTATGTAAATATGTCAAAACTCAGAGGCGACAGGATGTTTCATGTTGGACGCAATCAGGCCGCCTGACGATTACGTCCAGCATTAAACCGTCTGTCGCCTCTAAGTGTTGACTTCAATATTCACTTTTATATATATATATATATATATATATATATATATATATATATATATATATATATATATAAAGATAGATAGATAGATAGATAGATAGATAGATAGATAGATAGATAGATAGAAAGAAAGTAAAACAGAAAAGTAATATCAATAGATGGATAAATGAAAAGAAAGAAATTTGAATAGGTGATGATAGATGATAGATATTAAATAATATATATATATATATTTATATAGATAGATAGATAGATAGATAGATAGATAGATAGATAAATAGATAAGAATACGCCGACGTAGATAAATCGCCTGTAGCTGACTTGAGCCTTGCCACATGCTTGCACGTGCCTATCAGAACTTGTATCATTAGTTGGGCCTAAGTGGGTCTATGTATGTTCATCTGTCTCCGCGTGAGATACATATGAACGGACATTTTAATGATACTTGACTCAGAAGAATTCTCTTTTAAAAAGTAAAAAGAAAAGAAAAAAGATAGCTATGTTATATACAAGACAGCTAAGTTATATTGCAAGTTGTTTTTAAAGAGTCTTTGTCGATGTTTTAACTTAAGTAATAAACATCTCAGATTTTTTAAACGTTTTAAAATGACTTAAACATTCCAGGATTTAGTATTATTGAATATAATCTGTTAAACTGGTTTAAATACCCTTGAGAATGCTAGGAATACATCGATAAAACAAAGGATAAATAGTAGAACCGAATCGGTTGGTAACCAGTTTAGGAGAAGGAAAACTCTTAATTCAAATCACCCTAGAGAGGACTGAGCTCTGCTATGGTATCTTGCGAAAGATAACACTGTTGCTACGGTTAAAGTACATGGGATGCTCATACGACCTCAACGGGTCACGCGACAATGAAAAGTGAAAATAGCCTAAGAAAGGCTACAATAAACGCATTATTATTAAGCAAATATTCATTAGTTTAATCGAAACATCAAAAAACGATGGCCTTGTTTAAGCAATATTTCAATCGAGTTTGTGTATCACGTATAGGTTTTAGCTCATTGACTGAACGATAGCAACGGAAAACATGTGTTGAGCTACTAAATATCAGGAAATTCCAGTTGCTAGCACAATGAAAACTCCTAAGGAAATCAACGAATGTATATGTTGAATAGCAGGACACGCTATGCTGCTATTCAACATATAAGTGATAGACACTTGGGCAATCACGTCTACTTCGATTCATGACTGACTTAGATGTTTTCGTAGTAGGTTGCCATTTGTTTCCGAGGCAGACTGTTTGCCAACCAAGGCTATAGGATCCAACCAGACCTGCTATTTAACCCATATATGTGGAACGTGAAAAGATGGATTTATACCTTTGCAATTTATGAAGAGAGAGTTAATTGTAAAGACGAAAATCGTGGATTTTTTGTACAGAATTGCAAAGTTACAGACGTTATTTTAACGAAAGGTTAACAACTGAATGTATAAAGAGGTAGAACCACATTTTTTGCTGACTAAAATTTAATTGTATGGATAAAAATCCTAGATTACACATTCATAAACCAGAAGCTTCTCAATTGAAAAATTGCTTAAATAAGGCCGTCATTTTTTGACGTTTCTATAAAATTAATATATGCTTAATAATATTCAATATGTCTATTTTGCCTTAGATTATTTTCACTTTTCATTGTCCCATTGAGGTCGTGGGCACACCCCATATACTTCAGCCGTAGCAATAATGTTGTCTTTCACAAGATATCATGAAAGAGTTCAGTCCTCTCTAGGCTGGTGGTGAATTAAAAAAAAATATCTTCTAAACTGGTTACCAACCCATTTAGTTCTGCTGATTATCCATAGATTTACCAATGGATTCATATTCGCAAGGGTTTTTAAACCAGTTTACCAGATTATATACAATAATAATAAATCCTGGAATGTTTAAGTGCAAAGTTTATTACGTAATTTAAATCAGCGACATAAGACTCTTTAAAATAACTAATCATGAATCAGTAGACGTGTGATTGTCTCTATATCTTATATGTTGAATAACAGCATAGCGTGTCCTGCTATTCAACATTACATTTGTTGATTTCCTTAGGAGTTTTCATTGTGCTAGCAACTGGAATTTCCTGATATTTAGTAGCTCAACATGTTTTCCGTTGCTATCGTTCAGTCAATGAGCTAAAACCTATACGTGATACACAAACTCGATTGAAATATTGCTTAAATAAGGCCATCGTTTTTTGATATTTCGATTAAACTAATGAATATTTGCTTAATAATAATGCGTTTATTGTAGCCTTTCTTAGGCTATTTTCACTTTTCATTGTCGCGTGACCCGTTGAGGTCGTATGAGCATCCCATGTAATTAACCGTAGTAACAGTGTTATCTTTCGCAAGATATCATGACAGAGCTCACTCCTCTCTAGGGTGATTTGAATTAAGAGTTTTCCTTCTCCTAAACTGGTTACCAACCGATTCGGTTCTGCTATTTATCCTTTGTTTTATTGATGTATTCCTAGCATTCTCAAGGGTATTTAAACCAGTTTAACAGATTATATTCAATAATACTAAATCCTGGAATGTTTAAGTTTTTTTAAAACGTTTAAGATAATCTGCGATGTATATTACATAACTTAAAACATCGACAAAGACTCTTTAAAAAACAACTTGCAATATAACTTAGCTGTCTTGTATATAACATAGCTATCTTTTTTCTATTTTTCTTTTTTTACTTTTTAAAAGAGAATTCTGCTGAGTCAAGTATCATTAAAATGTCCGTTCATATGTATCTCACGCGGAGACAGACGAACATATATCGACCCACTTAGGCCCAACTAACGACACGCGTTCCGATAGGCACGTGCACTCATGTGACAATTCTCGAGTCGGGTACAGGTTATTTTCAATTTTCATTGTCCAGTGACCCGTTGAGGTCGTAGGGGTACCACATGTGCTGCAGTCGTAGTATCAGTGTTGTTTTTCACAAGATATCCTCATTTATGTCTAGGCCGGTTAGAATTAGGAGTTTTCCTTCTCCTAAACTGGTTACCGACACATTTGGTTCTGCTAGGAGAAGAGATGAATGCATACCATACCCAAAGGATTTCCTACGTACCTCGTATTATTATATATCTAAAATCGTTTCACCCCAAACAAGGCGACGTCACTGTTACCCAAGTGGCTACAGGTAGTGAAAGTGAAAAGAGAATGTAAATACTTTGAATGCCGAGGATTGAGGAAAGAACAAAAAAAGAAACAGGGTTCAAGATGACAAAAAAAAAAAAAAAATAGCGATTGACGTTGTTCTTAAACTTTTGGATATTGTACTTATCAGGGAATTAAGAAATCGGGAGATCCACAAGTGGGAAGTGCGGGAAAAGCAACTGTTAGTTCCACAGAAAAACGGAGATTCGAAGACGTATTGGGATGGGCAAAATGCTTTTCAAAAGCTAAGCAGAGTATTAAGAAACAGAAAAAAACTTCGTTAGAAACAAAGAAAAGTGTACTGAACTCTTACGTGATATCTGTCCACCTGTATGGCATTGCATGCTAGAAAATCTCCTCAGAGATAAAAAAAAAGAGACTTGAAGCAACAAAAATATGATTCTACAGGAGGATGCTGAGGATACCATGGATCGAATATGTGAGCAAAAACGAAGTTTTAGAGAAAATGAAAACAAAAAGGAAAATTGTACTTATAACATCAGGAAGAGACAGCTGATGCTCTGCGGTACATGATAAGGAAAGAAAGCTTGGAAAATCTGATACTCACAAGGCAGTTTCAATGGGACAGAGGAAGAGAACGCTTAATAAACTTAGTGAGGAAGTGGATGGCAGAACAATGTTTAGAAAAAAATGGCAAAAATACAAGATTTATTAAGAGCTATGAAGGACAGGAAACTGGAGAGCTATAGTCTTCTACGTGTAAACTGCTCTCTCGAGTAGTTTGTAACACATCTATTTATCATCTCTTATTTGCTTTGGGCAAAGTGCACTCAGGGGCGACTGCGTCAAAGGACAGAGTCGCAACTGAGGAAAATTATACTGAGAGGTACCCAGCCCTGGGAAACAGCTGCCCGAGGCCGCGTCCTCTCATTGGACCAGGGGGAAAGGGATCGCTGCTCGCACCGAGGCCAGCGCAATGGACGGTTGAGGAGGCTGCGTTTAATTTTTGTTCGTAGCCCAGGTGTCCACGGTCGCGTTCCCACCTTAAAAACTGACCTTGTGTCACAACTCGTCCTAGTGGGGGAGACAGAGTAAAAACCCTAGTCTTCTATACCCTGATGGTTCACGACACACAAAGGCAGAAGAAGAATGAGTTGCTTCCGAGTATGTAGCATCCCACAAACGTTCTTTTCATTGCTGAATAAGTTTTTGATGTGTCACGTTATCGTGTACTTTTAACTCGCACTGTAGGGCCGCTGAAACTCGCGTAGGAGGAGACGAATTGGATTTGTTTTAATTTTCGGATGGTAGAGGGTAATGGGGTGGGGAAAAAAAACTTGCTTGCCGGTTCGGAAATGTCAGCAGAGATAGGCGCATATTCAAACACATGAGACGACGTTACACATACGCACACACAGACGTGCGCACACTCCTACACGCACTCACACACATACACACAAACATGCATCTTCACATACACATCGACACTCACCCATATAAGCTCACGCATACATACGCTCTCTCTCACTCACACACACACACACACACACAAACACACACACGCGTGGCGCTCCCACATACACGCTTGCACATATATACACGCTCTCTCTCCCTCTCTCTCTCTCTCTGTCTCTCTCACCCACACACACACACACACACACACACAATCACCCACACAATCACCCACACACACATTCAAATGGACTGATTAGTTTGGTTTTTACGGCTTTGAACTACTGGTGAAACTTGTAAGAATAATTTTTTTCGAGCACATATTGTATTAACTATTTTTTTCGGAATACATTTAACCCATATTTGAGGGACATGTGTTCATAACTTTTCGTAAGTGAATTGGATATATTGTTTTGAAGGGTAGATGTTATGGTAATATTATATGTCTCTATTTATCTTTTTTTCTAATATTATCCTACTATAATTGAGCTTCTACCTCTCTTTGTTAGTTCGCACGACCGTTACGCCCTGCCAATTGCTAATAAATAACGGACTATTCCGTTTTAATCATCGTGGGAAGAGAGGAAAAGACATTACTTGGTTTTCAAACAGAAAGTGGAAGAAAGCAAGAAAAAAGAAGGGAAGGTAGAAATGTTTAACACAGTGGTTCTCAGATAGTACGCCTGGACGCACTATTGCGCCCTGGATGATGTCTAGGTGCGCCCTGGAAGATGTCTAGGTGCGCTATGGAATTCCAGCGAAATATGTGTCCAGATATAAGAAATAAATATATTTACTTTATTATATTGCGGTAACCGTCTCGTTCATATGTAAATTAGGCTTTTCTGCTCTCACCACAATTAAGGGCAAAAAGAGAGGAACTCTTCAATGCATTGAGGAGGAAATGAGAGTTTGCCTATCAAATATACGCCCAAACATTGAAGAAATCGCTAAGACTCATCAAGTTCATGACTAGCTGAAATCTTTTTCGGCTTGATGTTCGAACTCTCTGCCTCTGAGCAGAGAGGAACCATGACGAGGCTATGCCGAAGGGCAGAGTCTCGTTCGGGGAGGTTGACCAACCCGATCCCGTTTATACGGGTTCAACGGGGAATTTTTGGCCGAGCCTAAGGGCTCGGATGTCCCACATTAAACTCGGCCTTGTGCCACATCTACCCTCGTGGGGAGAGGGGGGATAGTAAATACTGACTCATCAAGTTCATGTTTCTCATAAACACAAGAATGAATAAACTTACGGCATGTTTCATTTTATATTTTTTTTATTGTATTATTTCTTTTCTGAAATATTTGACTTCATTATAACATATTTTCCCGAAATTTGCATATAGTGCGCTTACAATTACTGGTAGGATTTCAAGTGCGCCCTGACTTCAAAAAGTTTGAAAACCACTGGTTTAATGTTGTTTCAGCGAAATGGAAAAATTATAGATTTAAAATCTTTTCATTTGTACCCCCTTACTTCTTAAAATAACGACCAGCATTCATATTTTTTATTGTTATTGCAGTGCTTTGTTAAAATTATTGAGTTCAAATATTTACCGATACGTTAGAGGAATTTCTACGGATATTTAATTATCGTAAAACTTGTCATGAGTTTATTCAATCATTAATTTAAGATTCATCAGAAAATTTAAATAGAAAAACTTTTCTCTGGACAAGACTAGTTGTTATTTTGTATTTAGTTGTAGATTTTGTAAGCTTTTCTCTTAGCATTAGAAACGAAATTGTAAGGATAAAATGCAACTTTTAACGATTATCATTAAGAAATTAGTTTACACAAAACCGCAAATACAGTAGAATCCCTGACAACCGGACTAAGAAGACCTTCCGGATATGAGGAATTGGTTACAAAGTCCGGATATGAGGGGTTATATTTAGATTAAAATAAAAGAACTGAAATCAGGCTTAACATTTCTTTTCAATGTTTTATAGTAAAGAAGCAAATGATGAGTGAAATATAACGGACTAGATTTTAAGAAAAAAAATTATGTAATGTTAATGAAAATTCCTTAAATTAAGTATGCCACATATGCAACACAAATAATGTAACGAGGATTTTTTTAATCGCTGTTGCATGATGATTCTTTCTCTTCTAATGTCATTCTCGACTTTTTCCGCATTTCATTTTGATTTTGTTCTTGAAATTTTTTAAACGAAAGACACTTTTTTTTAATTCTGCGTGCGTTATTGCAATCGTCATAGCTGAATGTTGGCTTTCTTTTCATAAAACTGACAACCTTTTCAATACATCTTTCAATTTCAGTCCAGGTTTCATCATAATCATGTTTTTTTTCTTGTTCATTGTGACAGTGTGAACGCTGGAGAATAGTTTCTTTGGATGATTTTGTATCATACAATATTGACTTTCTTATGTTGAACTCAGTCATTAATTACAATGAAATTTCACAAGCGTTTAGTCTGTTTAAAAATTCTACCTTTTGCGATAACTCCAAAGTTGTTCATTTTCTCTTATTCCTATCATCTTTTTCATAAATACAAGCCATTAGGGTGAAATAAGCATTAGAAATTATCCACAGTATATTTCCTAAGAAACAGAAATTTCAAACCAGTTACATATCACCCAAATAGTTCAAATATACACATTAAAATCAGGTTCATATATGGGGGATTCCGGATATGAGGGATTCTACTGTATATATATATAAAAAAGACAAGCACAAATCACACTTTGCCAACTCTTCAAGTTTAATCTTCAAGGTCTGTACTAGTTCAGCCACCAGCTGTTGAACTGTTACTTATATTGTGGAGATTTGCATATGAATACATTCACCCCATTTTTTTCTTTTTTTTTTTAACATTGCAAATTTGGAATAAAGTAGAATCCCTTACAACCAGACTAAGAAGACCTTCCGGATATGAAGAATTGGTTACAAAGTCCGGATATGAGGGGTTATATTTAGATTAAAATAAAAGAACTGAAATCAGGTTTAACATTTATTTTCATTGTTTTATAGTAAACAAAATAAGCTAACGATGAATGAAATATAACAAAACTGATTTTAAGGAAAAAAGAAATAAATTACGTTATTGCAATCGTCATAGCTGAATGTTGGCTTTCTTTCCATAAAACTGACCACCTTTTCAATAGCTTTTTCACTTTCAATCCAGGTTTCATCACAATCATGCATCTCGTCGCTATCTTGTTGCAGATGTGTCTCATTGTCATCCTTTCCTCTTATTCCCATCATCTTTTGCATCAATAGAAGCCATTAGAGTGAAATAAACATAAGCCATTATCCAAAGTAAGTTTCCTGAAAAAAACAGAAATTTCAAATCAGTTACATATCACCAAATAGTTCAAATATACACATTAAAATCAGGTTCATATATGAGAGATTCCGGATATGAGGGATTGTAATTTATAAATAAAAGTATTTCAGATGATGTAGACAACGCCATCTCCCTACATTCGCTAATATATTCGTGTTCGGTGACTTTAATTCCCGCGATACCACGTGTCTTAACACTCTGTCACTGATCTCGCTGACATCCAAACTCTTAACTTCTCAATCACTCAAACTCTCACGCAATTGGTTGACTTCCCCGCGCGTTTCCCAAGTTACTGGACACGCTTCTCTTCTCGATCACTTCTTTTTATCTCTATGCCTGAATATTGCCGTACTACGCAGCACTGTCCTCTTGGCAACACTTGAGCATGCGGTAGTGTCAGTAAACATCTCTTTACGTTCCCCACCACCAGCCAAGAATCTCCTACCAACAGAATATCATTTTTCTTTACAAAACGAGCAGATTGAGACTCGTTCCGTGATCTCCTTCGTGACGTCACATGGGAAGAAGTTTTTAATCATCCTGTTCAAAAATGCGTCCTGGGTATGACGGCAAACTACATCCAACAGCAGGGCCACTGGTCAGGATGCTTTGAGGAGCGTGGAACCACCTCTTAATTGCTGATGTTCCCAGGTCCACCATGACCCGGGTTGTAGCACCTGTTATGGTTCCAGCTATGGGCAAATAGTTGACACACAAACTGGGGTCAAAACACAATGAATGTGTAAAAATAGGTTTTAGTACATATCAGAAATATTTTCTAAAAAAAAAAAAAAATTACCAGCAATACATTTTTAGAAAAAATATTACCAACTATAGTTTATCTTGAAAGAAAATATTACCAGCAATAAAAAAATGTTGGCATTAAATAATCCATATGCTGCAAAACAAAACAAACTAAACCAATATATACTGAGATAGATAGATAGATAGATAGATAGATAGATAGGTAAAAAATATAACCAGCAATAAAAATGTTGTTGGCATTAAATAACCCATTGAGGTTGATATGCCGTAAAACCAAACAAGTATTTATTGAGATAGATAGATAGATAGATAGATAGATATGACGAGACTGGGATAGATAGATAGATAGATAGATAGATAGATAGATAGATAGATAGAAAATATAATCAGGAATAAAAATCTTGTTGGCATTAAATAACCCATTGAGGTTGATAAGCCGTAAAACAAAACAAACCAAACCAATATATACTGAGATAGATAGATAGATATGAAGAGACTGAGATAGATAGATAGATAGAGAGAGATGAGAGAGAGAGAGAGAGAGAGAGAAAATATAACCAGCAATAAAAATTTTGGCATTAAATAACCCATTGAGGTTGATATGCCGTAAAATTAATCAAACCCAAACCCATGTTCAAAAATGTACGTCTGTGGTCTCCTGGGTGAAAGCCGGCACCGCTGCTTTCATTCCAGCAAGGAAATACCAAATTCATCTCTCTGGTTCTCACCTCCAGCACCGGGCGCTATAGCCGACGGAAATCACTTTTTTCCGTCTGTACGAGAGCGATACGACTGATTGCAACAGACGTCCTTTTGTCCCTGCTCGTAATGAGTGCAATCTTTTCCTCAATGAAGCGAAGTTACAGTTTGTTGATTGTGTGAAACGACAACGTATAGCATCTGGAAAGTTCGGTCTCAGGGATTATTGGCGGCTCTGCAAAAGTGTGCTAAACAAAAGCAAATCTTTAATCCCTCCCCCTAAGGAATCACTTCGAAGTTCTGACGTCTACAGCAGATGAAGTGCAATGCTTTGCTCGGGAATTCTCTCACAACTCAACCCTTGACTCATCTAGAGTAGCTACACCTGATTTCGCCACCTTAGAACTGAGACTATACTGAGTGAGATGCGTATAACCCTCTCACTGGTTTTAGACATCATTTCTAAATTAGACTCCCATAAGGGAAGCAGAGAGGATCCCAGTCGTCGTCCTAAAGAAATGTGCTCCCGAACTGGCTCCTGTTCTCTCTAAACACTACAACTGTTGCCTCACTGCTTCCCGCTTTCCAGTTTGTTGTAATTCATCCTCTGTAGTTCCTGTTTTTAAGAACTCAGGATAACCTTCTGACGTCTCTAACTATCGCTCCATTAGACTGATACCGCTTTTCAGCAATGTATTCGTGGCTTTAATCAATCCTGAACTGGTTAAGCATCTTAACTCTCACGACCTATTCTACAATATGGCTTCCGTTTCGCCCAGTTTACCACTGATATGCCATCAATGAATATCAACCTCTTGATAATAACGGCGAAACTCGTGCTGTGGTTCTAGATATCTCAGAGTCATTTGAGCGTTTAATTTAATTCAGTCATTTTTATCAAATCGTGAAACGAAGATAGTCCTGAACGGCCTCGCTTCCAGATCTTTTCAGACGAACGTAAGGCTCTACTAGGTCTTAGACTGTTTCTGATCTTCATCAATGATTTTCATGTTATCAGTTCCCAAATAAGCCTGTATGCAGATGGCACAACCATTTAGTCCTGTCTCAATAACAAATCCGTCAGAGCTGACAAAGCTAACCTGGTCGCTGCTGCTAAGAAGGACCTCCAATCAGTGCTTATCGGGGGCAGGATATGGCAAATTTTAATGCTTCCAAAACTGAACTGTTCCCATTTAACTACCATGGAGAAACTTCCCTGCCCGCCATCAACATGGCTGATGCTCGACTCCAGGAGAACGTCTCGCTACGTCTTCCTGGCTTCACGTTTTCAACTGACTTGAAGTGGAACAACTACATTGAATCAATAGCTGCATTTATTGCGAGGAAAGTAGATCTATTGTATCATTGCAGAAGGTTTTTCTCGTCAGAGTCCATCTTGCAGATTGACAAATCTATGTCCGTGCATTGAATACTGTTGTCATATCTTTTCTGGTGCCCTTGCTGTTCATCTCGAGGTTCTTGATAAAATCCAAAGAAGGATCTGCAATTTAAATGATCCTGACTTGGTATCTCGACTTCAGTCACTTTCTCACAGACGTGATGTAGCTTCACTCTGTATTTTCTGCAAATATTTTCATGGCAACTGGTGTCCGACTACATGAATATAAGCGTGCTACTAGATTGGCATTTAGGTCCCACCATTTTTCTGTTGAAATAGTTAAATGCAACCGCCACTCCTACTCCAACAGTTTCTTTTCTTGCACTTCCAAACAGTGAAACTTTCTTCTGCTTACTTGTTGCCCAGATAACTTCAATTTTCAATTATTCAAATGCAACATCAAACAGCATCATCTGTTGAACCCCGTTCATCTTTTATCCTTTCCTGAATCTCCCCTATACACAGTCTACTCTCGTATTCACTCTCTCTAACCCCCTGCTTGCTAGAAGCACTCCCACCTTGCTTGGGGTGAAATTATTAAAAAAAAGTAAAACAAAAAAAAACAAAAAAAAAAAAGCTAAATTTTACCCCCCCCAAAAAAAAAAAAAAAATTCAAACAAGTTTTATCGTGACTGGCGGTAGTTTGCGGTTCGATTGGCGGTGATGGAATCTAACCAATTTAGTTTCAGAGGCATTGAATGTAACCAACCTGGTTTTCCTCCACTGCGAAGTTAGTTTCAGATCGGAAGAGACATCAGCTGTCAAATTCTGATCGTCAAGAGTTTTAGAGTTGCATTCGTATATCGTCGTATCATCGGCGTAGATATTTAAATATGATCTGAATATATTCTTAGGCAGATCATTTATGTAGATCAAAAAAAGGGTTGATCCTAAAAGTGACCCATGGGGAATGGCTGCTTTGAACGCCAGGATTGGTCTTTAATAACTAACTTCAGGGATCTTCCTGGTATGAAGGATTTTATAATTGAGAAGAACCTTGCAGCCAGTGATTCCGTAGCATGTGAGCTCTTGTGTAGTGAACCTTTGTGGCATACCTAAATTCAGATCCATATTGGATTTAGATTTGATTTCAATTCATATATATATATATATATATATATATATATATATATTGTTTAAAAATATGATTCCTTCGCTACATAAGAGTTCTCATGTTTCAAAAACGAGAGCCAAAACCATCCAAATAATTATTAAAATTAAGTTGAATTGTGGTGTTTAGTCCCGTTTCATCTTCAAGCGAAATTTTAGGAATAAGCTATCTCTCGGTTTACGTGTGTTTTTAGGCATGGTCCGTTACAGAATTCGTTATTGTGGGAGTGGCTAGACTATTTTCCTTCGTTAAGTGGTCAGAGAGTTAATTCTTATCAATAGATTCATCATCTTCTGAGAGGTTTTGCTAAGGTTGGGTAGGGTATCTATTTCAAGGCTAATGTTTGCGGTCACCCTTTAGTTGGTTCCCAGTGAGGGATATTTTTATGGCGCGCCTACCAGTCGTTATGTGTCGGGAGAATTGTCTTTTATTATTGTCCATCTGATTATCTACTTATTCATTTGTTTATTCAAGTGGGTGTTTTATATACAGATCGTATTGCACTGAATTTCAATTTGTTTTTTGACGACTACAAAAAGGGGTTTTTCCTATTTAATGATTTGGCTAAGCATTAAAGAATTTTATTTAGCTATGGGATTTTTTTTGTCCTAACTATTTAATGCGAAAGTTTGTATTATTTGGATGGTTTCGGATCTCGTTTTGGAAACATGAGAACTCTTATGTAGCGAAGGAATCATATTTTTAAACAAAAAATATTATTATGATAAGGCTCTACTTCTGTATGGAGCACTGTCTTCTTAAAAATAAAAACAAAAATACTAAGGAACTCCGGATTATGCAGCCAACGTGTTCTTTTTCTGCATATTTTCTGCATACCTATATATATATATATATATATATATATATATATATATATATATATATATATATATATACTAGCATATTGAGCCGTCTACGTTTTAGTCTTTATAATCATTTGTTTTTTTTTTTGGGAGTAAGGACTTAAAACACTTGACGATTTTTTTTTGCTTGTTCTGATGTTGTTAGTTCTTTACTTCCAGTTTTTGCCTCGGCTACGAATTTGCCCTCAGGTATCTTCAAGTTGAGTCATCCGAGGTTTTTCAAACGAGTAATACAGTTAATATATATATATATATATATATATATATATATATATATATAAAAATATACTCTTAAGGTGTGCTATATTTATGGGATAAAGTGTTCAATATCAGAGACAGAGCGTGTGTAAATATAAAAGTGAACATTGAAGTCAACACTCAGAGACGACAGGCTGTTTCATGCTAAATGCAATCGTCAGGCCACGATTGCGTCTAGCATGAAACAACCTGTCGCCTCTAAGTGTTGAGGTCAATATTCACTTTTATATATATATATATATATATATATATGTGTGTGTTTGTGTGTGTGTGTGTGTGTGTGTGTGTAGGGTGACCCCCAAAAAACGGGAGTTTTTTCACAAGAGTGATGGAAGAAAAATATTTTATTCATAGTAATTGAAACCTTAAACCATGCCATTTAAGAAACAATGATGGAATTTTCATTTTTTTAAAAATTACGTCCTGTAGATGGCGTCCTCCTGTACGAATGCATTCTTGAAATCTGCTGTTGTGATTCCTCATTGACTGCTGCAACATCTCAGCTGGGATACTGTGAATTTCATCTTGAATTCTAAATGGCGAAATGTTTCCTTGCTCAAGGTCACTGTCTCGCAGTGTTGCCACTTGGTCATGTCTGGCAATACGCACTTCAAAAATCCCCGTTTTTTAAGGTCACCCGATATATATATATATATATATATATATATATATATATATATATATATATATGAGTTTCATTAAAAACAACTGACAAATTTTGTGTATGTTCGAGCGCTTTCGGATATACTTTTTAGCGATTATCAAGGATGATTTTATTTTTGCTTTTAACTGAATGTATGGATTATTTATGTATGTATCAAGGATACAGGATACAAAGGATCGTTCGGTCGAATTTTTGTGGCCGAGAGGTATGGCACGTCAGGCTATATGACGGTTCCGTATAGGATACAGGTTGGAATCCTGTTGAAGGACGAATATTTTGTATGAAAATTTCTCGCACATTCAGGCCAGTAAATGTTATTTAATACTGTTTATTATAAACAGAGCATTTACTTAAATACTTCTATCAATAAAAGAATGTTCAACACAAAAATGTCTTTATATATATATATATATATATATATATATATATATATATATATATATGTATATTGACCAATCGAATTCTAAGTATATGATAATTCCAATAAATCGACGACAGGCCATAGATAGAATTCATTAATGTAATAAAATAAGTATTAGATTTTATAGGAAATTAGGATAAACAAATAATCTCCAATATTTTTTAATTAAAAAATCAAACTTACTCTGTAGCCATATATTGTACCTCTAACTACCACTCAAATTCAGACGAAAAATTTAACCTTTTTCTAAGAACGCTACTTGAAAGTATAAACATATTTTCTCTGTTTTTTTCTTTGAATAATTTTATGAGTTTCCAAACATGGTGCATGGCTACATTTAAAGTTTAATATGCGTTACTTTTCCTTCTTCTGTTTTGGTTACCCTGCTATTTAACATCTACTTTCATATAGATATTATTCAAATTTTTACTGCTTAGGACTGATAAAATTTTAAAGCGACTGCGCATTGGGAAAGGCCTAAAAATAGTTTTTAGGTGAAAAATTCCGTTCTGGTTTAGAATTTCAAACAATAAAGTCCACATATTTTTGTTTTACTTCCTTTACCGTACTTACAATCCCATAGATCTACCTCTCCTTACCTCCGCCATATATATATATATATATATATATATATATATATATATATATATATATATATATATATATAACTGTGTGTGTGCAAACATGTGTGTTACCGTCCTCCTGCCTTAATTTCCTCTATATTTGGGACTTTTGTTTGTGGTTGACCTACATCCGTTCCTCCTTTATGAATTCCCACTAGCACAAAGATGGTGGAATTTTCTGTCCCACTCCCGGAGAAAACACAGCTTACAACATATACATTCCATAGAGTAACTCTTCTTCGAAATGAGATAAGTATGTATTGAACAGAGGCTAAAAAAAAAAAAGGTTCAGATATTTTTTTTAAGCATTTCACCCCAAGCAAGGCGGGAAGCCACTAGCACGGGGTTACAGAGAGTTGGATCTAGAGCAAATAGGAGTGATAGACGAAAAGATGAATAGAAGGATAGGGGATAGATCAAGGCATCTGAAGACGTCGATTGACGCTACATTTGAATAGTTGGAGATTATAGCTATCAGAGAAACAGGAAAAGGGGACAGAGTTCCACAAGTGAGAAGTGCGAGACATGAAGCTATTGGAGTAGAAGAGACGGCTACATTTAACAGTTTCGGCAGTGAAAAAGTGAGGGCGAGATGCCAGCCTAGAACGCTTAAATTCGTGAAGTCTCGGAAACAGCGAAAGTAGCTCATTGGCCCATGAAAGTATTTGTAAAAAAGACAGAGGGAGGCGACGGCACGTCTGTGAGAGAGAGAGAGAAAGAGAGCGACTGCGGACGAGATGCCAGATCAGGGCCAATTACACTGCATATCCGTCACTGGATTTTATCAAGAACCTTGAGACAAACAGAAGGGGCACCGGACCATATATGGCAGCAATACTCCATGCAAGGGCGAATGGTTGATTTGTAGATTTGAAGGATCGACTCCGGCGAGAAAAATTTCCTGGCGCGGCACAGGGAGCCAACTTTCCTTGCGGTGGACGAAGCTATTGACTCAATCTATTTGTTCCATCTCAGGTCAGCAGTCAACGTGAGACCGAACAGTCGCAAAGAGGTGCTCTCGTGGAGTTCAGCGTCAGACATTCCAATGGCGGACAGGGATGGTTCTCTGTGGTGAGTAAAACAGAGCAGTTTTGTTTTTGAGGCATTAAAGTTAACCAGCCAATTCCTGACACAGTTCACAACTGATTGGAGGTCCTAACACAACCGATTCAATATGCCGTATAACAGTAAGTCTGAGCGGTTCGATAAAGTCAAGTTGAAACTTCTAGGATGCATAATGAGGAAAGACGGCTTGAAGAACATGATACTCACCAGTCATATTGAAAGCAAGAAGGAGTGGTTAAAAGCAGCGAGTAACCTATAAACTGTAAATGATTGACAGAACACATATTGGAAGCAAAAGAGATAAACTCTTCTAAGCGCTAACAGGATATTGTGGAGATCCATCAGAGCTTACGTTCTGAAGTTGTCTGTGCCTGATCGTTCGTGTCTATGCGTGCATTTTTTAAATTCTAAATTCTGATAGTAGAAGACTCGCCGTCCACTCAGCGCAGAGAGTTACTATTAGAATCATTGTGGTCAATGAGGAGTGTAATATGAATAAAAAAGTAAATATTATATATATATATATATATAAGTCCACATACAGGCCTGTTTCGCAGATAATCAGTGTGGCTAGACGTCCGATTGCTCCAAGCCGGGATCGAAACTCGACCGATTTGGCATCAGTTAGAGACTTTACTCCTAAGCTCTCGGCTCACGGCGAAGGGAAAGGGAACTTTATATACGTGATATATATATATATATATATATATATATATATATATATATATATATATATATATATATATATATATATATATATAGTATTGTCGTATACGGAATAAATTCCAATAACCAAAAATACTATTCTTGAAAGGGTGCTCAATACAGAATAGAGCAAAAATAATTTATTCGAAAATTATAACATAATTAATAATTAGTGATTTTTTATAACATGTTTATGTTATAATTTCCGAATAAATTATAATATATCTATATATATATATATATATATATATATGTATATATATATATATACATAATCCATTATAATATGAACATGTTTATGTTATATTTATGTTATGATTATATATATATATATATATATATATATATATATATATATTATTATATAATTATGTTATATATCTATATATTATTATTATATAATTATGTTATAACTATATATATATATATATATACTTTATATATATACGCTTGATATATATACGCTTTATATATATATATATATATATATATATATATATATATATATATATATATAGCATTATTTATTCGAAAATTATAACATAGATATGTTATAAAGTCACTACAAATATAGCCATTTTGTTACAACACTTCTGGTGTCTTATCAAGTGATGTTGTTGAATGTAGAATAAAGTATAATTGTATATATAATTATATATATATATATATATATATATATATATATATATATATATATATATATATATATATATATATATATATATATATAGCCTTCAGTACATAATTCTGTCTACGAATCGAATGGGCCTCTTTATGTGTGTATGTGTGTGTATTTATGAGTTTGCATGTGCACTTACATTTGGGAAATCGTTGGTTCTTTGCACACACGCATATCTACGTACGCTGTCGAAAAATAGAAATCTGAATACTTAACATTATGTCGGAATTTCCGATTGCCTTCGCTCCGTTTCCGTATCAGCAGGAACCTTTCGCACATACTGTGTTTATGCTTTTTTTTTTTTACTTAAATATTGGTCTTTGTCTTAAACCAAATTTAAAATGAATGTGACCAAGATGGCTTCCCTCCGATAACAGACATTTTCCTCTGCACCGCAAAGATCTTCTTTCTTGGCCAGGACACGTATATAGCTACTGTATTCTCAGGAAAGTAATCAGCAAAAGAAACAGATCCATATGTAAATTACAAATAGGATATATCAAATTCGAACAAGCACAACAATTTAATAACTGGAGGGCGAAATTGCCACACTGAAATCTGAAGACGCATTGGGATAGCCAAAGATGCCTTCCAAAAGCTAAGCAGAGTATTAAGAAACAGAAAGAAAAGAGCACTGAACTATTACGATATATCAGTCATCCTATATGGCAGTGAATACTCGACAATTTCCTCAAAGATTAAGAGACTTGAAGCAACAGGAATGTTGTTCTGAAAAAGGATGCTGAGGATACCATGGATAGAACATGCGACCAAAGACGAAGTTTTAGAGCAAATGAAAACAAAAAGAACCTCATACTGTCTCCTCCTGACGTTAAGTATAACGTCAGGAGGAGACAGTTGACATTTCTAGGGCACATAATAAGGAAAGATGGCTTGGTAAATCTAATACTCACAGGGCAGATCAAGCGGGACGGAGGAAGAGATCACATAGCATACTTAGTAAGCTTGAATTCCACATCTGATAAGGCTGAATGGTTTGCTCGGAAACTCTCATCCAACTCAACACTCGACTCGTCCCGAGTACTCACACGTAATTCCCCGACCACTAGAATTGAGGCTTTATTGGCTGAGATGAGCATAACCCGGTTGATTGGATTAGACATCATCTCTAAATTAGACTCTCATAAAGCAAATGGTGGTGATGGGATACCAGCCGTAGTCCTAAAGAAATGTGCTCCTGAGTTGGCTCCAGTTTTCTCCAAGCTATATAACTATTGTCTCGCTGACTCCTGTTTTCCAGCCAGTTGGAAGACCTCATCACTTGTACCTATTTTTATGAACTCTAGAGACCCTTCTCACCCATCTAACTACCGTCCTATCAGTCTCCTACCACAATTCAGCAAAGTCTTTGAGGCTTTAATCAATACCGAAGTGGCTAAGCACCTTAACCCCCATGATCTACTCTCTGACAGACAATATCTGGTTTCCACTTTGCCCTGTCTACCGCTGACCTGCTTACGACCATAAATGAATTTGTATACCAAACTCTTGATAGTAACGGCGAAGCTCGAGCGGTGACTATATATCTCTAAGGCGTTTGACAGGATTTGGCATGCCGGCCTTCTACGTAAGCTTAAGGGATACAGTATTACAAGACGATTATTTGATTTAATCCAATCATTCCTGACAAACCGTGAAATGAAGATCGTCCTGAACGGGTTCTCTTCCAGTTCCTTTCATATGGACGCTGGTGTTCCCCAAAGCACTATCCTGGGCCCTACACTGTTTCCGATCTTCATCAACTATCTTTCCGATGTCATCAGTTCTCAAGTAGGCATCTACGCAGACGACACTACCATTTACTCCTGTCTCAATAGTAAATCCGTCATTGCTGACAAAGTTAACCTGGCCGTTGGTATCAAAAAAGACATCCAGTCTGTGGTTGACTGCGGCAGGAAATGGCTTGTAAATTTTAACGCTTCCAAAACGAAACTGCTCTCATTTATCCACCATAGATAAACCTCCCTGCCTCCTGTCAGCGTGGGTGAGGCTCAACTTCACGTAAGCGTCCTTCTGCGCCTTTTGGTCTCGCTTTTTTTTTCACTGACCTGAGGCGCAACAACTGCATTGAATCAGTAGCTGCATCTACCGTAAAGAAAATTGATTCACTGTGCCGCGCCAAAAGTTTTTTTCTGAGACCATCCATCAAATCTACAAATCTAACATTCGTCCTTGCATTGAATACTGTTACCATATATGGTCTGGTGCCTCCTCTATTCATCTTGAGGCTCTCGACAAAATCCAAAGACGTATAAGTAATGTGATACGTCCCCCAGTCGCTTTCTCACAGACGTTATGTGGCTTCCCTCTGTCTTTTCTACAAATATTTTCAAGGCATCTGCTCTGACAAGCTATTTTCATTGGTACCCCAACTGCATGAATGAAGTGTGCTACTAGATTGGCATTTCGGTCCCACCCTTTTACTGTCGAAACAGTTAAATGTAACCGCCTTTTCTACTCCAACAGCTTCTTCTCTTGCACTTCCCGACAGTGGAACTCCCTTCCTCTTACTTGCTTCCCTGATGACTATAATCTTCAAAAATTTAAATATAATGTCAATCGATATTTTCTGATGCTTTGATCTTGATCTCCGCCTTCCCGTTATACTTTCCTCAATCACTTGTTTTTACTCTTACTAACACTTTCGGTAACTCCTTGCGTGCTAGTGGCTCACCCACCTTGCTTGGGGTGAAATGCTTAAAAAAATGAGAATAATACAAAATTTATTCGGAGCTACAAGGACCCACCCTTTTACTGTCGAAACAGTTAAATGTAACCACCTTTTCTACTTCAACAGTTCAGAATTAATCTTTTTTTCTTTAAATAGCGACTTATTTCTTTTCTTTTTTTTTACTCTTTATATAATTGTTATTTTTCTACGTACTGGTGAAGGCTACTGCGTCCGCGGAGGCATGAAACTAAATATAACATGCCGCATTCTTTAAATTTTTTCTATTTTTATTTTCTTATAGCCTTTTTTTTATTTTATTTTTTTCATTTTTATTTATTTTCTGACGGCGTGGTGTAAATTACTGCGTCCATGGAGGCATGAGCCTAAATATAAAATTCCGTATTCTTAAAATAAATTTTCTTCCAATTGTATTTTCTTATTTCTTTTATTTTTTATTTCTTTTTTATATTCTTCCTTTTTTTATTAGAATTTTTTAAATTTTAATTTATTTTTTATTTTATTCTTTTTATTTTCTTTATTTTTTATTTTGAATTTTTTTATTTCTATTATTTCTGTTTTTATTTACTTGTATTTTTATTTTTTAATTCTTTTTTTTAAAATTTTAACATTTTTTGTTTTTTATTTTTTTCTGGTTTTCTTTTCTTATTTCTTTTAGTTTTTGAATTAAAAACTAAAATCTAAAAGGAATATAAAAAAAATAAAAACAGAAAAATAAATATAATTATTTTCTTCATTTTGACTTTTTAATTTAAAGTTATTTTGCTTTTATTTTCTATTTTTATTTTTTTTTATTACTTTTAGTTTTTTAATCAGTTTTTTTCTCCCTTCATTAGACGATTTTTTTCAAATTACTTTGTCTTTGTCGTTTGTCTCGTTTTGATATCAAACACTTCTCTTCTTCAAACTAGTTTTGTTTTTGGGTTTTTCTTTGTCATTTTCTTTTGTTATATCTTTCCTTCCCTCCTTCCTTCACTCTCTCTCCCTCCTTCCTTCCTTCCTTCCTTCCTTCCTTCATTAATTCATTCCTTTTACTTCCATTTTTATCACTTGCTTGATTTTTTAAAACCCACTTGCGATTTTCTTAAGACCTGGTGGGAACTACTGCGTCCATGGAGGCATGAAACGAAATATAACATGCCGCACCCCAAAACGTTAACATATCTTCCACGCTTCACACACCCACAGTCACCCACGCACATACTGAGAATCAGACACGCACATACACCGATGTATGAGTGTGGAAACGAGGTGCAACATAAATTTTCTAATTCTAGTTACTGAATTGAAAGTCCGTCCTGGGTAAGACGATAAACTACGTCCCGCAGCAAGGCCTCTGATCAGGAGGTTTTGAGGAGCGTGGAAACCATCTCTTAATTGCTGGTGTTTGCAGGTCCACTCTGGCCTAGAGTGGTAGCACCTGAAAGTGTAAAAATAGGTTTTAATACCAGAAATACTTTGTAAAAAAATTATTACCAGCAATAAATTTTGAAAAACAAAAAAAAAAAAAAAAAAAAAAATTACCAGCAATAAAATTTTGAAAAAAAAAAAATTTCCAGCAACAATCTTGTTGGAACTAAATAACTCAGTGAGGTTAATATGCCACGTCACAAACTAAACTATACATTAAAAAAAAAAAAAAAAAAATTAAAAGCCGTACGAAAAAAAAATATTACCAGTAATGAAAATTTTGTCGGCATTATGTAAAAAAATTGTGGTTGATATGCCGTAAAACAAAACAAAACAAAACAAATGAAACCAACTTGAATTGAATTGAAAGTAGTTCAAATCTAATTTCTCTAACGAAGCTTTTAAACTAAAAATCAAATGTTCAACCTTTTAACGTGAAAAGCAGTTTCGCTAATGTAAATTTTCTTGAAATAAAATTAATTTTCATGATGACACCGTTATACCGGCGAAATAAGTCCAAAACAGTACCCGGATATAAGAGACCCTGATATAAGATATAAGAGAAAATTAGAGCCCGTGTTATATAAGAATAGAAAAACCCGGATATAAGAGAGGATTTTCTTCCGGTCCCGACAACTCTCTTATATCCGGGTTACACCTGTCCAAAATAAACCCGGATATAAGACCTGATATAAGAGAAACCCGGATATAAGTATATAAGAGAGATTTTCTCTGGTCCCAAATTAGAGCCTGTGTTAATGTATATAAAATAGACCAAACCCGGATATAAGAGAAACCCGGATATAAGAGAGATTTCTCTGGTCCCAAATTAGAGCCTGTGTTAATGTATATAAAATAGACCAAAACCGGATATAAGAGAAACCCGGATATAAGAGATTTTCTCTGGTCCCAAATTAGAGCCTGTGTTAATGTATATAAAATAGACCAAAACCCGGATATAAGAGAAACCCGGATATAAGAGAGATTTTCTCTGGTCCCAAATTAGAGCCTGTGTTAATGTATATAAAATAGACCAAACCCGGATATAAGAGAAACCCTGGATATAAGAGAGATTTTCCCGGATCTGGTCCCAAATTAGAGCCTGTGTTAATGTATATAAAATAGACCAAACCCGGATATAAGAGAAACCCGGATATAAGAGAGATTTTCTGGTCCCAAATTAGAGCCTGTGTTAATGTATATAAAATAGACCAAAACCGGATATAAGAGAAACCCGGATATAAGAGAGATTTTCTCTGGTCCCAAATTAGAGCCTGTGTTAATGTATATAAAATAGACCAAAAACCCGGATATAAGAGAAACCCGGATATAAGAGAGATTTTCTCTGGTCCCAAATTAGAGCCTGTGTTAATGTATATAAAATAGACCAAACCCGGATATAAGAGAAACCCGGATATAAGAGAGATTTTCTCTGGTCCCAAATTAGAGCCTGTGTTAATGTATATAAAATAGACCAAACCCGGATATAAGAGAAACCCGGATATAAGAGATTTTCTGGTCCCAAATTAGAGCCTGTGTTAATGTATATAAAATAGACCAAACCCGGATATAAGAGAAACCCGGATATAAGAGAGATTTTCTCTGGTCCCAAATTAGAGCCTGTGTTAATGTATAATGTATATAAAGAGATTTTCTCTGGTCCCAAATTAGAGCCTGTGTTAATGTATATAAATAGACCAAACCCGGATTATAAAAAATAAAATAGATAAACCCGGATATAAGAGATTTTCTCTGGTCCCAAATTAGAGCCTGTGTTAATGTATATAAAATAGACCAAAAACGGATATAAGAGAAACCCGATATAAGAGATTTTCTCTGGTCCCAAATTAGAGCACTGTGTTAAGTGGTTTTTAACCCCACTGGTCCGATTGTCTTGGTATATTCAGGGTGGCTTTACACTTAGTAGATACGCACTTTACATTTTTTTTTAAATATTTTATATCTATTTGTTACAATCATAATTGTCCAAAACTGTTTATATACATTTATCTATGACTTAGATTTTGTTCTACTCCATACATTTTGATATTACTAAGTGCTGACTTTTTCTTATTTATTAATAATGCTTCCATTAATAATAAATAAGAAAAAGTCAGCATTCAGTAATTTCAACTATGAACACGGCCATAATGTGCTGACCATGTTTGTAAAATAAGATTCCTTTAACTTCAGATACATACATAAAGTGTAATATTTTAAGGGCTCAAAATATCCTCCTTCAACATTGCAGAATCCCTTGAACCTGTCCAGAACACTATGACAAACAGCACGACACAAATCCCGATATGTATCAGTTTCAATAAATACTTTTGACATGTAATCTTTTAATTCGTCTACTGTGTGAGAATTTCTCCCATAAACCTTGTTCTTTACTACAACCCCACCACAAAAAAAGAAATCCATTGGTGTTGCCATTCGATGCTGCCCCGTCTTTCGAAGCAACGCTGGGGAAAGTTCTGGTTAAGGTAGTCCCTTACTGGCAAAGCATAATGGGGGTGGCGGGTACTCTATCTTGCAGAAGGAATAGTTAGGAATTTAGAGCTAAAACATGAAAAAAATAGTGAAGCATCTGTAAGCCTATTTTTGGCCTTTGGATTCTCATCCAACTTTACACACTCAAACGCACACGCGCATATATATATATATATATATATAGCCTTTCATTTCGTTGTTGGAATTGTTACCTGATGATCCGAAGTCCTTTAAAAAGGATTTTGTTGAAATAAATTATTGTAATGATACCTTAAAGTGGTCTGTTTTTCATTAAATATTAGCTCTGTATTCACATTGAGCTCTCAGGATTTCATCCTCCTTGGAATTACCCATTCGGTTTACCAAGTTCTTCGCAACTTAATTATATATATATATATATATATATATATATATATATATATATATATATATATATTAAAAGCAACTAACAAGGTACTGGGGTTAAGTTTATTGAATTCTGATGTTATTGAAGCATTGATGTATTTTTTTTATTAACAATGGAAACATTAATAAATTGAGAAAAAGTCAGCACTCAGTAATATCAACTATGAGCACGGCCACAATGTGCTGACCGTGTTTGTAAAATAAAATATTCCTTTAACTTCAGAGACATGCATAAAACAAAATCATCCTTGATAATGGCTAAAAGTGTAACTGAAAGCGCTCGGACATACAGATGCATTTTTACAATTTCTACATAATATATGTGCTGAAAAAAAAATTGTATGAACTCAAGACAAATTACAGTAAAAACTTAACCATAGTAACTGGTCAGTCATTTTTAATGAAACTTGTATAAAAGAGGGATTGTTGCCGAAATACACTATATGTATTGATTTGCCGGTTTGAATTCACTATACTGTGAAATCAAATCGTGGAGAAGATAACGAGAAACCATTTTATTACGTTTCCGAAGATTGTATGGCAATTCCTAGATAATAAAGAAAAAGGAAGCTATGGAGAGCCATGGCCGACAACGTTCGGAAGGGGAAAAAACCTGTATTTGAAACCGTGGAGAAATTAACGAGAAAGCACTTTAGTACGTTTCCGAAGATTGTATGGCAATTCCTAGATAATAAAGAAAAAGGAAGCTATGGAGAGCCATGGCCGACAACGTTCGGAAGGGGAAAAAACCTGTATTTGAAACCGTGGAGAAATTAACGAGAAAGCACTTTAGTACGTTTCCGAAGAATTCATGGCAATTCACAAATAATATCGAAAAGGAGACTGTGGAGAGCCATGATTATCTACGTTCTGATGGGACGTGGCATTAAAAGAAAATGTGTCTAACTCAAGAAGCAAAACGCCTGTTAGGCACTAAAGCCACAATCCATATTATCGCAGACGATTTAAATCCAAGACTAAATGAATTATGTCCTAAATTTGCGTTGCGACGTTCATCAGCTGTTGCAAAAGCTACGGGTCCAGGATATATACAAGGTCACGTGACTAGAACAAACAAGTGACTGCTGATAAGGCTTATCTCTTTCCGGTGCACGTTGCAAATGGCCCTGTCATTTATTTTCTTTTTAATCTCGCTTACACGTTATTTTTTTATTTATTGTGTTAATCACATCACGCCATGCAAGACAGTGAAGCCACTGGCACAAGTGGTTACTGAGTGTGAAAGAATTGGAAAACAAACATTATTAAGGAGCGAGAATAATAGAAGAGTAATCAAGAATACAGTAGATAACGATTGACATTGCATTTAACTTTTTGAGAATTGACGTTGTCTGGTAAGCATGGAGCCAAAAAAGAGTTCCACAAGCGAGAAGTGTGACAAAAGAAATTCTTAGTAGCATAGAACCTATGGTTACATCTATAAAATTATGAGGCCTTGCCGCTAATCTAGTCTTTTTTCTTTTTATGCGCCGTGTCTCTTCAAGACATAGGCGATCATGGCCCTCCACTTTCTCCTATCCCGTGTAGCTCTCAATAAGCTTTTCCCTTTGTTACTTTTCCCAGGTCACGTTCTGTCATCCACTTACTTAAGTCTGCTAGGTATGTCATGCGTTTCTGTCTCTCGTTCTCTCTATTCGACTTGTGAGTATCAGATTCTCCAAGCCATCCTTTCTCATTACGTGTCCCAGAAATTTCAGCTGCCTCTTCTTGAGAGGACATCAGAACAAGAGAAGAGCACACCAGAACAATTGCCATGAAAATATTTATAGAAAAGCCACAGGGAAGCTAAGTTACAGTGGTGGGAAAAAGGATTAAAGCCGAGATGCCAGGTTAGGATCAATAATATTGCAGATTCTATGGATTTTAACAATAATCGAGATATATAGCACTTCAACATGGTTTAACGGTTAGCAAGCTCGTCTTCCTAAATCACGTAAAGACTTAGTGAGTTCAATCCTCACTAGGTGGTCCATACTTTCGGCCTTGTGTCACATTTAAGATTTGCTTAGTAAATCACTATAGCAACAATAGCAACTGTTATATAGCAACAATAACAGCTTTATGGCCCATGCTTAGAAAAATGATCATATAAGAGTCCTTCCCTTTTTTTTAATCATTTCACCCTGAGCAAGGCAATAAAGACACTAAGTCGCAAAGGGTTACTGAGTGTGAAAGAATATGAGAAAACATTAGTGAAGGGAATGGACAATAAAAGAACGAGATTTTCAAAAAGCCAGAAGATGGCGATTGTATTAAAATTTTCGAGGATTTTAATTCACAGGAAAGCAAGAAGCTGGAAGAAAATTACTATGTTACTATTTCAATGATAAAATGGTGAGACCTAACTGCCAATCTAGTACTACGCTTAAACATATCAAGATATCAAAGAGGAGAACACACCAGAAAAATTGCCATGAAAATATTTATAGAAAAAGCACAGAGAAGCTACGTTATGGTGGTGGGAAAAAGGATTAAAGTTGAGATGCCAGGTCAGGGACAATGATTGTAAATTCTTCATTAGACAACTGATTGATTCTCTCGGCCCTTCCTGCTTTCAGGATTTTCTGTGAGGCTGAAATTCTTCAAGCCAGTTTTCTTCACTGTGTTTGTGAAATGTCGTTTTTTGCTGTTTTTTAAGTGGTGTACGTTTTCTTGGTGATTGTTTTGTTTGCATTGTGCTGACCACTTTTATTTATATGCTCGTTTAATTGCTTTATGTAGGATTGACCTCTTTTTGCCGTGTTCAGCTGACTTTTTTTTAATGTGTCAGTTTATATGGTCACTTGATTTTTTTTTATTTAGTTTAAGAACATAGGTGTTAGTAGTTGATAGTCTTCAAGAAAGGACAATAAAAGAATAGGTTTTAAAAAACAGATGGAAATTGATGTTGCATTAAAAAATTTTGAAGATTATAGTTGAGAGAAAAGCAAGAAGCCGGGAGAAAGTTCGACAAACGAGAGGAGAAATCATAAGAATTTTACTATTTCAATACTAAAAGGATGAGACCTAACTGCCAATCTAGTATTATGCTTAAATTTATGAAGTCGAAGTATCAAAGAGTAGAGCACATTAAAACAATTGCCATAAAAATATTTATAGAAAAAAAAATACAGGGAAGCTAAGTTACAGTGGTGGGAAAGTGGCTGAAGCCAAGATGCCAGGACAGGATCAATAACATTGTAGATTCTATGGATTTTGCCAATAATTGAGATATCTAGCATTTCAATGTGGTTTAATGGTTACCAAGCTTGTCTCACTAAGTCACGTAAAGATCATAGTTGAGGAAAAGCAAGAAGTCGGAAGAGAGTTCCACAAGTGAGAGGAAAAATCATAAGAATGTTTACTATTTCAAGTCTAAAATGATGAGACCTAACTGCCAATCTAGTACTAGGCTTAAACTTATGGAGTCAAAGTATCAAAGAGGAGAACACATCAGAACAATTACCATGAAACTATTGATAGAAAAAGCACAAGGAAGCTACGTTATGGCGGTGGGAAAAAAGATTGAAGCCGAGATGCCAGGTCAGGAAAGATGACTATAAATTCTTCATTAGTGTTATAGTTGAACACACCTATTCTATAGTTAATAGACTCTCCCACCTATAATAATTAGGAATAAGAGTAACAAGTCAGTCGCGGAATTGGTCAGTCCGTCGATGTCGGACGACTGTTAGTCGGATATTAAAGTATCAGCCACCACAACAAGATTACTCTGCGTAATACCTATTATATCAAGTTCTTAACGTTTTGTACGTCGAACCTATTTTAGGACCGACTTAGTACAAATACAAGCCTCCACTGTGAAACCACTACATAACAATTAGACTCATTGTTTTTCTCAGCGCCTCTTGCTTTTCAGGATGTTTAGAACCTTGTTAATTTTTTTTTTCATTTCATCAATCCTCCAAATTCTCAGTTTTTTTCATTCTCTTTCATTTTCACTTTAATTCCCTGTAACTCTCCCCACTCCGTACTACTGGATTTATCGCCTTTTTTGATACAGAAAAAGATAATCTAAGTTGAATAGTGCCTTATAAATTAATATATTTCTCAGAATCTTCAAACATTGATATTTGCTCTGTTTTGTGTCCTAACGTAAACAAAGCAATTTCTAAAGAAGTAATGGATTTTTATTTATTACTCCGAAAGATTTGATCGCTCCGTTTATTTATTACACAGTATATTTGTTTATTTTTGTCTCCCGTTCTGAAATTTCGAAAAATCTTATTCAAGAAAAATATCCCGCCGAAGCGCGCATATTTTTTAAAATACGATTTCAGGAAGTTTGAATAAACAGAACCGATTAGAATCTTCAGCGCCGAATATTTACCTGAAGCAATATTCATAGGAAACACCTGTAAAAACCTCCAATTTCCTTAATTCCCAACTCATCACCTGAAGTTTGTGTTATACATGAAACTCTGAGTCGTGTTACAGATGAGAAATAATATATATATATATATATATATATATATATATATATATATATATATATATATATATATATATATATATATTAAATTATATATATTTTATATATATAAAGAAATAATCATACATAGAATCAGCAATATTAATGCGATTAATGGCGAAACCACTTCGCTAGTAGAAACATAATGTATGCATTAAAATACTGTTAATCCATTGAATGATGTGATCGTCATTTATAAAACTGTTGTCAGATGTTTCTAGTGTATATTTTTTAAGTTAAGCAAGTACTTTCGAAGACCATGTCTCCATCATCAGGCTGTAATTTTTTTCCTTTAAATGTGAACATTTTTAAAATGATCACCTTTCCAGTTATCTGTTTTGGATAAGACTTGTTTTTTATGTCCATCGTCTTTGTCAAATTGAACTGAATTGTATTTTAATGAATATTGTCTTGAAGAAGGTTTATTAAACCGAAACGTCAGACGTCGACATTTCATTCATTTTAAACAACATAATTGCATTTAAGGATTTTTGGTTTGTTTTTTCCAAATTTTTCTTCATTCTGTCAGATCTATATCCATTTACATTTGCTTACATATATATATATATATAAATAATGTATATATATATATATATATATATATATATATATATATATATATATATATATATATATATATATATATATAATAATAATAATAATAAAAGAAAGAACAGTAAAATATATAGTCCGGTGTTCTTATTAATATTTTTATTTTTACAAAAGTGTGCTCAATGCAAATTTACAGAGCATAAATATTATAATTCAACTGATTTAAAAAAATATGGTTCCAACGCTACACAGGAATTACCATCTTTCAAAAACAGGAACTAAAAACTTCAAATTTAGTTATATAATTAAATTAAAGGCCCTAGTTCTGTTTTATTTTCAAGCGAATTTTGGAATAATATATATATATATATATATTTATATATATATATATATATATATATAAGCAATAAAATCCCAAATCACCTCATATAACGAAAAGCCTATTACCTCTTTTCGTAAGTTGAAGGGGGCGCATATGGTCAGAAATTTACGAAAAGCTGTAGTTTTGTTTTTAAATTTCCCTAATAAATCATTTTTATCACAACTTATCTACCTTCGCTTGAAGAAGTACCATCTTAGTACCGAAACATGAAAGTTTTTGTGTAACGATGCAAAATGTTTTTTATCTTTTTTTATAATTTATTATAATACAAATATTATAGTATATATTTGGTTCTCGTTAATTGCAATTCACACACACACACACACACACACACACATATATATATATATATATATATATATATATTTGTGTATTTAGGCAGCAGATTTTCTATTAGGCATATCTGACTGAATAAATTACAGGCATTATGTTTGCTAATTTTTAATAAAATCCGATTGTACTCACGAATAACCTTCCGTGTATTGATGTTAAAGGATCAGAGAAATGTGTTTATAGCTGTTTAAATTTCTTTTATTTTCATTTCTCAAGTACTTTCGATCTTCTTCCAAGATCATCTTCAGGTGTATAAATTAGTACAAAACTATAGTTCAAGTATTTGACGGTGGATATATTTGTTTCCTGTTTGTATAACCATTCTGAGGATATAAGCTCAGGTAAGCCAAAAGATTAGGACCAAATTAATAAAAAAAATATCAAAATGTTGGACAATTTTTGTCTTTATTTTCGCCAGAAATTAAAGCAAATATTCGAACATGATCAGACAAAATAGACATTAATTGTTTGCTATATTTAAAAACATATATATATATATATATATATATATATATATATATATATATATTTGTGTGTGTGTGTGTGTGTGCGCGCGCAAGTATGTGCGCGCTCAAGTATGCAGAAAAATAGGAAGGAACACGTTAGGTAAATAATCCGAGTTCCTTAGTATGTTTGTTTTTATTTTAAGAAGACAGTGCTCCATACAGAAGTAGAGCTTATATATATATATATATATATATATATATATATATATATATATATATATATATATATATATATGTGGTAATACTCGTTTGGAAACCCTCGGTTAGCTCAACTTGTAATATAACAAATTGATGTCTGAGGAAAAATTGGAAATAAAAAAAAGAAAGAACCAAGAACATAACACTGTAGGAATCATCTCGTCAAATGCTTCAGCTCCAAATCGAAAGAAAAAAACCAATCCAACGTGTAAAACACTAAAACACTAAACGTAAAGTGCTCAATACACTAAGTAGAGCAAAACTAAAATAATTATAAGGAGCCAGGCAAACCTACCTAGGTTTCACCTAAACGGATCTTCAGGGTAATATTAGCTAAAAAGGCAAATAATGGAACAATATTTATTGATAAACCAATAAATCAATAAATATTGTTCCATTATATATATATATATATATATATATTGAACAATATTTATATATATATATATATATATATATATATATATATATATATATATATATATATATATATATATATATATATATATATATATATATATATACAGAAGTAGAGCGTAAATTATAATTATTTTCGCTTGGGGATGAAACAGGGCTTAATTCAATTTAATTTTAATAATTATGCTGAGGGTATCGGCTCGTTTTTGAAACATGAGAACTCTCATGTAGCGAAGGAATCATATTTTTAAAAAATAATTGTATACATACATATATATATATATATATATATATATATATATATATATATATATATATATATATATATATATATATATATATGCATGTTTCATTAAAAACGACAGAGAAGGTACTACGGTTGAGCTTAATGAAACATGCATAAAGGAAGGATTGCTGCCTAAATATAAAAATATATATATATATATATATATTGTTCAATATATATATATATATATATATTAGTGGCGTCACGTATTCATGGTGCAGTCCCCAGCAATAGTATTCAGAAGGCGTGCGCGGCCCAGACTACATGTGCCAACCTCATCTCGGCCGTACGAACAGGCTTCAAAGGCATTGCATCTGGGACCGGCTTTGACTGCATGAGTTGCTGGAAAGTTGTCAGTGTTGACGCTAATCGTCTTCGGGCCACCACTTTATAGTCCTCTCCGTCTTTGAATATAACCGCAAGGAAACTGGGGTTCAAAATCAGGTTTTTCTTTCTCTTATTTTAATCTTTTAGAATTTTTAAAAAATTCCGATATTATGGTGACACAACGACTGCTAACTTTAGATGTTTTATGTTGACATTATCACATATTTTTCTCATTATTCACTATGTAGTATTATCTTGCAATTAGGTGAGGCACAGTGGGTTAATGGCTCGGATCGAGGAATCGGAGAGCCGAGTTCGAATTCCAGTCGAATCCATTACATTCACTTACGTTCTAATACCCTTGGGAAAGGTATGAATCCTCTTCTTCTCCCTCCAGCTATGGGTAAGTTGCAAGACAGACCGAGTTCTATAGCCTTACATGGCAACTTATCTACTGCAGAAAGAAATAGCAACATACTGCGGTAAAAAAACTGCATCGTCATTCATGCATCGAAAGATAGATGATCGCCTAAGCGTTTATCACGCATGACACATAACTAATTGACCCTTGGGAAAGGTATGACTCCTCTTCTCCCAACAGCTATGGGTAAATAGCAGGACAGACCGGGTTCTATAGCCTTGGATGTCAACTGGTCTACTGCAGAAAGAAATGACAACTTACTGCGGGAAAAAAATCTGCCTCGTCAGTCATGCATCAAAAGATACATGATCGGATAAGCGTGTATCCCGCATGTCACATAACTGACTAACTGACGTGCTAATACCCTTATGCAACTTATGAATCCTTATCTTTTCCCCCAGCTATGGTTAAGTTGCAAGACAGACCGGGTTCTATTAAAAAAAAACAATCTGCCTCGTCAGTCATGCATCGAAAGATACATGATCGCCTAAGCGTGTATCATGCATGGCACATAACTGACTGACTTCTTGCAATTATGTGACAACTATTTTGTCACGGATAGATAAGCAAACAGAAAAAAAGCGATACTGTCCCTTTTTTTTACTACTTTACTCATGTCGTTTAAAACAAAATATGCCTGCGTATTTTATGAAGCCCTTTTTATATCGTTTCACCTCAAGCAAGGCAAGAATGCCACTAGTAGTTAAAGAGTTACGCGGTGTGAAAGTGAGAGAGAATGAGAAAAATGGTGTGGATTGAGGAAAGGACAAAATAGGAATATGGTTCACGAAGACGATGATTGATATTGCATTTGAATTTTTGAAACGGAAAGGGAGCTGCACAGGTGGGAAGTGCAAGAAAAGAAACTGTTAGAGTAGAAATGACTGTTGCATCTATCTTGTTCAACACTAAAGCGGTGGGACCTAGTTGCCAATCTAGTAGCACGCTTAAATTCACGTCGTCGGGGTACCAAGACAAAAAAAAAGAAAACAAAAAGAAGCTCGCCTGAGAAGTTGCCATGAAAATATTTGTAGAACAAACAGATGTAAGCCACATCACCTCGGTGAGAAAGTTTCTAGTCCGGGACGATTGTATTGCAAACCTTTCTCTAGAGCTTGCCAAGAATCTCTAAATGCACATTGGTAGCAGCAGACCCCAGATATATCAATGGTATTCAATGCACGGACGAATGGTAGATTTAGGTATGTGCAAAATGGATTCTGACAAGAAAAATTCTTTGGCACGACAGTGACCAACTTTCACTGCATTAGGCGTCCTAATAGCAACTGAGACTTCACATTTATTCAAACGGACATGTAACAAATCATATCAAACCTCGCGTTATTGTCTGTTTTCATGCCGTTGCTATAACTACTGGACTACATGTGCAAGTACGA
>CAHIKZ030004081.1:2727500-2787500 GCA_903632075.3 Acanthosepion pharaonis | reverse complement strand
TGATAACATGACGGTTTAATGTTTCGTATGAATTGCACAATTTGTACAGAAGTTTAAATACAGTCAACAGCGTAATTGTTCGTATACCCGTCAATTTTGAATATTTTATCCAATTCTCAGAATCTAATGCCCGGATGATGCCAGGTTTTTTTATATGTTAATAATCAGAAAAAAGAATATAAAACTCAATTTTCAGAACCATAGGTTAAATACAACACATTTGACAGGCGAATTATGCAAAATAGGAAAAGACAAAATTATTCGTATAATAGAAAATTTTTTAATCTGTGGAGGTAAAAAAATATATAATTCAGATTTCCTATGTCTAGACTTTAGAGATAGCATATATAGTTGAAGCACCAAACTAGAAATGGCATCAGTATTTTTTTACACTTTCATTTAGCTATTTCAAATGTAAAACGATGAGACCTAGCCGCCAATCTAGTACTGCGCTTAAATTCATAAAGTTTAGGTACCATAGAGAAAAGTTCACTAGAACAATTATCATGAAAATATTTATAGAAAAGACACAGGGAAGCTACGTTACGGCAGTCGGAAAGTCTCTGAAGCCGTGATGCCAGGTCTTTCGATACATGACTGATGAGGCAAATATTATCCCGCAGTAGGTTGCCATTTTTTTTTCTGTGTTAGACCAGTTGCTATTCAAGACTATAGAACCCAGTCTGTCCTGCTATTTCCTGGTGGGAGAAGAAGAGGATTCATACCTTTTCCAATAGTATTAGCACATAAGTAAATGTAATAGATTCGACTGGAATTCGAACTCAGCCCTCCACTTCCTCAATCCGAGCCACTATCCATTACTCCACCGTGCCTCCCCGCACAGATGAATGGTAGATTTATAAATGTGGAAGATAGATTTTGATGAGTGAATCTACTTTCCTAGCAGCAGACCTAGCAACTGATCCGATATTAACTCTAGAATTCTTCTTCTTCTACACTAGATGACAAACAGGGCTAGAGATCCCAGTCTGTCCTGCCATTAACATCTAGTTAAGAGATGGATTCAGAGCAAAGTGTATTTGTGCGAAAGCGAATGCAATGGCCTCGACTAAAATTTGAACTCACTCGGCCAAACCGAATTTTTGCATCAATAACCACTAAAGTATCGGGCACCTCGACCTGGTGTAATTGTTAGCAAGCTTGTCTCGCTAGAACAATTAGGTCCAAGTAGTTAGTTTGATCCTCACAGAGTGCTCCTTACTTTCGGCCTTGTACTCATTACAACCACGAAGCTAGATGCGTATCTAACATGGTTACACGTTTAATAAAAGTTTTGAGTTCTACTCAGATTGATAATGCTTTTGTACATTAGAAACCATCTTTGTTGACATCATATTTTGCTAAAATTTTTCTTTCTCTTGTCTTCTTTCAGATTTGATCCATATCAACTTTTTGAGGTGAGTACAGATTCTTTGCACTTTTGAAGTCATGTAAGGGATGGGGAAAAAAAGAAGAAGAAAACACTGAATACAAAACAGAAGGCTAGGCTCCATTAAGTTATCTTGCCCAAGACACACCGCAATGTTTATAGCTGCAGTGATGCTCCTGGGTTGAATAGGCATCTATGTATGAAGCCATGATGAGATGGTTGAAGATGAAAATCACTGGAAAAAAAAAAAGAAAGAAAATTATAAGGTATGCTTTATTAGGGTAGGAAAGGAGATAGAGAATAAATTTAAAACTTTAGTTTGTGGGCAAAAAAGTTACAGAATAAACGAATCAATATTTTTCATTTAAATTCGGGGTAAGAAATATTTTATATGTTTTAAAGTAAAAGTAATTTTAATTGATTGGTACGTTTTCTACGGCTTATCAACCCTGTTATTTAAAGCCAGAAAATATTTTTAGATTCTAAGAATATATTTTGGCGATAATAATGGATTAAAAGTCATACTAATTTCTTCTTTTAATTTCTTCTACTTAATCAATAGATTGTTTGTTTGATTGATTCGTTTTTTACGGCTTATCAACCTTTTGCATGTTATTTAAAGCCATAAATATTTTTAGATTCTAAGAATATATTTTGGTGATAATAATGGTTTACAAGTCTTAATAATTATTCTTTTAATTTCTTTTGCTTAATCAGTAGATTGATTGACTGATTCGTTTTTACGGTTTATCTACACTTTGCATGTTATTTAAAGACAGAAATATTTTTAGATTCTTAGAATATATTTTGGTGATAATATTGGTTTAAAAGTCATACTAATTTCTTGTTTTACTTTCTTCTTAGTCAAACAATGTAAATTGTTTTGTTTTTTGTTGTTTTTTTTGTTTTTTTTATTAATCAATATTGTATTCGTAGTAATTTTGTGAAGAAAGTGGATAAGCCTGGATGAAAATTTACCACGAGAGATTTCAAAATTAATGCATATCTATATCTATAAAATGCAGTGTGTGTGTGTGTGTGTGTGTGTGTGTAACGAATGCACGGCCGCAATTTTCAACGGATTTGCACCAAAATTTACATGCACATGCCCCAAGTTATCGGAAAGGCCAAGACCAACTTTGCATTTTCCAACTCCCATCGATAGTGGAAATAATCGATTTTATTCATGCTTCTACGGCAGTTTTCATGTAGTTTGCGGCTATTTTGTACTGGCCAGCGTGAGAGCCAATAGCTGGCTGACACGAATGTTAACTAGCATGCTAGCATGCAAAAAAAAAAAAAAATCGATAGCTGCATTCGTCACAAGTGGGAAAAATTTAAATCTGCATGGCACTTTACTCCAATTGGCTCATTCGCTTGCTTAAACTCAACATTGATTCTGATTCCGCAGAACTGGGTTGGATGTGAAAAAGTATTTGTTGTTAACATTCTTTTTTTCATTCGGTTTTTCCAGTTACGAGTGCTTTTTTAAAGCTGATCGTTTTGTGTTAATTTTGTTTAATTTTTTTTCGTAACAGATTTAATGTTTTGTATAGAGCTTAGAAAAAATTCGCAGTGTGAAAAAGGCAAGAAGTAAGGCATGTAGCAATATCAGCCCGACAAAGGGCACTCCTTTAAAGGCAAGGAAGGGCAAAAATATTTTAAGTCATATGATAGCGATTGCTGTATGAGTCGTACAATTTTTGAATCAAGCATGGGCAACCCCGGGCCATGCTGCTAGTACAATATATTTTTGACTTTATAAATTACTTTCATCACCTTTAATTAAAACTTTTTTAATGTCGAAATGTGTTACTTGGGAATTTTTCCAATTTGTTATCAGAATAACCACTATTAGTTTGATATATAAATTTTCTAATCAAATCTTTAATATATTTTAATAAAAGTCATATTTCATTTTTATTAATAAAAGGAAAGAGTTCATAAATTTTAATGCCTCCAAAACCAAACTGCTCTCATTCAACCAACATCAAGAATCTTTCCTGGTCGCCATCAGCATGGCCTATGCTTGATTCATGGAAAGCAACAGACGGATTCTTGGTTTTGCGTTTTCCACTGAGTTGAATCTACTGCAAGCAAAGTTGGGTTACTTCGCATCTCGTTTTCAGTCTTTTTTTCACCGACGGGACATGGCTTCCTTCTGTCTTTTCTACACATTATTTCATGGTAACTGCTCTGAGGAGTCTTTTTTCCTGGTGCCCGGAGTACGTGAATTTAAGCATGCTACTAGATTGGCATTTAGGTCCCACGCTTTTAATGTTGAATTAGTTAAATGTAACTGCCGCTTCTACTCTAACAGTTTCATTTCTCGCATTTCTCGCCTGTGGAACTCTCTTCCATTTACTTATTCCCTGATAACTATAATCTTCAAAACTTTAAATGCAACATTAGTAGACATCTTCTACATTCTTGAACCCCGTTTAGCTTTTATCCTTACCTCCATTTTCCCTTATACCCAGTTATTTCTCCCACTCTCACTCTCTGTTACCCCTTGCGTACCAGTGGCATTCCCGCCAAATCCTAAGCCCTGTTAGCATTACACCTCCCTAACTGACCATATCGACAGAAGTGTAGACGTACTCTTCATGCTGGTCCAATTGTGGGTTACTGAGACTATTTAACCCATAGTTGGGGGTTTGGGTTCAAAGCTGTGTTAGTTTTCTTAGATTGGTTGCCACCCAAGGCTATAGGCCCCATTATAACCCATTTTCTGTGATAACATTCAATAACTTCTTATATGTGATTTGGCTCTTCAGGACGTGGGCGATCATGGTCCTCCACAACTACCTGCCACTTGTATCTCTATGCAACATTTGAATCTTTACTATTCCTCTTTGTCTCTGTTCTGGCATTTATTATCTTCTTCTTGTATGTGATTTGGCTTTTCATGACGTACGTGATCATGGCCCTCCACAACTTCCAGTCCACTGCATGTCCCAGCAACTTTTTAATATCCTTCCTTGTTCCTGTTCTGCCATACATTCACCATTTCTTTTATGCAACATGACTCTTCAGGATATAGGTGATCATGGTCCTCCACAACTTCTCTCTCTTGTAGTTTTAAGCAACATTCAATTCTTTACCATCCCGTTTTGTCCTTGCTCTGCCATCCATGTTTCTTTGTCCGTTACTACACTTCCCAGATTGTTAAATTTTTGCAACTGCTTAATTCTGATATCTCCAATTCGAACTTCACACCGTGGGCTGTCCCTTTCGCAGATGACAGCACATTCTGTCCTCACTGACTTCGAACGTGTACAATGTGGCGTCACTGGGAAATATCTACTTATTTAGCAATGTTTAAATCGCCAGTTATACGAGAGATTGAGTCCTAAATATATATTTGGGTATGACCTATATTCTGTGGTAAAACAAGTCTTTTGTTTACATTTCTCTGAGAAATATTTGAAGACCTCTCAGTCTATGATTAATTATTCAAATAGGGGCTTAGTAATCGGGCTGCTTGTGAAAGAGGAGAAGAATACTGTAGATTTGTGTAAAAATGAAAGGGGAAAAATATCAAACGAAATAAAGAAGCAGATTGAAAACAAAAAGAACTTCCAGAAAGAAAGAAAAAGGGAAAGGAAAGGAAAGGGTAAGAGAGACACAGAAGGTATATCAATAAAAAAAGAAAGAAAGATAGAATAAAGAAAGATAAAAAGAAGAAAAATAATATGGAAGAAAGAAAGAGAAAACAAACATTGAGAATGAAAAGAAAAAGAAGAGATAAGGTGCAAAGCAGTGAAATTCTGAGAAAGGAAGGGAAAAAACAATGGAAAAGAAAAAATGAAATAATAGGAAGGAAAGAAAAAACAAAGGGAAAATGAAATTAAATGATAAGAAAAAAAAGAAACATAAAATGTAAAAAGGAATGAAATAAGAAAGAAAGAAAGAAAGAAAGAAAGAAAGAAAGAAAGAAAAAATAAAGAAAATATATGAAATGAAAGAAAGAAAAAGAATAAAGAAAAATATAAATGAAATTAAAAGAAAAAAAAAAATAAAGGTGAAATATGGTGAATATAAAATAAAAAAGACAAAGAAAATATAGAAAAATGAAATGCTAAAATATATGAAATAATAAAAAAAAGAAAAAAATGAAAGCTAAAATATACATGAAATGATAAAAAGAAAGAAAAAAAAGAAAAATGAAATGCTAAAATATACATGAAATGATAAAAAGAAAGAAAGAAAGAAAAAAAAATGAAATGCTAAAAATATAATGAAATGAAAAAAAAGAAAGAAAAAAAAAAAATGCTAAAATATACATGAAATGATAAAAAAAAAAAAGAAAGAAAAGAAAAAATGAAATGCTAAAATATACATGAAATGATAAAAAAAAAGAAAGAAAAAAAATGAAATGCTAAAAAACATGAAATGATAAAAAAAAAAAAAGAAAGAAAAAAAATGAAATGCTAAAATATACATGAAATGATAAAAAGAAAAGAAAGAAAAAAAAAATGAAATGCTAAAATATACATGAAATGATAAAAAAGAAAGAAAGAAAAGAAAGAAAGAAAAAAATAAATGCTAAAATATACATGAAATGATAAAAAAAAAGAAAAAAAAGAAAAAAAAAAAAAAAATGAAATGCTAAAATATACATGAAATGATAAAAAAAAAAAAAGAAAAAAAGAAAAAATGAAATGCTAAAATATACATGAAATGATAAAAAGAAAAAGAAAGAAAAAAAAAAAAAATGAAATGCTAAAATATACATGAAATGATAAAAAAGAAAGAAAAAAGAAAAAAAAAATGAAATGCTAAAATATACATGAAATGATAAAAAGAAAGAAAAAAAGAAAGAAAAAATGAAAAATAAAATACATGAAATGATAAAAAAAAAAAGAAAAAATGAAATGCTAAAATATACATGAAATGAAAAAAAGAAAAAAGAAAAAAGAAAAAAAATGAAATGCTAAAATATACATGAAATGATAAAAAAGAAAGAAAGAAAAAAAGAAAGAAAAAATGAAATGCTAAAATATACATGAAATGATAAAAAAGAAAGAAAGAAAGAAAGAAAAAATGAAATGCTAAAATATACATGAAATGATAAAAAAGAAAGAAAGAAAAGAAAAAATGAAATGCTAAAAAAAAAATGAAAAAAAACAAAAGAAAGAAAAAAAAAGAAAAAATGAAATGCTAAAATATACATGAAATGATAAAAAAGAAAGAAAAAAGAAAGAAAAAATGAAATGCTAAAATATACATGAAATGATAAAAAAGAAAGAAAGAAAGAAAGAAAAAAATGAAATGCTAAAATATACATGAAATGATAAAAAAGAAAGAAAGAAAAAGAAAGAAAAAATGAAATGCTAAAATATACATGAAATGATAAAAAAGAAAGAAAGAAAAAAAGAAAGAAAGAAAAAAATGAAATGCTAAAATATACATGAAATGACAAAAAAGAAAAAAAAGAAAGAAGGAAAGAAAGAAATAAAAAAGAAAGATTAAATGAATTGCATATGAACAATTTTGGGAAGGTATTATCCAATAGTTAGCGTGGTGCTGGGACTAGGAGAACTATAAAATACCAGTATTTTTTTTTTTGTTTTGTTTTTTTTCTGTCGAGAAAAGACGCTCTCGACGTGTGGACAACCAGATAAGACGAACTCATAACATAAAGATTTTGACGATTAAATTTTGTTTTCAGTTTGGGACATCATTTTTCATCGTTCAGTATCTGTCCTCAAGGACACATGGCTCAGTGGATAGATCCAGTGACAGGACCCAAAGAGTGTGAGTTCAATACCCGGTTAAGGCAGTGGAGAACTTTCAGAGGGGAATTAACAGAAGATAACTGACATCCATTAAACATGGAACTAGAACAGTCTACCCCAGTGAGCGAAATAAAGGGCTAAGTTCTATGTTCCAACCACCTGAAGAAGGCCGGAACGTACAACGGCCGAAACGTTGTAGTACATATGGCGACAAAGATGAGGACAATAGTCCGAATAATGCAAATAATGTACATTTTTTCATCGTGTATGCTCATTCTATATATATTAATAAACAATGTTCATCTATAGTTTAAAAAAGATATGAAGCAACATATGCTTTAAACATGTGTGCATATATGAAATTTAAATGAGTATCTATCTATCTATCTATCTATCTATCTATCTACTATCTATATTTCTCATGTTGTCTGTCTGTGTGTCTGTCGTGGGCGTTGTTACCTCGCCCAGGCCGCATTTCTCACCCGATTTCGATGCGGTTTTCAACACAAGTTTGCAAATGGCTGCCGTAAGGACATGACGGAGCCCGATTTTTGAGTTTGGAATCAGGTTATCGATGATCGAAAAAATTCTGCTTACAGAAGGAATGATCGCATTTCAACCAAATTTGACAGCCTTTTAGAGTCTACCATTAGAAGTGTTGTCCAGAAGTTTCATGACGACGGACCCCTAAACAGCGCGGAAAATCGATAAAACTCTGAAGTTTCAACTCTGAGCACCCCCCAAACAGAGTGCAAATCGACAATCGGTCAACCCTTAAAAATGTTTTTTTCCGGTTTTTTAAAGCTGATCGTATTGTGTTTATTTTGTTTAGTTCTTTTTTCGTAACAGATTTAATGTTTACTGTAGAGCTTAGAAAAAGTTGGCAGTGTGATATAGGCAAGAAGTAAGGCATGAAACAACATCAGTACGGCAAAGGGCACTCTTCTAAAGGCAAGGAAGGGTGATAGCGATTGTTATATTAGTCGTACTATTTTTGAATCAAGCACGGGCAACGCCGGGCCATGCTGCTAGTAAACTTATAAAAATCAATTTCCATTTGCTTATTGTATTTGCAGGTTGATCATACAGCATGTTTGTTGATACACGTAACTGTTCTCGATGCGCAAAATGTTACAAAAGGATGGGCCTCAGATTTCCGTAAGTTAATCTTTTTTTTTACAATTGTTTGAGAGACTTTTACAAACACACGGTAAACGTGGATAAACGTACCCACAAAATATCAGTATTTCAAAAGTTTTAATGCAATGTCATCGCTATCTACTCTCCTCATGATTACTCTTTTCTCTTTCTGCCCACTGTTAATGTTTCTGTTCCTAATTCTTCCACACCTTGTAACAACTTGCGTTCAAGTGGCTTTATTGCCTTGCTTATATTGATACTTATATATGCGCGGTACTTATTGGGAAGTGGTTAATATCAGTGATTGAGCTAACATATTCAATTGTATGGATATGAGTTTATGACCCAGGGTTGCGTGGGTATAAGTTTGTGACACTGAGTTGTGTGGATATGAATTTGTGACCCTGGGTTTTCCTCTCTCACCACTAGTCAGACACAAACAAGCATAAATAGATTCAGTTTTTAAAAAATAAACCAATTTGTCTGATGATCACAAAATCGTGAAACCAAGGGTCACAAACTCATATCCATGGAACTGAATATATAAAGATATATATGGTAAAGAACTCTGGATTATAAATCTGACTGTTCTTTCCTATTATTTCAATATCATATATATATATATATATATATATATATATATATATATATATATATATATATATATATATGTATATATATATGTATGTATGTATGTATGTATATATGTATGTATATGCGTATGTATATATGTATGTATATGTGTATATATATGTATGTATATCTGTATACGCATATATGTATATATATATGTATATATAAGTATGTATATGTGTATATATATGTATTTATGTATGTATATGTGGATATATACATGTATGTATATATATATGTATGTATATCTGTATATATATGTATGTATATGTGTATATATTTGTATGTATATATATATATGTATGTATATATATATATATATATATATGTATGTATATATATATATATATGTATATATGTATATATATATGTATGTATATATATATGTATATATATATATGTATATATATATGTATGTATATATATATATATATATATATATATATATATATATATATATATATATATATATATATATATATATATATGTATATATATATGTATGTATATATATGTATGTATATGTATATGTATGTATATATATGTATGTATATATATGTATATATATATATATATATATATATATATATATATATATGTATATATATATATATATATGTCGATTTCAGTTTCGACAATATCATGTATCGTCAGATCGATGGAGTAGCGATGGGCTCCCCTTTGGGTCCTGTGTTGGCAAATATTTTTGTGTGTTTTTATGAGAAAAGCCTTTTGTTAGTTCTGCCCGACCCAAGGTTTACTTTCGGTATGTGGATGACACTTTTTGTGTGTTCAGCCATGAATCGGAAGGGGATCAATTTTTTCCCTACTCAATGGTGTTCATCTTGCCCTTAAATTTACTGTAGATAAAGAGGTCAGTGGTTCATTGCTGTTCTTGGACGTTCTTGTTCAAAGAACTCCTTCCTCATTTATTACCTCTGTGTACAGGAAGGCTACTTTTACAGGTCTATATACTCGATGGGAATCCTTTTGTCCTAAACGACAGAAGATAAATTTGATTAGGACCCTGACACATAGGGCGTTAATGGTTTGTTCGGGTGACACCTTGAAACATGAAATCAGTTGTTTAACTGAGATCTTTGTGAACAATGGTTATCCGTTGAACATTGTTCAATCGGTCATAAGAGATGAGACTGCCAGGTTCAACAAAATCACACCTGCTTCAGTGGGTAAATGTCCGGTCTATCTTCGTTTACCGTGGTTGAATAGGATTAGATAATCCTTCGCCAAGCGTATTTCATGTAGTTCACGTGAGTGTTATTTTGCAGCGAACGTTCGTGTTGTCTTTCAAACTAAGTCCGTACTTTCATCTATGTGTAAAGATGTTCTACCCCACCCAACCATATTAATTCTGTTATTTACCATTTCAAATGTAGTTGTGGATGCGACTACATAGGTGGAACGACACAGCGGTTGGACGTTAGAATAAAACAACACGTACCTGCTATAATACTGAACAAAACATTTCCTTTGGGCAGTACCATTCGTAACACGTATGGGTGTTCGATTGCGGATCACTTTATAAAGAATCCAACTTGTGCGATGGATTTCAGTGTGAACTGGTTTTCCGTTTTGGCAAGTTCGCACTCACTTTTCCATCTTAAGGTGTTGGAGTCGCTTTACATCAGGTCCATGCAACCTGCTCTTTGTAAACAAAGAAATTGTTTGCTTGGACTGGCTGTGCTGCGCTTCTAGCATCTTGGTTGGTATGATTTTTTTTATATAATTTTTTTCTCCCTGTCCACTCATTCATGTCATCCATGACAGACATTTTGTTTTTCTTTTCCTCATAATTTTAGTTCCCCGTTTACAGTTCTGATGAGAGTGGACGAAACCGGTCGACTGGTGTGTGTTTTGTTTTAAATTTATCATGGCCTGCAATATAAAATTTCTTGTTTTTAATGCCTTAATAAGCTTTTGTACCAACGGCAAAAATCAAATATATTTAATATATATATATATATATATATATATATATATATATATATATATATATATATATATATATATGTATATATATATATATATATATATATATATATATATATATATATATATATATATATATATATATGTATGTATATGTATATATATGTATATATATATATATATATGTATATATATATATATATATATGTGAATATATATATATATATATATATATATATATATATATATGTATGTATATATATATATATGTATATATATATATGTATATATATATATATGTATGTATATATGTATGTATATATATGTATGTATATATATATCGCTATATGTATATATATGTATATATATATATATATATATGTATGTATATATATATATATGTATATATATATATATATGTATGTATATGTATATATACATGTATATATTTATATATGTATGTACATATATATATTTATATATGTATGTATTGTATGTATATATGTATGTATATATATATATGCATGTATATATATATATGTATATGTATATATATGTATATATATGTATGTATATATGTGTATGTATATGTATATATATGTATGTATGTGTATGTATATATATGTATGTATATGTATATATATATATATGTATGTTTTTAAAAAAATAGAAATTGAGACCCGATACCAAAACATTGTTAAACTCCAGGATGAACAAATAATAGAAACTACACCAGAATTTAAAGATCGGCATGATAAAAGCAGAAACTCCTCAAAAATTCTTTCTAAACAACTGAAAATTGCCGCACAAGAACTACGTAACCACCCTGACATTATTGTAAAAAAAGCTGATAAGACCAACATTTTTGTCATCCTAAACAATTTGGATTACAACAAAAAACTAGACCACCTACTCCATGATCACATAAAGTTTAAAAAACTTAACAAGAACCCGACCAACCAACTAAAATCAAAGTTTAATAAACTTATTAATGCTAATAATGCTCAACAGAACTCTTTAAAACTCCCTAAAATTGTTGGTGATTGTAGACCTGGCTACATATATGGCACTATAAAAACACATAAACATAACTATCCTCTCCGTTCTATCATATCGCAAATTCCAACTCCTGTATATCATCTAACAAAATACATCAACCAACTTATTACTCTCTATCTTCCTAGTAAATATAGTGTTAAGTCATCATTAGAGGTAATCCAAATCCTAAAGGGTGAAAAACCTGACAATGAAATCATCGCTTCACTTGATGTTGGAAACTTATTTACCAATGTCCCTGTTAGTGAAACTATTGACATAATCGTAGAAGATGTGTACAGTAACTCATCTTTACCCCCACTTGAAATTAATACTAATATATTAGGAGGGCTACTATTAACTTGTACTGCTGAAGTCCCTTTCTTCGATCATAATAACAATATATATATATACAACGTGATGGTGTCTCCATGGGTTCAGTATTGGGCCCGACATTTAGCAATTTCTACATGTCGAACCTCGAAAATAAGTTATTTACAGATTTTAAAAAACCATCAATCTACCTAAGATACGTTGATGATATTCTTATGTTAGTTAAAAATACAGATGAAATAATTCAACTTCAAAAACGGTTCCAAAATAATTCTGTCCTTGAATTCACATATGAACTCAATACTAATAGTGGGATCCCCTTCCTTGGCATATTGATAAACACAAATAATAACAAATTTACTATTTCGCCATACAAAAAACCTACAAGCATAAATTCATGTACACTTAACTACAAGAGCGAATGCCCATATTACTACAAAATAGCAATTATAAAGAATCTAATACATCGTGCAGAAACTAATTCATCCACAAAACAGGTTTTTTACAGTGATCTAAAGAATATAAAACAGACACTTATTAATAATAGCTTTCCAAACTATATAGTTGATGAACAAATAAGATGCTTTCTTGGAGGTCTCAATAATAAGCAAATTGTACATAATAATGCTTCTACTGATCTCAAATATATTAATCTCCTATATCGTAATCAAATGCATACTAATTATAAACAAGATGAAAACATACTAAAAAATTTAGTAAATTCTAATATATCAACTACAGATCCTAGCAAAGAGATTAAATTAATCATATACTACACTAAATCTAGTATATCCAACTTAATACTTCGCAATGATTCTTCTCCCCCGGTTAGCGATTTGCAAAAAACCAACATAGTTTATAGGTTCAAGTGCCCTTTGGGAGAGTGTATCTCCAACGAATTAAATAATGTTTGTGTTGGTCACACCACAAGCTCGCTTTCACGACGCTTGACACTACATTTTAATGAAAACTCTAACATTTTTAGGCATTTAAAACAACATGCCTGCCCGCACACACAATTCCGTAAAATACTTGTCGAAAACACAACTATACTTCGACATGAAAACAATAGACAGAAACTAAGGATACTTGAAGCATTATACATCAAACAGTTAAAACTCAACCTAAACAAAATCAATTATGGCATGTCTGCAGATGTTCTTAAATGTCTATAATTGGTGACAGAAGCCATTGGTTTATACCAACGGCTTTCCTTACTTCATTCTACAATTCACTCTCGTGTGGTCATGTGTGACGTCGTGGGATGCTTCTGGCGTCTTATATGCGCGTGTTCATCGTTGCTTAATGATCCACTATGTAAACAATGACAGACTATCATCACTGTCGTGTCCGTATATTGTTTAATATGTTTGTGATTTACATCTTTGATAATGGCTTAAGTAAGCCGAAAGCTTAGATTATATTAAAAAAATATGGATCAATATTGTGAATTTCTTTCTTCGTTTAATGATAATGTTATCAAACTTATCAGAAGTTACGAACAAATTTTACATAAAATAAATAGACAACACTTGTCTATATTATTTAATGAAACGTGTATAAATGTATGTATATGTATATATATATATGTATGTATATGTATATATATGTATATATATGTATGTATATGTATATATATATATATATATATATATATGTATGTATATGTATATATATATATATATATATATATATATATATATATATATATATGTATGTATATGTATATATATGTATGTATATGTATATACGTATGTATATGTATATATATATGCATGTATATATATATGTATGTATATTTATATATGTATGTACATATATATATTTATATATGTTTGTATATATATATGTATGTATATATACATATGTGTGTGTGTGTATTGAAAATGCTATTAAGATATTATAGAATGATGCAGAAATAATACAAAACAGATTGAATTGTTTTTTGTATTTATTTGATATCTCTTTTTACAGTCGACACACCAGATCCATACATCGAGTTACGAATTCGAACGGCCCCCGACGGAAAGAAACGAACGCGAACGATAGACAACGACACGAACCCGAACTGGAACGAGTCGTTCACATTTCTACATGATCCCAGATTGGAATGTAAATTGGGTAAGTCAGCATGAAGGATAATGATACTTGTTAATGACCGTCCATCTATTCGAGGAGCAAGCTCCAATTTAACTCGTAACCGAAAACTCAAATAATGATCATAATTTGATTAACCTGTGTTAGATTTCAATGAAAGGAGACCAACATTTCAAAGATCATTATTTAGCTTTTGCGCTTGGGAAATTTGTTTTTGATTATAATCGCTCGTTGTTGATATTTTGAAAACATGTTTCGTGCAACAAAATGCCAAAATAGGAAAAATAAGGGCAAAAAGCATCTGGGAAGTAATCGGAACAGCGAATGTCATTTGCAGGAAAATTGGCTTCACCGAAAGAGTTAAATCGATATGAGGCCCGCCCGGGTTAGTACACCTAACTGGAGATCCCGGGAACTGCTTTTTGACTTTCGCTATCTTACTAACATTTGCTTATTCTACGTACATTTATATACGTTATAAATTAAAGTAAACACTGAGGAATCCGAGTGCCGAGTTCGAATTCCAGTCGAATCCATTGCATTCACTTACGTGCTAATACGCTTGGGAAAGGTATGAATCCAGTTATTCTCCCCCCAGCTATGGGTAAATAGCAGGACAGACCGGCTTCTATAGCCTTGGATGGCAAACTGGTCTACCGCAGAAAGAAATGGCAACCTACTGCGGGGGAAAATATCTGCCTCATGAGTCATGTATCGAAAGATACATGATCGCCTAAGTGTGTATTAGACATGGCACATAGCTAAATCGGAGAGCCAAATTTGAATTTCAGTCGAATCCATTATATTCACTTACGTGCTAATACCCTTGAGGAAAGTATGAATCCTCTTCTTCTCCCCACTCCGAGCTATGGAGAAAATAGCAGGACAGACCGGGTATCGAAAGATACCTGATCGCCTAAGCGTGTATCATGCATGACACATAACTGAATATAGCACTATTCACTATTGAAGGATTTGACGTCGTTCGTTTTTTTTTCGTTCATATAAGTGAATTTGTTTTAATCATGTCGAAATAATAATAAAAAAAAAGCTATAGAACATACACTAATTTTTAACCATAATGTTGAATGTATTAAAATTATTGAATTTTTTAACAAGAAAATCTCACGTTGATGTTAAAAATTGCCGCAAAGCATTGTTGCTTTATTTAAGATGGAATGATCTGGTCTTTCGGCTTCAGTCAGTTTTCCCCCCGCCTTGTAAGCCAGTTATGTGATACCCGTTTAGGCGATTATATATACATGCTTTTATGTATATACATGACAGACGAGGCAGATTTTTTTTTCCCCGATTTTTTTTTTTTAGTTGCAATCCAAAGCTATAGAACCCAGTCTGGGGGGGGGGGTGGAGAATAACAAGATTCATACCTTTCCCAAGGGTATTAGCACGTAAGTGAATGTAATGGATTCGACTGGAATTTGAACTCGGCTCTCCGATTCCTCTGTGCTTACTTTAATTTATAACGTATATAAACGTACGTAGAATAAGCAAATATTGGTAACATTCACCTATAGCCGGTGGGGGGGGGGTTAGAAGAGGATTCATACCTTTACCAAGGATAAAAGCATATAAGTGAATGTAATGGATTCGACTGGAATTCGAACTCGGCTCTACGATTCCTCAATCCGAGCCGCTATCTATAACTCCACTATCCCTCTTCTATAAATATTTTCACGGTAATTGTTCAGATGAAATCTTCGCTTTGATTCCTAGACATTTTAAATTTAAGCGCATTACTAGACTGGCGTGAAGATGTCACTCATTTACATTTGACCTGGCTAGATGTAACCGTAAATTCCATGCTTTCAAGCCAACTTTAATCTGCAAAAATTTTTAAATGCAATGTCAATTGCTATCTATTGTCCTCCTAATTAGTCTTTTTTCTTCCCGCTCGTTATTAATATTTCTGCTCTTAATTCTTTCACACCAGAGAGAGGGAGAGAGAGGGGGAGAGAGGAGAAAGGGAGAAGGAGGGAGAAAGGGAGAGGTAGAAAGAATGAGAGAGAAAGAGAGAGGGAGTGAGAGAGAGAGAGAGGGAGGGGGAGAAATATTGTCCTAACACCTCATTTTAGCTAAACTTAATGATTATCTAGAAAACTATTTTTCTCTATATTAAAGTTCACCTGGGCGGTGTAATGGTTAGCAAGCTTGTCACGCTAGAACAATTACGACTGAAGAGTGAGTTCGATCCTCCATGGGTGCCCCATACTTTCGGCCGTGTGCCACATCTAAAAAGCTTCGGGCACCCCGAGGCGGTGTAATGGTTAGCAAGCTTGTCTCGCTAGAACAATTACGACTGAGTAGTGAATTCGATCCTCAATCGGTGCCCAATAATTTCGACCTTGTGCCACATCTAAGCTACACTTGGAAAATCACTATTAAAGTTCACCCAATTTAAGGCTCGGGAATCACTCAAAGTAGAGTGCAACTAGTAAAATGATTATGACGACTGTGGGATGTGATATGAATGAAATATCTTGGTGATTGGAAATGAAGAATATAAGGATACAGTCGACAGATAAAGATTAACCCTTAACTTGAAGGGATCAAGAAATTATCAGAAAAGCATCCACGTGGGATTCTGTTAACAAAACCGCAGTTATTGGTGGAAATACGCTTAAAATAAGACAGAAAAAAGAAAAATATTTTATAGATTTGATACACTCTTGCCACTCCTGGCGAAGTTGGTTGCATCTTTTACCTACGATACTAAATCGCTGTGTTCGAACACAGGTGAAAAGTAGGAATGGAGATGCTGATTTTCAAGGTAGCGCTTTGAGGCGGAAAGAGAACATCGATCTCGAATTATTTTCTTCCCATTTAATCTGATAGCCTAAATATTTTTTTATCACCATGGACTTTCTCATTTTTCGGTGGGATAGACAACATGACCGATATAATGTGACAGATTGTATTGGGTTATATGATACCCCAACAACATATGAGGCTTCGTAAATATCAAAATCAAAAAGAGTGCGTGATTTAAAACCTCACCTACGCCCAATTTAGTTTATATATGGAAAGATTAGTCATGTTGTATTTGACCTATGATACGACGAAGAGATTTTCTAAATTGCCTATGTCCAAACACTCACATTAAAGATTATATACAAGAAGCCTAAAATCTTTTTTCCTAATTTGGGCTCTTCGACGTGGTGTAATGGTTATCAAGTTTGTTTCGCTAAATCAATTACAATTGAAAAGTGAGTTCGATCCTCACTGGATGCCTTATATTTTCGGACATGTGTCACATCTAAGCTAAGCTTAGAAAATCATTGTAAAACCTAAGATTTATTAAAAAATACTTCAACACATGCATTTCCTCGGGTGTTTACATATATAAAAACAAGTGTTTATTTAAAAACTACGTCAAAACCTTAATTCCCTCTAATGATTGCATATATAACGTCAAAGATTTAACAAGTGCGACAAAACATTCCCTCTAATGACTACATATGTAAAAGATCGGATTTATTAAACAAATCCGTCAAAACTTTTATTCCCTGTAATGATTATCTACATCCTTGTGCAAATTAATTGAAACAAAACGAATACAGTGTAACCCGGATATAAGAGGGTTGTCGGGACCGGATAAGAAGTCTCTTATATCCGGGTTTCTCTTATATCCGGCTTTGGTCTATTTTATATACATTAACACAGGCTCTAATTTGGGACCAGAGAAAATCTCTCTTATATCCGGGTCTCTTATATCCGGGTTACACTGTAATTCCATTATTATTTACTTTTTTTCGTATTTTTCCATTGAAACATGACCCAGTGCTCAAGTTAGTACTTCGTATGTCCATTCCACGAAGTCGTTCCTTACAGATTGGCCACAGATTCTCGATTGGATTTAAATCAGGAGACTTTCCGGGCCAGTCTAGTCAGGCTTGTCAGTTTGTTCGTGCAGCGTTACAATTTTCATACCCTTTCTTGGAGTAACGCCCATCGCAGACAATGGTCGTAGGACAACTAATCGACAGTCGAGAGTATAGTGTCTGGGCGTGATAAAAGTCTGATACAAACCATCAAAGATGACGCAATATTTTTTGATATTTTTTTATCATAGACCCGAAAATTGATTTATTTTACTACCCACCACTGCGAATGACCTAATCTGAAGAAAAATAGAAATAGATAACACTCTGTCAGTCCAGTGGGTCTAAAACTGACCGTATGGTGAAAGAAAGGAAACTAAAGTGGCTGTTTAAATTAATTTGCACAAGGGTGTATATACTGGGCTGGATTTATTTGAAAAATACGTCAGAACTTTCATTCCCTGTAATGGTTTTATATACAATGGCCAAGACTTCTTATATGAATCCTTCAAAGTCTGTCTATATTTCTGAGATGAGGTATTATGTACACTATTTACATTATTCGGACTATTGTTCTCATCTTTGTTGCTATATTTATTACAACGTTTTGGCCCTTCAGTATCTGTCTATATTTCTCAGATGAGGTATTATGTACACTATTTACATTATTCGGACAATTGTCTTCATCTTTGTTGCTATATTTATTACAGCGATTCGGGCTTTCAGTATCTGTCTATATTTCTGAGATGAGGTATTATGTGCACTATTTACATTATTCGGACTATTATCCTCATCTTTGTTGCCATATTTATTACAACGATTCGGCCTTTCAGTATTTGTCTATATTTCTGAGATGAGGTATTATGTACACTATTTACATTAAACGGACTATTGTCCTTATCTTTGTCGTCATATTTGTCACAACGTTTCGGCCGTTGTACGCTCCGGCCTTCTTCAGGTGGTTGGAATTTCGAACTGAACCCTTTATTTCGATCACTGGGGTAGACTGTTCTAGTTCCACGTGCCATGTTTGATGGATGTCAGTTATCAGTTATCTCCTGCTAATTTTCCCTCTGAAAGTTCTCCACTGCCTTAAATATGGCGACAAAGATGAGGACAATAGTACGACTAATGTAAATACTGTAAATGAATCCTTCAAACTTTTCATTCCAGATATTAATAGTGATTTTCCAAGCGTAGCTTAGATATGGCACAAGGCCGAAATTATGGGGCATCCAGTGAGGATCGAACTCACTCCTCAGTCGTAATTGTTCTAACGAGCCATTTCAGCTATTAATAGTGTTGATTTTTAAAACCATTACTTGAAACTTTCAATCAAGTCTATTATTACATACACAGTGACACAGCAAATTCGGGTAAAAAGGAAAATGTAACAATAATAATGGCTCTGTGGTAGCTTTGGTTACATTTTCAACTATTATTTACGTAGACAATGTTTCTTCTTTTCTGCTTTCATAACTTTAAAACAATCTCTGCTCAGCAAAAGTCATTTTCGAAGCTGACCTAACAAAATGTTTCTATCACGTCGGTAGGAAAGTTGCCGATGTCGAGATGCCTAGTCAGGTTCGATTACGTTACAGAATATTCTTGGGGCTTTGCGGAAAACTAAAGTAAACTAAACTTGGTAATTAACAAAAAACGCTTCGACATAGAGTAATGGTTAACGAGTTAGTGTGGTTGATCATTAAAACTGAATAATAAGTTCTAACACTAAGTAGGTGTCCCATACTGGAAGCCCTCTGGGTAAAAGAACTTATGGCCTTGTTCCAAACTAAGCAAGGCTTAATGAGTGAGAACATAATATTTCGATGTGATGTAATGGTTAATGAGCCAGTCTAGCTAGTGTGTTACATCTAAATAGCAAGTAAGAATTACACTAGGTTACACATAGTTTTGTCTTTTCGCTAATGAAAGCTATTGGGTGATTGATTTGTTTTTACGGTTTATCACCCTTTATGAGTCGCTTAATAATATTTTGAATTTGACGAATAATACCCTTTTTTTGCGAGCGAATCTTGCATAAAAAATTTTGGGAGATTTTTTCAGATACAAGTCCTACTATTTAACCCATAGCTGGAGAAGAGAAGAGAAGAGAGGGTTCATATATTTTCCAAGAGTATTTGCGCCTGTGTGAATGTTACCAACTCGACTGTAATTTGAACTTGTATTTCGCACTAGTGAGACTCGAACCCACTTTTCAACAGATCGTTTACCATTAACCTCACCACAAGGTGCCCATTTTGAAGAAAAGTGTTATGGGGTCCACCCCTTTTTCATACAAGTGGACTCGACCAGTATGTACTTGGACTGCTGGCGTTAAATACCAAGTGTCAGTCAGAGGAGTCAGAGCAGTGATTGTGATTGAGTTGGAGGTAAAGTAATAGTGTGAGGTAACCGCTTGTAGAAGTCACAGTTACAAGCACGTAGACTCTAAGGAATCCTACTTCGAGACTGGATTTACAAGACTGTGTATATATATATATATATATATATATATATATATATATATTGTTACTAACCGCGTTTCTGGATCTACTAACCGTATTACCAATTGTATTATTGTGTAAATACATTTATTTGTTATATTTTATTCCTGCGTTTGTCATTCATTGGAGACCGGATTTCAGCTCGAAATCCACAACAAGTTATAATGAAATTATAAGTAATACAATGATTTTTGTTTTACAGTGTTGTTCACTCTGTACAAGGCTCGAGACCTCTCGAGGTAGAGGAATACAGAGTAAGAGTCACAGATGCTGTTATGCGTAGAAGACAACGGTTGACCCTAGACTTGAACAGGTTAAGATTGTAGTGATTGGGGAAGCATCCTCTTGGGAGTCTGTTTGTTCTACTTCGAGGTAGAGGGTTACAGAGTAAGAGGCTCAGTTTAGGCGGATATGTGGGGAAGATAATGGTTCACCCTAGACTTGAGTTAAGATTGTAGTAATCGGGGAAGTATACTCTTGAGAGTCAGCCTCCAGGTAGAGTTTTACAGAGTAAGAGGGAGAGTTCATGCGGATATATGAGGAAGATAATTGTTGATCCTAGACTTGAGCAGGTTAAGATTATAGTGATCGGGGAAGCATCCTCTTCGGAGTTACTTTTTTTCTACATCGAGGTTGAGGGTTACAGAGTAAGAGGCAGGGTTTATAAGAATATGTGGTGAAGAAAACTGTTAATCCTAGACTTGAACAGGTTAAGATTGTATTGACTGGAGAAGCATCCTCTAGGGAGTCATTTTGTTCTACCTCGAGGTACAGTTTTACAGAGGAAAAGGCACAGTTTATGCGGATATGTAGTGAAGATAACGCTTAACCATAGACTTGAACAAGTTCAGATTGTAGTGATCGGGGATGTAACATATGGAGAGTTGGTTATATATTGGAAGGTTGTACACAAATAACCGGTCACTACTGTTTAATTTTTCACTTCGACCTTCTCTTCATTATTTCACCTGCACATCCACAGATGTAAGCTAACCTTAGTCACTAACAAATAGAATGTAAAATGAAGTCTCTTTTTCGGTGAAGTTTATTATACTTTTTCTGTTGAAACGTTGACGATGATTTTGTATTTTCAGAAATCTCTTTAATGGAGGCAAATTACACCAGTGACCAAGTTTTGGGCACAGAAATTATCAACTGTCATGAACTAGAATACGACAAATTGCAGAAAAGGACACTTACATTTAATGAGGTAGGCAATTAGCCGTTTTTTTTTCATGACGATATCTTCTTTCCTTGGTTTCCTTCGTTGAACAATCTTTTTACAAACATAATACGTGAAAATATTTATGAGTTTAGCATCCACATCCTTATGATATATATATATATATATATATATATATATATATATATATCGAATATAGATAAAATATATAGAACACAGATAGAATATATAACATATAGATAGAATATAGAGAATAACGTTCAACGTGATAAAATCTGTCGTATTGCTAATAATAAAAAAAAAAAAATTAATACAAGGTGTCCATAAGGTTCGTGTGCACTTTAAAAATTTATAACTTTATTTGTATTTGCGATAGAAATAATTTGTAAAAAGGATTAGAAAGAAGTAAATTTATATTTTTTGAAGGTTTTATTGAAATTTTATTTAAGTTTTCACATGTCCTCTATCATTAGCAATATAAAGGGTAATACGATTTTGCAGTTCACGGAAAACATTTGCCAACTGATTTACAGTAATGCCTGAAATCACATTAGTTATTTTAGCTATACTTAAAACTAGGTACATTAAACTTTATAACATTTTTACAGACTATTTCTATCGCAAATACAAATAAAGCTATAAATTTTTTAAAGTGCACACGAACTTTATGAACACCTTGCATATATTATTATTATTATTATAAAAGATTATAATAATAAAAATAGTAATAATATATTGCTCTACATTATATTAAGCACATTTTTAAAAGTAAATTCTACGAACAGTGGAATTTTACTCCATCTTTTCTTTTTCTTATTTGGATATGTAAGAAAGAACAATACTATATTTATTATTAAAATCTTTAATAATAATAATAATAATAATAATAAATACACACACGCACACACACACACACACACACACACACACACACACACATATATATATATATATATATATAGATGTTAATGGATTTTTTATTTAGTAATACGACAAATTTTATCACTTTAAACGTTATTTTCATTGAATAAATATGTAACAGATTCTGCAGAGAAAAATTGTCTATCACGACAGAGTGAACCAATTTTCCTAGCAGTAGATCTATCGATTGATTCAATATAATCTTTGCATTTCATGTCAGCAGAGAACATTAGCCCAAGAAGTCGCAACGAGTTAATCTTCTGGGGGTTAGCATGAGCCATACTGATGGAAAGCAGAGATTGGTCTTTTAGATAACATTTATACGATTTCACTTACGTTTTGTAGAATGCTTTCTTTGGAATTTCAGTTCTGAATCTCGATATATATATATATTTTTTATTTTTGCAGAAAACAAAACTCAGGATTGAAATAAAACTTGAATACAAGTAAGTAAACAGATTTAGATTTCTTCTGTTTATTTTGACATGACGTTTTTTTTAACAATGCACTCTATGCTCGTTTTCGTATCTGAAACGTAAACAAAGTACAGTATTTACATTAGTCTATTGTCCTCATCTTTGTCGCCATATTTGTCACAACGTTTCGGCCGTTGTACGCTCCGGCTTCTTCGGGTGGTTGGAATTTCGAACTGAACCCTTTATTTCGATCACTGGGGTAGACTGTTCTAGTTCCACGTGCCATGTACCATGTTTGATGGATGTCAGTTATCAGTTATCTCCTGCTAATTTTCCCTCTGAAAGTTCTCCACCATAACCGGGTATTGAACTCTTTGGGTCTGTCACTGGATCTAATCAACGCCTTTATCCACTGTGCCATGTGTCCTTGAGGACATCTGGGTATGAATTTCTGGATATTATAAACCTAATGTTTTCAGCAATCATTTTTTACCAGTTTTCATATTGCAATTTTGCTGTTATCATTACATGTTTTTACCAGAGCTCATATTGCAACTTTGTTATCATTGCTTTTCTCTGGCACTCCTTATTACTGGTTCCCATATTGTATTTATTTCTATGCTTGGTCGGCTCAGGAGATTTTTGTGGCCTAGCATATGTGCTGATTCCTTAAGTTTACGAATTTTCCAATGGTGTTCCCTGTCTATGATCTCAACATGATCCCACAGGGGACGGTGATCTCCCTTCTCTTTCCATATGTAAACAAAGTAATTTGTAAACAATTAATAGATTAATAGAAATTAATTAATCGGATCTATTAATTGTTAATTAATAGATCCGACATTATATCCAATTTCTCCAAACATTATTTTGCGGATACACATGTTTGAGTAGACACCCTGCACATGTGAGAGACTTAATAAAGGCGATATTCTTTATAGCAAGATTCGAACCTAGGACCCTCTTTATAGGAGAAATCACCGACTGATCATGTAAGCTCTCCGTAGGCGAACGGTGTAAAGGACATCGAATCAGCGTTCGGTTTCTCCTACAAAGGGAGGCAGTGGTTCAATGCTAAAGGCAGTGGATTGACAAGGATAAATCTTTACCGGTTCGAACCGGGTTTTCTCTGTTTTCGAAAGTTCCACAGGCGAGAAGTGCAAGAGAAGAAACTATCAGAATAGAACTTACGCTTGTGCCTTGATCGCAGTTCTGAGAGACTCGGTAAGAGAAATCCTCGAGCCGAGTTCAAATATTGGTCGAGTTCTTTACGCTCCCATTCGCCAAAGCTCGCCACCCCCAGCTATCGAATAACAAGCACCTCAGCGTAAGATAATGGTTAACCAGGGCAGACCGCACTCACTTGCCTTGGCTGATAACCAGTCTAGGAGAAGAAAAAACTGAATTTGAAACCAACCTGAGGAAAGAAGGGCTCCTTCAGGCTATCTCGCTCTAGACACATCAGGGCTGCCATACCTGCAATACATTTGCCCCAACAACCCTCATGGTCTACGTGAGCTGTTAGGCGGCGACGTCTTTTCATGAAATCTCTCTTTCACAGCTGCTTCTTCTTGAATATGTGTGAATTGCCATAGCTTATCGGGAAAGATAGTGAAGTGGTTTTCTTTTCCTTCTCCACGGTTTGACTACTGAGTAGTTTATACCCTAGACTGTCTAGCACCCAAGGCTAGACAGTCTAGTCTAACTAGCTGTTTAATTCAGAGCTGGGGGGAATGAATTGGTATGATTTCTAGGGATATTTTGTGGAGTGCTTTCACAGTTTAAATTCATAGTCCATCTCCTATACTGGCTGCCACTCAAGGCTCGATCATTGGTAGAGACATTAGTGCGAAAGTGAATGCAATAGATGAGGCCGGAATTTAAACTAAGTTACCTTTCCGTGCCACAGACCCACACACTAGTCGCACCTTAAAAAGATAATTTCAGCATTGACGTATTGTTCTGTGCGCGATGTGGTGTAATGGGCAACGGTTCGGATGAGAAATCGGAGAGCCGAGTTCGATTTCTAGTCGGGTTCGTTACATTCACTTACGTGCAAATAATCTCTACTCCCCCATATATAGAAGGACATACTGGATCCTATAGCTTTGTTTGGTGCACCAGACTGTCGCAAAAAGAAACGGCAGCCTACTGTGAGAAAATTTTTATGCCTAGGGAAAAATTTCTGCCTATGGAAAGAGACATAATCGCGCAAGTGTATGTCACCTTTGGCACTTGACTAACTGAATGCGTGGTTCGATTGTGAACTGACTATTTTTACGAGATGTCAGAAAAAAAAAATAAACATGTCTTCCTCGAGCGATGCGTATCAACGAAATGAAGATGTAAAACAGATTCAAACATTCGGAGCTTTGTTTATGGTCAATATCGTGCGCGCATGCGTGTTGTGGTTTAACTTAACGTCTGCTCAATTTCGTCATTTGATAGCCACACCTCGTTTCTTCTTACAGGGCTGATTATTATCGATTACTATTTTATTGTTTTCTTATTCTATTTTGGCAGCTCCAACCCCGATCTAAGATATAGTCTGTGCATTCCAGACGAAGAAAAATACTTTTTAAACAACCGGAAGTGTCGTGTATATGAATCGATGTGTAACTTACTTGACGAAGAAGGCCCGCAGAGTCTTAATGAGGTAGGGTAGATGTTTTATTTTTTTTCTATTTTTAAAATTGGGTGTGCAGATCATATTCTCGAAAAACAAAATCCTGAACGCCGTAAGTCTAGACAGTGATCATTTACTTAACCTTGATTTAGCGCAAGGTGACACGTATAAGAAACTTAGTACAAATCTAATTCATTATTAATGTTCAACCTGACTAGCTCACCAATCATCACTCGACATTAAGACGTCATTGATTTTATAGTATGTGTTATAATGTGCTTTTTGAGGGTGAAAAAAAAGCAAGCTAAAAGGGTGTGCCACAAGCGAGAAGGTCAGAAGAAGAAACTATTGCCATAGAACTTACGGTTACAACTAGTAATGCCGTCAGTAAAATGATGAGACCTAACTGCTAATTTAATATTTGGCGATGTACTAAAGAGGGAAGGTAATCACAAAAAGATAATAAAAGATATATGGCTGAATAGAGACCACTCATGCAAATATGTTGGGCAGGTCCATTCTGGCAAAATGGACCAACCTAACTGGTGCATTAGGTACTCTCCTATAAATGAGGTAAAATTAGTTGGCCTTCTTTTCCCCGAAGACACAAGAAGGCAGCCATGTTAGCAGGTAAGTCACTTGACTTCTACAATATTTATAGAAAAGCTACGCTACGGCGTTGTGAAAGTAACTGAAGTCGAGATATCAGGTCAGGACTGATAACATTGCAGATGATTTTTTTGGATTTTATCAAATATCTCTAGATATCATAGTAGAAGCACCGGACAAGAAGTGGCAGAAATATTCGATGCACGGACAAATGACAGACTTTGCCGGCATCCACTCGTACCCGAGCATCGATATCGTCATCTTCCCTTCCTATGCCCTTTCTGACGTCCCGGTTAGCTGTGGCGGAGTTGGCTGCGAATCAAAGAGATTTTGATGAGGCCATTCGCGTGAATTTGATTTAGAAGTCTTCGAGGGTTGATCGTATCCAGTCTGGTCTTTCCTCTCCGACCTTACAGCTATGGGTGGCCCTGCAGGAGTTGAAACTCCAGAATGCTTCGGTCTTGGGATCACTGAGACAAGTAAGCCCTGTATCATGACATAGAACAACGATATAATACACTTGATGTCGGAGTGAACAGTTCGTTATCAAATGTACCACATGTGACAGATAGATCCTGGCTAGAAATTTTGTCTGACACAACATAGTGAGCTGATATTTAAAAAGGCAGACCTAGCAACTGATTCAATATAATTATCCCATTTCATGTCACATGAGAGGGAAGAGAGAGAAAGAGTGAGAGAGAATGTGAAAGAGAGAGAGAGAGAGAGATAGTGTGTGTGTGTGTTGTAATGTGACAGGCTTGCTAATAATAGCTCTGCGACTGTCGACCACACGCTGTATTACATTGGACAAAAAAAGAAAAAAGAAAATGAAATAGTGTCGAGACACCAACCATTTTTTTAGCTAATTTGAAAGCGCTGAATATGAAAATGACCTTAATTTTTCTTGGTTAGCTACCGTTTTTGCTGTATACAAATGCTTCAATTTTGGGAAAAAAATTTTTTTCTGTATATATATTGACCGAAAGCAATATTTTTCAAAATAAAATCGTAGAAACCTCTCAATTCGTATTTAAACCAACAAATACTGGTCTGTTTCTTGAGAAATACTATTTTTGCAATAACAATCAGATCCTAAGTCTTTAAAAATAACACGATTGAATATACCAAGACCGACAAGTATTTTCATCAAATCATTTAATATACTAACAGCAGAAATAAAAGCTTCATAAACATAAGAACTATGGTAAATATTTTCTCTTTCTTGATTGTCTGTCATGTTCAATGTTATTTAAGCCCCTTTTGATACTCCAGCAGTATCATGTACAATGGAATAGGTGCATTCAATTGGGATGTCTTTAGTTGGAGTTTCTTTCCAACTGTGAAAACAAAATGCTCCCAATGTGCTTGGTTTCCTTCCATAGTGAAGGGATAATATTGACGGAATAAATTTATGAATATCAAACAGAAGATTTTAGGGTTTCATTTTTTATGTCACCTTAATTATCAGGTTGTGTGAGGGAGAGAGAGAGGGGTAAGAGAGAGAGAGAGAGAGAGTTGTAACGTGATAGGCTTGCTAATAATAGGTCCGTGACTGGCGACTTCACACTATTATTGAACGAAGTTTAGCTTCATCACCAATGTTCTCAATTTTCGTTTTTATTTCCTATGATTTTGTTTTTCGTTCGTCACCAAAAAATGAATCTCACATGCTTCCTACGAGCTAAATCCGTTCTACATTTACATCATTTCCTGTAGTCAGCTGGGTAAGCATCGTGACAAGTTTGAGCAAAGAGGTTGAAAGACCTGTGCCAAAAAGAGAACGAGGATCGAGGGGGAATAATTAAACATGTTTTATTGCCAACACGCAAGATAGAAATCTTCAGAGAGCCATTATAGTTAACACCCTCAAAAAGATAAGATAACATGATTTTTGGTGCGAAAAAACAAAACATATTTTTAGCTAATTTGATGGCGCTGATTCCGAAAATGACGTTAGTTTTTCATTGTTAGCTACCGTTTTTGCTGTACTGAAATTGCTCATTTTTGTAAAAAAGATCAATTTACGATCTTGGCTGATCACAAAATTTATTTCATAAAAGTTTTAGAACTCCATCAATTTTCAGGTAGGTCGAGCAATTTATGTCAGCCACATTAGATAAACTATTTTTTTTAAGAAAAAAGTATTTTTCAATAAAAAATCATTGAAATAGATCTACCTAAGTTTTCCAATTTATCGCCCAAATTCAAATCAACTGATGAACTTTATCAATAATATACTTTAGTAAACCTGATAATTAAGGTGACATAAAAAAAATGAAACCCTTTTATCCCTTCACTACGGAAGGAAACCAAGCACATTGAGAGCATTTTGTTTTCACAGTTGGAAAGAAACTCCAACTAAAGACATCACAATTGAATGCACCTATTCCATTGTACATGATACTGCTGGAGTATCAAAAGGGACTTAAATAACATTGAACATGACAGACAATCAAGAAAGAGAATATTTTTACCATAGTTCTTATGTTCAAAGAGAAAATATTTACCATAGTCCTTATGTCCACGAAGGTTTTATTTCTGCTGTTAGTATATTAAATGATTTGATGAAAATACTTGTTGGTCTTGGTATATTCAATCGTGTTATTTTAAAAGACTTAGGGTCTGAGTGTTATTGCAAAAATATTGAGAGGTTTCTATGATTTTATTTTGAGAAATATTCTCATCAGTCAGTATCATATATACGGAAAACAAATGAAAAAAATACATTTTTTTCCAAAAATGACGTATTTCTGAACAGCAAAAACAGTAGCAAACCAATAAAAAATAAGCTCATTTTCAGATTCAGCGCTCTCAAATTAGCTAAAAAAAAGATGTTTGGTGTCACGACACCATTTCAAAATGATTTTTTTTGTTGACCAGTGTAATCTTTAATCCGATCAGATGAAAGAAAGATTATCTTAATTTATTAATGACTATCCTAAAGAAATTCGGACAACTTAATCTTTTCTGTTTAATTTTGTTTTTCACAAGTTTTTACTTGAACTATAAAGAAAATAGATTTAAAATGACTTCTAATAATTCAAAAAATCCAAAACAATTTTCCTTTTACTATTGTTCACCAAAGGCCAAAGAGCCACTCAAGGTAGAGTATTATGAGATGAGGTTATTGTGAAGGCGTAAATATAAGAAGTAAAAACTGGTTATTATTAAGATATGTATTAATCAATAACGGCTGGTTTTTAAGAGGTCAATATTGTAGTAATCGAGAAAGCATCCTCAAAGTTACAGTTGTGGGGAAGAAGCTGCCTGACTGGAACTTCTTCCTTACGAATGGAATACGAAATAAATGTCGATGAATTGACCCAATTTACGTAACAGTCATTCCCACCTGTGGAGCTTCGAATCATGTAGAAATATTTCACTTGGGAATTTCAAATGTCGTCATTTATGAGCAGTATCTCTTCAGAACGTGCGAGATTGTAGCTCTCCTCAACTTCTTATTCTTTTAAACATTAATCGGATGTGCGGTGGTGTAATGTATAGCTGCCAGGTAGGAGGAGTCGGTGAGCGAAGTTCGAATTCCATCAGAGTTCGTTACACTCACTTAAAAATGACCACCTTAATACTTTATTTTAAACCCTTTTATTTTAAATAAATCGTTAAGGTGGCGTATTTTAATTGACCTTCTGATTTTTAAAGTTAAAGCTCTACATGTTATTTTTACTTTTATTTATATTTTTTTTCACACGTGTATTGAGCACTTTTTAACACTACTGTTTCCTGATCTGATTCAACTCTGACCATTAACCTTTTATACACTCTACTTTCCCTTCGAATTCGACCCCATGAGGATCAAGCAGATCAGTTCCATGGAAACCGACAGCCCAGTACCAACACATGAGATTTGATTATAGTGGTGAAGGTTTTGTGCAGAACCAGCCACACTTTTTGAAGGGCCGAATACAGAGACCTGGTGCACTACATGCCACAAGGTCCCCAATCGACCCTCTGCAGGTTTTGAATTCAGAATTGTCCTTCTCTAAGACCAGTTGCCTTCCAAGGCTATAGAACCCAGTCTGCCCTGCTATTTACCCATAGCTGAAGAGAGAAAAAGAGGATTCATACCTTTCCCAATGTCATTAGCACGTAAATGAGTGTAATGGATCCAACCTTATATACACACACACACACACACACACACACACACACACACACACACACACACACACATATATATATATATATATATATATATATATATATATATATATATCATAGGATAAAGATTTTTTCAATTAACTGAGTAGATCCTTATATGAAATCTTGTTTGTGTTTACATGAAAAAAATGAGAAATATCATATTATTTAGTAAGAATGCTTTATTAAACCAAAGATCAGAGTTAACGGTAAATTGTAAACACAGTCTACCACCGCACAAAGGACAAATGTCTGGAGCAGCCCTGGCAGTTTTATGACCTTGATTAAAAGCAAATAGAAGATATCCAACCTGTGCTCGTTCTTGGCTACTTTGCATTCCATTACAAACTCGTAACTAAACTGAAATAAAATTTCAGTGACGTTAAACAACATTTTCTCACGATTATCAGAGTTACTAAGAAACAAAGAATACTACGAAAGATTATTGTTCGAGATCATTCACAAAACGAAGGAATATATGTAACAACCTAATATAAGGTCAGATAATTAATTTTGCATCCCTACAAATCTTTCGTCTTTTGTTAGTATGTTTCGTGTTAGTTGTCTATTGTATTTTTGATGAATAATTCAACAGCGTATTCCCTTTCGTTGTTTACAACTTTCTGCCAACGATCCACTAACTACTCAACGGTTTGATGATAGAAAACACTAGGTTTTGAATTGAAAAAAAAATTAATCAAGCCATGTTTTAAGCTCCACATCGTTGTTGAAAGAAACACCCCTCAAATAATTAGAAAGCGACCAAAACGGTGATGATCTGATGAGTCTAAATTAGGAGAATATTGTGAATGTGGCAGAACTTACCAACTGAGCTCTTTAATAGCATGTCTGGTCATGTTAGCGACGTGAGGGCGGGGGCATTGTCATGATGAACGATCCCACCGTATCAATGGTTAGAATCTTTTCAGCTGAATTGCCTCCTTGTTCAACACACAGTTTAACATTGTCTGTTTAGTTTGCAAGCAATTCATCTCCGCACACAACAAAATTGTCGCTTGAAGTTTTGGAAGCTTTATGACCTTGATTAAAAACAAAGAGAAAATATCGAACATGCTCATTCTTGCCTACTTGGCATTCTATCTTAATGGCGTAACTAATCTGAAATAAAATTTCAGTAAGATTAAACGACAGTTTCACACGATGTTCAGAATTATTAAGAAAAAAAGAATACCAGCAAAGATTTTTCTTCGAGATCCTTCGCAAAACATCAGAAAAAAAAACGAATGAATATATATAAATACTTAATATAAGGTCAGATAATTTTGCAAACCTACAAAGTTTTCGTCTTTTGATAGTATGTGTCGTGTTAGTTGTTTGCTGTATTTTTTATGTATCATTCAACAATGTATTCCCATTCATTGTTTACGACCTTCTGCCAACGATCCAACTGTCTAATGCTTCGATTATAGAAATCACTAGGTTTTGAATCGAAAATATTAATCAAGCTACGTTTTAAGCTCCACATCATTGTTGAACGAAACACCCCTTAAACTGTTTGAAAATGATCGAAAACGGTAGTAATCTGAAGGGTCTAAATTAGGAGAATATGGTGAGTGTGGCAGAACTTACCAACTAAGCTCTTTAATAGCATGTCTGGTCATGTTAGCGACGTGAGGGCGGAGGCTTTGTCATGATGAATGATCCCACCGTATCAATGGTTAGGTCTTTTCAGCTGAATTGCCTCCTTGTTCAACACGCAGTTTAACATTGTCTGTTTGGTTGTTTGCAAGCAATTCATCTCCGCACACAACAAAATTGTCGCTTGAAGTTTTTGAAGTTTAAATTGTTTGAAAAGGATCGAAAACGGTAGAAGCCAGAAAGGGCTAATGGTTAATGTGGCAGAACCTCCCAGCCGAGTTCTCTAATTGTATGTTTGGTCATGTTAGCGACGTGAGGGCGGGGGCATTGTCCGGTTAGATAATCATGCACTAGCGCCGCCGGTCGAATGTTTTCAAGTAGATTGCCGCTTTGAGTCTGTTCATTTGGTCAACATACAACTTAGCGTGCACGACACATATGTCTCTAGTATGTTTGTGTTGTGGTAGGATCCACCTAATTTGCATAGTGGAGTACCGACCATATAAATATGGTTGGTACCGGGAAGACGAGGGGAGGAATCAAGAGATTCAATCCAGAGACTCTGCCGACTGCGACTAAGTCAACACATTCTCCAGGAACGGTCTTCCCAAGAATATACAAAAGACTATATGTAAATATTGTGTACACTTTCTTGTTTCAATACATTTTGTTCTAAGTACATTTTGTGTTGTATTATTATTCCATGCATTAGTCAAGTTTCAACAGTTTGTGACCTTGATTAAAAGCAAGGACAAGATGACGATCATGCTCATTCTTGTCTACTTGGAATTCCATCTCAAAGGCGTAACTAATCTGCAATAAAATTTCAATAACGTTAAACAACACTTTCACACGATGATCAGAGTTACTAAGAAGCAAAGAATGCTGCAAAAGAATATTTTTCAAAATCATTCAGAGAACATCAGAAAAACTGACCGATGCTACCCAACATCTAGGTAACCACGGTGAACTAGCACCTTGCGAGCTTACCCAAGATGCGCAAAACAAGACGAATAAATGAGGGGAAACAAAAGTTGAATTTAAAGCATTTGAAGATGACGAACGACAGTAACAAGAGAACTTTACCATCTTCTGATCCAATTCCCTAGGGGTTTGGAGCGATTCTGATATAACCGGCTTGTGCAACTCGTTCTCATTAAACTGAATAGGTCAGCCAGAACGTGGAGAAGTCCTTCAGTTGTAACTTATCCTCTTAGAGACGGGAAAACCATTTCTGTGCCTATCTGTCGGTAATGAAGTCCTCTCCGTAAACAGTACAAATATCTTGAGCAGCTTTAGCAGCTTTGGCAGTTTTGTGACCTTGATTAAAAGAAAAGAGAAGATGTCGAACCTCTGCTCATTTTTGTCTACTTTGCATTCCATCACAAACGGTTGATTAATGTGAAATAAAATTTCAATAACGTTAGACAAGATTTTCGTAGGTTGATCAGAGTTACCAAGAATCAAAAGATGCCGCGAAAGATTATTATTCGAGAACATTCAGAGAACTGATGTCATTGTCAGGGTTAAATCGTCCATGTAAAGCCCTTATCGGGGGCTGACGGACTCCAGACCTAGAAAAAGGCCTGGGCATTCCACCTCGGCTGCTTTTACGAGCATATTCATGGTCGATGAAAAGAGAACAGCAGATATTGTACAGCCTGTAATAATATATAATACAACAAAAGAAATCTAAATCGAGAGAATTTAATTTAATATATATATATATATATATATATATATATATATATATATATATATATATATATTCTTCTTCGGGTGTGTTATTTGTGCAACAGACTCCCGAGAGGATACTTTCTGATATCTACAAACTTGATCTCTTTAAGTTCTTATGGTATGCTTCATTCCTCCTTTCCAATCCCTTACAATAATGTCATTCAGTACCTTCTACCAAAAGCATAATATATATATATATATATATATATATATATATATATATATATATATATATTGTTCATATAAGGCCCAAGAACGTCATAGAATTTCCGGTTACATGTAGCCAGATGAACTCTAAATTTATGAGATCTCACACCAGTCTAGTATTGCGCTTAAATTTAAAAAAAAAATCTGGATATCGCTCGAACAATTACTTTGGTCTTCCGGTATTTCACCGCTGTCATATATTTCATTTATCGTTTCACTGAAATTGGCGTTCCGTTAATCGACTAATATACAAGTGAATTAAGCAATGTATTAATTAAGCCCCATGTATTTGCTAGTACTCAGTGTTACAACCCCGAAACGTGAATTGACGACTTACATTTGTCAGAGGGATAATTCGGAACAATTCTTTTATTTATAGAAAGACACGGAGTCAACCTTACTGCGGGAGAGGGGGAAAGTGACCGAATCTGAGATGCCAGATAAGAACCAATAATATTGATGATACTTCTTTGGATTTTATCAAGGAGATCTAGATAAATTGCAGAAGCCCCAGACGATATGTGGCAGAAACATTCTAAGTATGAACGCATAGTAGACTTATAAATATGTAGGATAGATTTGAAGAGAAAAATTGCTTCGGAAGACACAGTGAACCAACTTTACACGTAAGTGCATATAAAGATCTCGACTGGAATTCGATCTCACTTCTATTTCTCTACCGAGTGTCCGTCTTTTTCGTGTATGCTTTGGTAAATGGGAACTGTTCTTCTCAAAAGCGTTATTGATTATACTTTTAAATATGTTTCATTTAAATTTTATTTAAATGTTATTCATATAAATTAAATTTTATTTATATAAAGTTAATTTTTATTTATATAATTTTGATGCATGCAATTAAATGAATCTTCTTTTCATCCTGGGATTTGATTGTATCAGCTCCCAAATCCCGTCCATGTTTCAAAAAATTGTCTGTCACAGCATAGTGAACTGACATTTCTAGTAGCAGACCTAACAACTGATTCAATATAATTGTTCCATTTCATGTCATATGGGAGGGGAGAGAGAGAGAAAGAATGAGAGAGACGGTGAAAGTGTGTCTCTGCGTGTGTGTCTGTGTGTGTGTGTGTATTGTAACGTGAGCGGTTTGCTAATAATAGCTCTGCAACAGTCAACCAAATACTGTATTACATTAGTCAACAGAAAAAAAAAAATTAAAATGGTGTCAAGACACTAAACATCCTTTTTAGTTAATTTGAGGGCGCTGAATCTGAAAATGATCTTTCTTTTTCTTGGTTAGCTACTGTTTTTTGGAAATAAATCTTTTTTTTTTTCCTTTTCTGTATTTATGATATTGACCGAAAGTAATATTTCTGAAAATAAAAATCGTACAAAACTCTCAATTTAAATTTAAACCAACAAATATTTGTCTGCTTATTGAGATATACTATTTTTGCAATAACAATCACACTCTAAGTTTTTAGAATGACACGATTGAATATACCAAGACCAACAAGTATTTCATTAAATCATTTATGAAACGAACAGCAGAAATAAAACCTTCATGAACATAAAAACTGTGGTAAAAATTTTCTCTTTCTTGATTGTGTGTTATGTTCAATGTTGTTTAAGTCTCTTTTGATACTCCAGCAGTATCATGTACAATGGAATAGGTGCATTCAATTGGGATGTCTTTAGTTGGAGTTTCTTTCCAACTGTGAAAACAAAATACTCTCAATGTGCTTGGTTTCCTTCCGTAGTGAAGGGATAAAAGTGATGGGATAAATATATGAATATCAAACAGAAGATTTTAGAGTTTCAAAAGCTGGTTTCAGACAATTGCTATAACGTATGATATATATATATATATATATATATATATATAAATATATATATATATATATATATATATAAATTTTGATAGGTGTGTGTTAAAAAATACATGAATAAAAAATATTAAAATTATAAAAGCTCCTACGGATCAATATAATTTTGAAGTGCCTTTGCGTTGTCTTAAACTGTCGCTGATTTAGCTTAAGGCCTAAATTCAGCCTTATCCATGATCATTTGTCAGTCTGAAGCCACCAAATGTTAGATATTAGTTATACGTATTAACCATTTAGATTAATCAATCAATTTGACTTTGGATTTTTTTTCCTTTTAAATGAAGTGTTTGTTTTTTTTTCTCTCCATTTTCGCTCAAGAAAGGAACACAACTGAGACATACGAAAAACTGTCAGGTTTTAAAATGACTAACGATAGACGAGTTTAACTATATTTTCAGGTGAAAGTAGGCGTTAGGATGATTCATATTTTTAACAAACTTCCCCAGCGAAAAGGCGTTGGAGACTGTAGTTTTGTTTAGGCTTCCGTGAGATAGCAATCTTTGTTGTCACGTAATAAAAAATGCCTTTTCAGCTGAAACATCTGATAAAAAATACCTGTGATGCCACGGCAAATGTATGACATGGGAAAATATTGTCTCTGCTAAAATTTCTAAAAGGAAATTAATTTAAGACGTGCCTTCCCATTTAGCAAAACTCACATGATAAAGACGGCGGAGTAATAGATAGAGGCGAGATCGAATTCCAGTCGAGTTCTTAATATTCACTTATGTGTAAAGTTGGTTCACTGTGTCTTCCGAAGCAGTTTTTCTCTTCAGAATCTATCCTACATATCTATAAGTCTACCATTCATTTATTCTTAGAATATTTCTGCCACATATGGTCCGCTGGTGCTGCTATTTATCTAGTGTTCTTTGATAATAAGAATAAGCAATATTATTGGTCCTGATCTGGCTGCTCGGCTTCAGTCACTTTCCCGCCACGGTAATGTTGCATCTCTGCATCTTTTCTATAAATACTGTCTTGTTAATTGTTAGGATCAGCTCTTCACTATGGTACCTAGACATTTTCTTTTTAAGTTCAGTACAAGACAGGCGTCAAGACATCATCAACTTACATTTGAGCTGGCTTAAATGTAGCCGTAGATTCTAGACTAACAGTTTCTTTTCTCGCACTTCTCATCTGTGGAACGCTCTTCTGGCTCCATGCTTTTTAGCCAAATTTAATTTGAAAAAAGTTAAATGCAATGTCAATCGCTATCTACAATCCTCCTGATTACTCTTTTTGTTCTTGCTCATAATTAATGCTTCAGTTCCTACTTCCTACACAGCCTGTGACCCCCTTGTGTCTTAGTGGCTTTATTGCCTTGCATGAGGTGACACTGATTAAAAAAAATAAAATTATTCTTGTAAATAAACAAACTAATAAGTAAATAGTGTTTAATATTAAATATTAATAATAAGTAAATAGTGTTTAATATTTAACCATTGCTAGGTCAATTTCTAAGAAATTTGGTTCAGTGTTTCGTGCAAGACGATTTTCTCATCGGAATCTAACCTACATATTTATAAGTCTACCATTGATTTATTCTTAGAATATTTCTTTCATATATGGTCCGCTGCTGCTGCTATTTATCTTGAGATCCCCGATTAAATTCAAAGAAGAATCAGCAATATTATTGGTCTTGGTCTGGCGTCTCAGCTTCAGTCAGTCCCTCCATCCCCAACCCCATTGTAAAGTTGCCTCCCTGTGCCTTTTCTATAAATACTTTCACAGTAATTGTTCGGATGAACTCTTCACTATGATATCTAAACTTTTTTTAAAAATTAAAGCGCAATACTAGAGTGGCGTTGAGGTCTCATCGATTTACACTTGAGCTGGTTAGATGTAACTGTAAGTTTTATGATCTGTTTCTTTTCTCGCACTTCTCGCTTGTGCAACTCCCGTCCGGATCCCTGATTTCCAGCCAACTTTAATCTGCAAAAATTGAAATGCAATGTTAATCATTATCCACTGTAGCCCAATTTCGCTTTTCTCTTCCCGCTCTTTAGTAATTTTTCTGTTGCTAACTTTTCCACACTCAGTAACCCGTTGTGTCTTAGTGGCTTTACTGCTTTGCATGGGGTGACCTCGATAAAAAACAATAGGAAACGTATAAATCTATATATTCACCCACTAGCTATCGGTAAATAGCAGGATATATTGGATCCGTATAGATTTGGGTGACAACCGGTCTCGGAGAATTCAACACTAGAGTATTGGGAGACTAAACTGGATCCCCAAGAAGACTCTGGTCTGACAAGGAACCCCAGCACCACCGAAATAAATAAATAAATAAATAAAAATTAAAAAAACGCTGTTAAAGGGCCGACGAACTCTTCAGTTCTTCGATGTATCTAACTTTTTAGATATATATGAGATCGTTTATCAGACCCGATAACCAGAAGTCAGAGGGTGTCAGTTCAGGGAAGTGTGGTGGCCATGCCAACGGTCCGCCGCGACCTATCCAACGATTTGGGATAATTTGATCAAGACAAGCGTGAACAGTACGGGTAAAACGAGGCGGTGTACCATCTTGTTGGAAATACCCGGCTCGTCTGATTTGTAGAGGTATGTTTATCAATGGCAAACGCTTGCAACATTTCTAAGTATTTGCAGTCAACGTTGGAGTATGAAACTGATGTAATGAATATGCATACACCTGGGTTCCCCGTCACAGTAATATAGTACTGATGTCAGCTATAAATACAGACTGATGTGGAGGTACATTAGCTACGCTTATGGCCTACGTCATTGTCTTCGCCTATTGCCTACACTTATTGCATACGTCGAGGACCAGTCTATTCGGGTTACCTGCTAGATTGTCCTACTCTGTTTCAGTAGTCCGAAACCACTTTGCTACTTCGAATAAATAGATTCCTTTCAGGGACATATGAAGAAATTATGGGTTAATTACACCATGTAGCATCTTTTTATGGGGTCTGATAAAGGAACGCGTGTATAGCAAAAAAACTTAGAGACATCAAAGAACTCAAGGACAGAATAAAAGGTGTAATATCAAACATTCCCCGTGAAATGTGTGTCAAGGCACTAAATTGTATTGTTGATCGCTGGTTTTTGTGTGTCAATCTTGCTGGTGGACAGGTGGAGACTGTTTAGTAAACTCTGAATAAATGATTCGTCTCATACTAATGTGAACATAAATTTGATTCATCCTCTCATACTAGTGTTAACATAATTTTGTCTCACTCTGTATATATATATATATATATATATATATATATATATAGAAGTGCGCAGGTATGCAGAAAATAGAAAAGAACACGTTGGGTGCATAATCCGGAGTTCCTTAGTATTTTTGTTTTTATTTTTAAGAAGACAGTGCTCCATACATAAGTAGAGTTTTATTATAATAATATTTTTTGTATAAAAATATGATTCCTTCGCTACATAAGAGTTCTCATGTTTTAAAAACGAGAGCCGAATAAAAAAAAAACTACACATTATTAAATTTCTAAATAATGAAAAATTATTAAACCATAGGCAGGAGTTAACGGTTTTTTGCCGACATCAACAAACTTTCGCATTAAATAATTAGCATTAAAAAAAATCCCATAGTTTAATAAAAGTCTTAAAAGCCTAGCCAAATCATTAAATAGGAAAAAGCCTTTCTGTAGTCGTCAAAAAAAACCACCAAAAAACAAATTGAGATTCAGTGCAATATGGTTTGTATATAAAACACCCACTTGAATAAACAAATAAATAAATAGATAATCAGATGGACAATAATAAAACACAATCCTCCCGACACATAACGACTTGTAGGCGCGCCATAAAAATATCCCTCTCTGGGAACTAACTAGAGGATGACCGCCAACATTAGCCTTGAAATAGATACCCTACCCAACCTGAGCAAAACCTCTCAGAAGATGATGAATCTATAGATAAGAATTAACTCTCTGACCATTTAACGAAGATAACTAGCCTAGCCACTCCCACAATAACGAATGTTATAACGGACTATGTCTAAAAACACACGTAAACCAAGAGATAGCTTATTTCTAAAATTTCGCTTGAAGATGAAACGAGACTAAACACCTCAATTCAACTTAATTTTAATAATTATTTGGATGATTTCGGTTCTCGTTTTTGAAACATGAGAACTCTTATGTTGCGAAGGAATCATATTTTTAAACGAAAAATATTATCATTATTATTATAATATATATATATATGTGTGTGTGTGTGTGTTTGTTTGTGTGTGTGTGTGTGTGTGTGTGTGTGTGTATTTAGGCAGCAATCCTTCTTTCATGTACATTTCATTGAATACGACAGACAAGGTGCTTTTATTTAGTTTTTATATAATTTCTCATGCGATCTAATATTTTTATTCTTTTCAGATGATAACTTATGTAAAAACTGTCCGAATGTTCTTTTTATCCGAGCGCTTTCGGCTATACATTTAGCCATTTTCAAGGATGAAATATTTTAACTGTTAAAACATTATATAAATGCATCCATGCAACAAACTATTTTCTATTTAACAGTAAAAATATTTCAAAAAATTAGACAGTCTAAATTCTCTTAGACAAGCTTTCTTGTAATAACTTTAAGTAGTTTTCTGGAATGGTTCTGCAGGCTTCTTGAAGGGCATTCCAAAGATCTTCATTAAATTTTGGCTGTCTTTTCTTGTGTTCTCTATCAAGATTATTCTTGAACACTGACAAGATCCAGGATTTAGGATGGCTAATCCATGACTAAAAGTGTCCGTTTTTCAATCCAGGTAAGCTTTTTACGGCATTGGCAGTGAATCGGCAGTGCGTCGTTGCAATGCAATGCTGAAGAATGAAGCTGCTATTCGTCAAACATTTTCCAGATGTCAGCACGCGGGGGATCAAAATGTGGCTTTAGTTTTTTTTGCATTTATAATTCCATCAATTTTGACAAGATTTCCAACACCACCAACTGAAATGCAACCCTAAGCCATGTTTTACAGACGGCTGTAAGAATTGATTCATCCCTGACCTCATTCATACATTTTGTCGACGAATAGCATAAGAGAATTTTCAAATCTGGATTTATCACTCTATATGACATATATTGCCTCTGATTTTTAATCAAATTCATTTTTCCCAGCTCAACAATGGCTTCTTGATAGGCAGCCTCTCATTAAGACCATATCACATCTTTTTCTAAAAATATTTTCGTAGTAATTATTTTGATGAAATAAATACTTTCATTGTGATTGTTCTCATGGACTTCCGTGATGAACTCCCCTCTAAAAGTGTGTATAATAAATATTGACTTTCAAGCATGTCGAATGGGAAAAACCTTGTTTTAGTTTCGTATCCGCGATGAGGCAAAAGCCGCGGACTTTAGAGATAATCTATTAAAAGTATAATTACACATGAATTTTATTTACTATTTATTTTAATTGTTATATATTTTGTTCAAAATGTCCTCCTTCTTCACAACATTTCAATTCTGTACCTGTGTGATTCATTAACACATCGGAGAGTTTCCTGTCATTTTACAGCATTCATATTAATCTCTATGGTGCATGACTTTTGCCTTACCCTGTACTGTTGGTTGCTTAGTTGTTTTTCTTAACTTTTCCTAAATTTAAGCGCAGTACTAGATTGGCAGCTAGGTCTCATCATTTTACAGTTGAAAGGGTGAGATATGTGGAACTCTTTTATGCTTATTGCTTCCAAATCAGTTTTGATGTTAAAAAAATTTAAATGCAATGTCAATCGTTTTCTTCTGTCTTCTTCATTCCTCTTCTTTTATTGTTTTCTCTGTTTAATTTTTTTCCCATATTTCCCGACACTCAGTAGCACTTTGCGTCATAGTGTCTTTCTTGCCTTCCTTGGTGGGGGGTCAAGCTTCAGTGAACAGGAGACGGATCAAGCAACGAGCCAGATGTATCTTCCAGATCGTGTAACAGGTCTTTGATGAATTATTTCTATATTTTATTCTATTTTTTTAAGATAATGATTTAGTGATAAAAGTCTTACTAATTAACCCATAGCTGGAGGCAGAAGAGGTGGATTCATACTTTTCCCAAGGGTATTTGCATATGAATATAATGAACCCAACTGTCACTGGAACTTCGCTTTCCAATTAAAATTTTTGAGCCATTACTTGTTTTATGTTCAAAAAATTAAAAGCAATGTCAATCATCATCTTCTGTCTTCTTAATTCCTCTTCTTTTATTGTTCTTTCTGTTTAATAGCTTATTTCTCATATTCTACGATACTCAATAGAACTTTGCGTCTTAGTGTCTTTATTGCCTTCCTTGGGATGAGGCTTCAGTGAAAAGTAGACGGATCTAGCAATGAGCCAGATGTATCTTCTAGAGATAGTGTGGCAGATCTTTGCTGGATTCTTTTTATATTTTAAGGACATCGATTAATGTTCACCATTGTTGATAGGTTTTGTGGGCTTTTTATTTCTTTTGTCCTTTTCCTCAAATTTTGGCCAGTTTTCTCAATTTTTTAAGGACATATTGCGCAGGTGCTAAGATAAACTCATTTTTTGCCTAATATATCCTGGGAATCACTTTGTTGGCGTATACAGAGTAAAAATAAATGTACACAAGTTTTAATGCTTTTTAAAATTGACCAATCTGGTAATGACACATTATTTATTTCTAACACATTAAATTTATATAAGTTGGGTGTTGTTCAAAATGTCCTCCTTGTTTTTCAAAACAAATTTCAATTCTGTGTCTGCATGATTCATTAACACATCGGAGAGATTCCGCTGTCCTTTTACAGCATTCATATTAACCTCTATGGTCCATGACTTTTGCCTCGCCCTCTACTGTTGGTTGCTTTTTCTTAATTTTACAAATTTAAGCGCAGTACTAGATTGGCAGCTAGGTTTCATCATTTTAAAATTGAAATGTTGAAATATAACCTGAAGTTCTTTGCTATCATTTTATTCTCTCGAACTTCTCGCTTGTGGAACTCTTTTATGCTTATTGCTTCCAAATCAGCTTTGATTTTCAAAAATGTAAATTGATATCTTCTGTCTTCATAATTCCTCTTCTTTTATTGTTCTCTCTGTTTAATAGTTTTTCTTCTCATATTCTCCGACACTCAGTAAGACTTTACGTCTTAGTGTTTTTATTGTCTTCCTTGGGGGTGATGCTTCAGCAAACAGTATTAACACGTAATTGAATGTAATGGATTCGACTGGAATTTGAACTTGGTTCTCCGATTCCTCAACCCAAGCCATTATCCATTACTCCACCGTACCTCCAGTGTTGGCGTATACAGAGTAAAAATAAATGTACACAAGTTTTAATGCTTTTTAAAATTGACCAATCTGGTAATGACACATTATTTATTTCTAACACATTAAATTTATATAAGTTGGGTGTTGTTCAAGATGCCCTCCTCGTTTTTCAAAACAAAGTTCATTTCTGTGCCTGCATGATTCATTAACATGTCGGAGAGATTCCTCTGTCATTTTATTGCATTTATATTAACCTCTATGGAGCGTGACTTTTGCCTCACCCTCTACTGTTGGTTGGTTGTTTTTCTTTACTTTACAAATTTAAGCGCAGTACTAGATTGGCGGCTAGGTATCATCATTTGAAAGTTGAAATGGTGAACACTTTTATGTGGAACTCTTTTATGCTTATTTCTTCCAAATCAGTTTTGATGGTCAAAAAATTTAAATGCAGTGTCAATCGTTATTTTCTGTCTTATTCATTCCTCTTAGCACGTAAGTGAATGTAATGGATTCGACTGGAATTTGAACTTGGCTCTCCGATTCCTCAAACCAAGCCATTATCCATTACTCCACCGCAGCTCCACTGTTGGTTTATACATAGGAAAATTAAATGTACGCAAGTTTTAATGCTTTTTAAAATTGACCAATCTGATGATGACACGTTATTTATTTGTAACACATTAAATTTATATAAGTTGGGTGTTGTTCAAAATGTCCTCCTTGTTTTTCAAAACAGATTTCAATTCTGTGCCTACATGATTCATTAACATGTCTGAGAGTTTCCTCTGTCATTTTATTGTATTCATATTAAACTCTATGGAGCGTGTGACTTTTGCCTCACCCTCTACTGTTGATTGGTTGTTTTTCTTTACTTTACAAATTTCTTGCGTGTACAGAATGAAGCAAATGTCGCAGACCATATGGATAATTTATTAAAAGTATAATTACGCATGAAAATTCTATTTACTAGTTCTTTAAATTTTATGTGTTGTTCAAAATGTCTAACTCTTTGAGGTGCGTGACTTCAGTCGGATTCATCTTCCAAATCTGAAAAAAAAGATTTTAGCTGATTTTTTTTTTATATCTATCTATCTATCTATCTATCTATCTATCTATCTGTGGCGGACTTTTAAATATTAGAACTTTAGATTAGGAAACAAGACTGACGTGGAAAAGGATAAGCAAAAGACATCATTACACACAAAATATGTATTTAACAAGATGTACAATATCAAACATTTTTATATTATGCAAAATAAATATTACTTTCCTCTATGGTACATAGACTTTATGAATTTAAGCGCAGTACTAGATGGGCATCTAGGTCTCATCATTTTACAGTTGATAAGGTTAGATGTATTTGCTATCAGTTTCTTCTCTTGCACTTCTCCCTTATTGAATTCTCTTATAAAAAAAAATGAAATGGACTGACATCGTCGGCTGAATTTAACAAACATGTTTGATACACACACATACATGCATATTTTTAAAAACATGCTGCACACAATGCTAAGATAAGCTCAGTTTTTGGATAATATCTCCTGGGAATCACCTTGTCGGTGTATACAGATTGAAAAGAAATATGCAAGTTTTAATTTTTATTTATTTATTTTTTTTAAATTGACTAATCAGGTATTGACACATTATTTATTAAATGTATATAAGCTGCGTGTTGTTTTAACAAATCATTCTCTGGAAAATATGTCAAAGCTTGGTTGAAACTGACGACTATATTATGTTAATCATGTGAGTTCATCAACAATGATGAGAGATTATAAAACAAGGAACAATTTAAAACAGGATCCTTTGGCTCTATCAACGATTACTTGCCTGCTAGAAAAATTTGGATCCATAAAGACACGGCATGATATTTCTACAAGTGGAAGACTGTTGTAGGATACCTACAGACGATAATGGATATGCCCCCATTCTCACAAATACAGTAGTGAATACTGTATGTGTTGGTCTGCTGTCTGCAGTTGGAGATTCATTGTGGAATCCACTTGGCTCATTTCTAGCAGTTGACTACTTCTACGCGCCGCTGGCGAATCTTATATGAGTTGTTCTTGTCCTAAGTATTATCGTTCATTACCAACCTTCGTGAGATTATTCTATACAGTAACCTTCCCTAGGTTACAACACAAAGACATTGCTTAGAAACTGAGCGAATACCTAAAGTTATGAATAGTGTGTCAATAATTTGATTAAACATGCAACGTTGGTTATATAAACAAAATGGAGGAACAATTGAAAATTTGTTGTAGTTTCATATATCCCATTTCATACATATTTGTTTAAAAATACAGTAGAATCCCTAACAACCGGATTAAGAAGGCCTTCTGGATATGAGGAATTGGTTACAAAGTCCGGATATGAGGGGTTATATTTAGATTAAAATAAAAGAACTGAAATCAGGTTTAACATTTATTTTCAGTGTTTTACAGTAAACAAAATAAGCTAATGGTGAGTGGAATATAACGGAATTGATTTTAAGGAAAAAGAAATAAATTATGTAATGTTAATGAAAATTCATTAAATTAAGTGTTGTGTATGATACACCTAATTTACATAAGTGGAGTACCGACCATATAAATATGGGTTGGTACCGGAAGACGACGGAAGATTAAGAGATCGAATCCAGAGACTCTGCCCGACTGCGACTTAGTCAACCCATTCTGCAGGAACAGTCTTCCCAAGAATATACCAAAACTACCTGTAAATATTGTGTACCTTTTTTCATTGTTTCAATACATTTTGTTACGTACATTTTGTGTTGTATTATTATTATTCCATGCTTATTCAAGCTTCAACATTAAGTATGCCACGTATGCAAAACAAATAATGTAACGAGGATTTTTTAATCGCTGTTGGATGATGATTCTTTCTCTTCTAATGTCATTCTCAACTTTTTCGCATTTTCGTTTTGCTTTTGTTCTTGAAATTTTTTAAACGAAAGACATTTTTAACTCTGCGTGCGTTATTGCAATCGTCATAGCTGAATGTTGTTTTTTCCCATAAAACCTTCTCAATAGCTTTTTCAATTTCAGCCCAGGTTTCAATTATGCATCTTGTCGTTATCTTGTTGCAGATGTGTCTCGTTGTCATCCTTTCATCTAATTCCCATCATCTTTTGCAACAATACAAGCCATTAGGGTGAAATAATCATATGCAATTATCCAAAGTAAATTTTCTGAAAAACAAGAATTTCAAATCAGTTACATATCACCGAAATAGTTAAAATATACACATCAAAATCATATCCGGATAGGCGGGATTCCGGATATGAGACACTCCGGATATAAGGGATTCTGGATATGAGGTATTCTACTGTACATGATTTCGCAATTGCTTACTTTGCAGTATAATGGTTTTAAAACTTGCTTTCATATATTTTCACCCTGTATTTTATATGTTAACCTTTGACATGTTTCGAAACTAAAACACATGTAAATTGTTTGATTTTTACGGCTTATCAACCTTTTGCGGGTTAGTTACTGCTGGAAAGTATTTTTAGATTGTAAGAAATTTTTTAGAGATAATGATTTACTGATACAATGTCTACTAATTAACCCATAGCTGGGGGAGAAGAAGTTGGTTCATATCTCTCCATAGGTTATTTGCATATAAGTAAATATAATAAACCCCACGACAATTGGAAGCTCTCTAATTTCCAATTTCTTTCTTTTTATGTGTTGTTTTCCTTCAGGACATAGGCGATCATGGCTCTCCACTTTCCCCTATAGCTCTCAATAGGTTCTGTCCCTTTTCTACTTCTCCCAGGCCATGTGCCGTCATCCACTTGCTAAAGCCATCGAGGTATGTCGTGTGTTGCTTTCTTTTGTCTCTCTTTCCCTCTGTTCGACCTGTGAGTATCAGATTCGCCAAGCAGTTTTTTCTCATTACGTGTCCCAGAGATTTCATCTGCCCCTTCCTGATGTTAAGTATAAGCTTCCTCCTTGTTTGCATCTTCTCCAAAACCTCATCGTTGCTCACAGGCTCGGTCCATGATATCCTTAGCATCTTTCAGTAGAACCATACCTCCGTTGCTTCGAGTCTCTTCTTCATCTTTGAAGAGACCGTCCAACATTCGCTGCCGTGAAGGAAGACAGATGTTACGTAGCAGCTCAGTGCTCTTTTCTTTGTTACCAACGAAATCCTCATGTCTCATAATACTCTTTTGGAACGTGCCTTTGGCCATCCCAATACGTCTTCAGATCTCAGCGTCATACTTGCCGTCCTCTGTCAAAACACTTCCCAGATATTTAAATTCACGCACCTGCTTGATATTAGTTTCTCCGACCTGTAAATCGTATTTCGAATTTATCCTTTTACTGATAACCATGCATTCTGTTTTTTTGTAGTTTATGCTTAGTCCCTTCTTCTTTCTCTCCTTCGCTACATTCTCTAGAACGTTCTATAATTTCTTTTCTGTGTCATCTATCAGTACTGTGTCATCTGCATATCTTATGTTAAGATTGTAGCAGCTCAGTACTCTTTTCTTTGTTATCAAAGAAATCCTTCTGTTTCGTGTATGCTTTGTCTAGATTTCGTAATGCGTCTTTGGCCATGCCAATACGTCTTCGGATATCATCGTCTCACTTACCATCCTCTGTCAAAACACTTCCCAGATATTTAAGTTTCCACACCTGGTTGATTTTAGTGTCCCCGTCCTGTAAATCGCACTTCAGGCTCATTTTTTTTTTTTACTGATGACCATTTATTCTGTCTTCTTGTACTTTATGCTTAGTCCTTTCTTCTCGCTCTCCTTTGCTACATTCTCTAGAAGATTTTGCAATTTCTTTTCTGTGTCTGCTATCAGTACTGTGTCATCTGCATACCTTATGTTAAGGTTGCAGCAGCTCAGTACTCTTTGTAATCAAAGAAATCCTCCTGCTTCGTGTATACTCTGCCTATTTTTTTTAATGTATCTTTGGCCATCTAAATACGTTTTCGGATTTCATTGTCTCATTTGCCGTCTTCTGTCAAACCACTTCCCAGATATTTAAATTTCCACACCTGCTTCAATTTAGTGTCTTCGCGACCTGTAAATCGCACTTCAGGCTCATCTTTTTACTGATGACCATGAATTCTGTTTTCTTGTAGGGTTAGGGTTAGTCCCTTCTTCTTGCTCTCCTTCGCTACCTTCTGCAAGAAGTTTTATAATTTCATTCCTGTGTCTACTATCTGTACTGTGTCATCTACTTATCTTAAGTTGTTAAGATTGTGGCCGCCGATGACGAATCCTGGTAGCAATCCCAATTTTCTCAAAAACTGAGCCATTATCTATTGAACCCCCGGAACACCCAACCTTACTGTAGCTGGTATTCCCAAGTACGTTTACTGACTAGGGTCTTCAGTGTTCTTACAAGAACCAGTATTTTAACGTGACTTGGCCATAAGCTTCTTGGTTTCAATTACTTTCTCACCGCCGTAACGTAGCTTCCTTTTGACTTTTCCATAAATACTTTCACGGCAGTTGTTCTCATGAACTTTGACTTTATGAATTTATGCGAAGTAGTCGATTGGTGGTGAGGTTTCATTATTTTACAGTTAAAATAACTAACTCTAACCGCAAGCTCTACGCTAACAGTTACCATAGAAGTTGCGGTTACGTTTAATCATTTCGCAGGTGAAAACTCTCCTTCTGCTTCTTGCTAGCCAGTCATCTTTGTTATTCAAAAATATAAATGTAATGTTAATCGATCTTTTCTGTCTTCTCAATTCCTGTTTTTTTTTCTAGCTGCTTTGTAGTGTTTTTCACTCATATTCTTTAACATCTGTAACCCCCGTTGTCTTAGTGGCTTTGTTGCTTTTTTCTTGAGATAAAATGATTATATATATATATATATATATATATATATATATATATATATAATAAATTATTTATTTAAAAAATTTATAACATAAACATGTTATAAAATCACTACAAAATAGCCATTTTGTTTCAACACTCCCGGTGTCTTATCGAGCGCTATATATATATATATATATATATATATATATATATATATATATATATATATATATATATATATTCGACTCTACCGGAGAATTCGACGTATGAGAGTCGGAAACCGACAGCCCAACAACAGCACATGAGATTTGATTATAGTGGTGAAGGTTTCGTGCAGGACCATCCACACTTTTGAAGGACCAGATTCAGAGACCTGGTGCACTAAGTGCCAAAGGTCCCCAAACGACCCTCCGCAAGTTTTGAATCTGCTGTTGAGATTCCTCATTGACTGCTGCAACATCTCAGTTGGAATACTGTGAATTTCATCTTGAATTCTAAATGGCGAAATGTTTATTTGCTCAAGGTCACTGTCTCGCAGTGTTACCACCTGCTCATGTCTGGCAATACGCACTTCAAAAATTCCCGTTTTTTGGGGTCACCCTATATACATATATATATATATATATATATATATGTATATAAAGACATTATATATATATATATATATATATATATATATATTTAAAGACATTTATATATATATATTTAAAGACATTTATATATATATATTTAAAGACATTTATATATATATGTATATATATATATATATTTAAAGACATATATATATATGTATATATATATATATATATTTAAAGACATATATATATATATATATATATATAGATAGATATAGATAGATAGATAGATAGATATATTCCTTCTTCGTACGTATATATTGTTTTATTACAAGGAAGTAGTATATATTCATAAACACTTTTTATGATGTTCAGAGTTCGTGTGTGTGTTCCGATTCGTCTGTTTTGCCACTATGTATGGTGTGTGTTTATGTGTTGGAGTTATGATTTGTTTAGTGGTGGTTTAAATTTGTCTATGAAGTTTTTTTTTTTTTTTCTGAAGAAAAATATAGCTGGGGTGCAAGAAAAGATGGAGTCATATACAGTGACCTAAGAAAAGTCTTTTTTTAGCCAGGAGAAATAAACTACATCCAATTTCAAAATTTAATTACGTAATCCCAGCTCAACATAAACAAACAGTATTTGGAACTAGCATGTTCATAGATAAGAGTAGCTTGATACTAACACGGTATTGTCCGGAAAAAATGAAGAGACGTTATTAAACAAGCCAAAATTGCTGTAATCAAGGGTGGCTAAAAACTTATGAAAGCCCACTGTATCTCTACTGAATATCTGCCCAGAAGTGAAAATAATCAAACCGGCTGGAATCCCTTAATCTTGAGCTCAAACTGTTATCCGGTGGAAATATTAAATCTAAATATTTTAAATTAGTTTTTTTCCTGTTGTTCTCTACACAGATGAAGGTTTGTAAAACCTTTAAATTTGAACAGAGATTTGTTTTTTTATGTTAATTATTTTGTGTGCACATGCGCATGAGCATTAAAAAAAAGATCTCAGTGTGTAACGTTCGTTTCCGCCTGTTTTACAAGATTCAATCATTCGTTGCCAAGAATCCGTATCGTGTTTGCAAAATAAGTTTTCAAAAAGAAGAACTATCAAATGTAAAGTACACCTACTTGAGTAAATTAAAGTACAGCTATTTCTGCAAATTAAAGTACAATTTTTGCAATAAATTAGAATATAATTAATTCAATAAAATTAATGTACAAACAGTACAGTAAAATAGAACCAGCTAAGGGCAAATACTTAACTCCCTAAAATAGTCCCCCATCAAATGTTTAATCCCTAAATTGTTAACCCACCAAAAATAGTTAACCCACCAGAAGTAGTCAAAATACTATGAAAAAAATATTGCCAGGAATAATTGGTTTATTTGATTTTCCGGCATGTCCACCTCAAAGGGTTATTTAATGCCGTCAAAATTTTTTATTGCTGCTAATATTTTTTATCTATCTATCTATCTATCTAAAACAAAACAATAACACATTTATCATAGCATTTTTTCGGATTACATCTCTATTTTCGTTCTACTTTTATTACCGAGAAGTAAAAACAAGAACAAATCTATTTCCATACCTGATGATGTCTGTAGGAACAGACGAAAGCTTGTAAAAAATTAAAAAGACCTTATGCAATTGGAATTTGTAAAAAGGGATCATATCATTCATATACAGGTTTGGGGTTAGTGTACCTTATTGAAATTGTTTGCGAAGATGTATTCTCGCCATTTAAATTATTAACCTCCCTATTTGTTTTATTGTATGAATGATTCATGAATATATATATATATATATATATATATATATATATATGTTTTTTTTTTACGTCATATCAAACTCAATGGGTTATTTAATGCCGACAAGTTTGTTTTTTTTATTGCTGATAATATTTTTCTTTTCAGAAATGTATTGCTCATAACATATCTTTTTCAAAAATCTATTTCAGGTAATAATGTATTGCTGGTATATTTTTCTTCAAAAATCCATTGCTGGTAATAATTTCTTATAAAAATGTATTTCTGGTATTAAAACCTATTTTTACACTTTCATAGTGTTTCGGGGTTAACTATTTGCCCAGAGCTGGGACCCTAACAGGTGCTACCACCCCGGGTCAGGGTGGACCTGGAAACACCAGCAATTAAAAGGTGGTTCCATGCTCCTCAAAGCCTCCTGATTAGAGGCCTTACTGTCGGATGCAGTTTATTGTCTTACCCAGGATGTGGATGTAGTTTATCATCATACTCAGGGCGCCATATGTGTTTGTATGTATGTTTGAGTGTTTGTGTGTGTGATTGCGACTAAGATGAGGACAATAGTCCGAATAATGTAAATAGTGTACATAATACCTCATCTCACAAATATCGACAGATACTGAAAGGCCGAAACGTTGTAATAAATATAGCAACAAAGATGAGGACAATAGTCCGAATAATGTAAATAGTGTACATAATACCTCATCTCAGAAATATAGACAGATACTGAAAGGCCGAAACGTTGTAATAAATATGGCGACTAAGATGAAGACAATAGTCCGAATAATGTAAATAGTGTACATAATACCTCATCTCAGAAATATAGACAGATATTGAAAGACCGAAACGTTGTGATAAATATTGCGACTAAGATGAGGACAATAGTCCGAATAATGTAAATAGTGTACATAATACCTCATCTCACAAATATCGACAGATACTGAAAGGCCAAAACGTTGTAATAAATATGGCGACTAAGATGAGGACAATAGTTCAAGTAATGTAAATAGTGTACATAATACCTCATCTCATAAATATAGACAGATACTGAAAGGCCGAATCGTTGTAATAAATATGGCAACAAAGGTGAGGACAATAGTCCGAATAATGTAAATAGTGTACATAATACCTCATCTCAGAAATATAAACAGATACTGAAAGGCCAAAACGTTGTGATAAATATAGCGACAAAGATGAGGACAATAGTCCAAATAATGAAAATAGTGTACATAATACCTTATTTCAGAAATATAGACAGATACTGACAGGCCGAAACGTTGTAATAAATATGGCGACAAAGATGAGGACAATAGTCCGAATAATGTAAATAGTGTACATAATACCTCATCTCAGAAATATAGACAGATATTGAAAGGCCGAATCGTTGTAATAAATATAGCAACAAAGATGAGGACAATAGTCCGAATAATGTAAATAGTGTACATAATACCTCATCTCACAAATATCGACAGATACTGAAAGGCCGAAACGTTGTAATAAATATGGCGACAAAGATGAGGACAATAGTCCGAATAATGTAAATAGTGTACATAATACCTCATCTCAGAAATATAGACAGATACTGAAATGCCGAATCGTTGTAATAAATATAGCAACAATGATGAGGACAATAGTCCGAATAATGTAAATAGTGTACATAATACCTCATCTCAGAAATATAGACAGATACTGAAAGGCCGAAACGTTGTAATAAATATGGTGGCAAAGATGAGGACAATAGTCCGAATAATGCAAATAGTTTACATAATACCTCATCTCAGAAATATAGACAGATACTGAAAGGCCGAAACGTTGTAATAAATACGGCAACAAAGATGAGGACAATAGTTCGAATAATGTAAATAGTGTACATAATACCTCATCTCAGAAATATAGATAGATACTGAAAGGCCGAAACGTTGTAATAAATATGGCGACAAAGATGAAAACAATCGTCCGACATGTAAATAATGTACATAACATAAATCGGTTTCTTGATTAATCATTTTTATATTTCAGGTTCCTAATATTGCCGTCATCGGATCTGGGGGAGGTTTTCGTGCCATGGTCGGATTTAGTGGCGTCATAAACGCTTTATACAAAAGCAAATTATTGGACTGTGTTACTTATGTCGGCGGATTATCGGGATCAACGTGGTAAGTGTTATGTCATACATCTATAGTTCTTGGTTGACTCCTGTTCCATTTTTGCAGGTTTCAGTGGATCATTTACAATCTGTTCACAAATGTTTTGCTCTCCTTCATATATTAAAATGTAATTACCCCGTCACTTCCAAGATTATAAGAGCCAATTGCTTTTCAACGTTTACTGGCCAATCTGCATCCTTGCATTGTTTACATTATTCGGACTGTTATCCTCATCTTCATACACGTCTTCTTCAGGTAAATGGAATTTTTTTTTCTCGTCCTTCAATGATGGCACCAAAAAGCTTATCCGCAAGTATGAAAGGATCCTAGCGAAAACAGACAGAACATGTCTAAAATATTCAACGAAACATATATATATATATATATATATATATATATATATATATATATGAAGAAATATAGTTTTAAGACGTGCTATATTTATGGGATCAAGTGTTCAATATCAGAGATAGAGCGTATGTAAAAAGAAATATAAAAGTGAACATTGAAGGCGACAGGCTGTTTCATATTGAACGCAATCGTCAGGCCGCCTGACGATTATGTCTGGCATGAAACAGTCTGTCGCCTCTGAGTGTTGATTCAATGTTCACTTATACATATATATATATATATATATATATATATATATATATATATATATATATATTCAGTTTTATGGATATTAATTTTGAAATATCCTATATATATATATATATATATATATATAGTAAATCCTAAAGAGCTAGGACAACCTACCTAGGTTTCACCTAAACGGATCTTCAGGATAAACTGGGTAGCCAGTTCGCCCTGAAGATCCGTTTAGGTGAAACCTAGGTAGGTTTTCCTGGCTCTTTAGGATTTATTTTAGTTATTCCCGCTCTACTTACCGTATTGAGCACTCTACGTTTTAGTCTTACTACTCGCTTGGTTTTTTTTCTTTAGACGAAAGACTTAAGGCACTGGCCAATTTATTTCGCCCTGTTTGAATGTTTTTAATTCTTTTTTTATTTCCAATTTTTTCCTTAGCTACCGATTTGTTTTGACATATCTACAAGTTGGACTATCTGAGATTTTCTACCAACCGAATATTAATATTAGTATATATATATATATATATATATATATATGCAGGGTGTCCATAAAGTTCGTGTGCATTTTAAATAAATCTAACTTTATTTGTATTTGTGATAGAAATAATCTATAAAAAATGTTATAAAGTTTAATGTACCTAGTTTTAAGTATAGTTAAAATAACTAACGTGATTTCAGGCATTACTGTAAATCAGTTGGCAAATGTTTTCCCTGAACTGCAAAATCATATTACCCTTTGTATTGCTAATGATGGAGGACATGTGGAAACTTAAATAAAATAAATAAAACCTCAAAAAATATACATTTACTTCTTTCTAATCCTTTTACAGATTATTTCTATTGCAAATACAAATAAAGTTATAAATTTTTTAAAGTGCACACGAACTTTGTGGACAACCTGTATATATGACAAAACCTGGAGAGCACATCATCCGTGACGTGATAAAAACAACAAAGATTAGGACAATAGTCTGAATATAAATAGTGTAAATTCTGTTTTATTGTTATACCGGAACGTACCTATTCTATTGTTAATAGACTCTCCCAGATATAATAAGTAGTAGTAGTAGCAGTCGCCAGGGGGATCAGTGGAGTTGAGTGAGTCAGTCGATGTCGGACATTAAAGTATCAGCCACCACAATTAGATTGCTGCGTCATTAACTTTTATATCAAGTTCCTAACGTTTTGTACGTCGAACCTATTTTAGGACCGACTAAGTGAAATACAAGCCTCCACTGTGAAAACTACTCTACAATATTTATTTATTTTGTCGTATGAACTTCTCTTTCTCCAATATCTTATTCTTCTGGTTATTCTTTTTTATGTGTGATTTCCCCTCAAAACCCAGGCGATCAAGGCTCTCCACAATTTCCTGTCCCTTATAGCTCTTAATAAACTTTGTCTTTCTGTTATTTCTACTAAGCCCTGTTCCACCATCCATTTACACAAGCTTACTATGCGCGTTTTCCACTTTTTCCCCTCTGTCCCTCTTTCTCTCAGTCTGTCCTGTGAGTATCAGGTTTTCCAAGCCCTCTTTTCTCATTATGTGCCGTAGAAACCTCAATTGTCTCTTCTTGATGTTAAGTATTAGTTTCAAAATTCGTTGAGCTTACATGTTCGGTCCACGGCATCCTCAATATTCTTCTTGTTATGCTCCGGTTCCTTGTACCACGGTGATAGTCCAAGGTAGAACCAATAAAGAAGAACTCGAACACCGATATGGAATAACACAGATATATTACAAACAGGAATATATACAGAGAAGTAGAAAGTGTTAGTACGAACAATCAGGTTTAGTAGTAATTGTCTGAACGCGACTCTGTTTCGGACTGCCTCTGACTGACTCGCTCGCTCTGACTGATTGACAGACTTCTGACGGACCTCACTCCAGACTTCAGACTAAACTCGATACTTCCTCTTAAGGCGCAGTTATTTATTACTGTATAACCACGTTTCAGCTGCTTGAAGTCTTATCTTCATCTTTAAGAAGATCGACCAATACTCACTGCCATAAGGGAGGGCAGATATCCCATAGAAGTTTAGTACTCTTTTCATTGTTTCTAGTGAAGTTTTTTTTTTCTTAGATTTCTACTTATCTTTTGTAATACTTCCTTGGTTATCTCAATACGTCTTCGGATCTCAGTGTCACACATTCCGTCCTCTGTTAAATCAACTATGATTTCTATCTTCTCGCAGTTGATGTTTAGTCCTTCTGATACGGATGTAAATAAACATTGAAATATCAACAATGTGAACCATTATTTTTTTAACGCTTCTTTTTTTTTTTTTTAGGTATTTGTCGACGTTGTACTCGCATTCAAAATGGCCATATATTCAACCAGAGAAAGTTCAGGAGGAAATGAAATATAACATCGACTCGAGTCTCCTTTGGCTTCTGAAACCGCAGAGCATTTACCGCTACTTAGACAGGATCCTCCACAAAAAGCAAAATGGCCAGCCAGTCAGTTTCACAGATTTTTTTGGTCACATGGTCGGCGAAACGATACTGAAAGGGGTAAGTATAAAAATAAGCAACTTGTTATATTTTTACGCATGGTTTTTTCATTTTTTGTCATTTTTTTATTGTTTTTAATTCTCGTTTACATTTTAAAGAGAACCTGTAGAATACTTCTTTCCGACGCGATATCACGACAATGAACAATAAATGCAAAACCAAATATATGCATATATATCTATATATGAACAACTTCTACAGTATTACGCGAACGCAGAATACCATTTTGCAGGACACTGATGGCGAGAACAACAAGAACTACTGCTCTGGATAACTATCCATGGTGCAAGAGGGGTTGGTCGCCTAGCAACCACCCATATTGACCAACTATATTATGACAGAATACCTCCATAATGAGCGTGATGGTTGGCGTGATTGACTCATGAATACCCGAGATCACTCGAACATATATATATATATATATATAAAATGGATTTCATTCTTTGTGAGCAGGTTCCCCTACCCTACCTTAACTTAATTAATTAACTTTTTTAATAAATATTAAGCTTAAACAGATTTAAATTGAAAAGAAGGATTCACTTTTTATTTGTTTTTTCCATATGTTTTAATTTGTTTTTGTTAATTAGTGAAGTTTAAACTGATAAAAATTTTTACAAGTTGTCAGGAAGACATTATTTTTTAAATTTTATACTGAAACGATTACTTTTCACATTTAATATATTTTTAAATAATAAAATATTATTCAAGAATTAATATATAAAAAAAGCGAATAACAAATTTTCGGTGATTTCAAACAACGTTTTGTTACGAGAAAAAATAACTTGAATTTTATCTTCTTACCCTTTTTTGGATGATTATTTTTCGTGTAAAATCATAAATTATTGAGAAAATACCGCAACGATACGTAGACTTTTGTATACCAAACACAAGTTGAATCTTTAACAACAACTCATCAACGTGGACGTCTCTACAATACAACGGAATTAAAAGATTAAAGAAAAATAGAAAGCTTTCAATGAATCTCCATTGTGTATAAAATAAAATGAGCAATAAAGGGTGTTACAAAAAAGTCGGAATTAAATCGATTAACTGAAACGAAACCACAACTATTTAAAAAGAATATTAAATAATAATAAGCAAACATTGACATTTATATATATATATATATATATATATATATATATATATATATATATATATATATTTATTTAAAATATGGTTCAACACGCTATATAAGAGTTATGTAGCGTGTTGGAATACTATTTTAAATAAATAATTATATTTATGCTCTACTTTTGAATCGAGCACTATTTTTTTTAAATAATAACAAAAAATACTAAAGAACTTTGGATTATTTACCTAAAGAGTTCTTTTCTATTTTCTATATATTTTTCACACACACACACACACACACACACACACACAGACACACACACACACACACACACATATATATATATATATATATATATATATATATATATATTAGAGTGCGCAGCTCATATATTACACCATAGAGAAGAAATTTATGCAAAGAATTAGCAATGTTAATGTGATTAATGGCGAAATCACTTCTCTAACAAGGCTTAATGAGACATTAACTCACTATCAGTTCCTTGGATAATACAATCCTTGAATAATTTATTACCTCATGAACGCAGAGATTCTTTTGGATTCTACCGAAACTGGAAACTGAAGACTGCGTAGCTCTTGTTCATATATGGCAGCAGTACTCTGTTTTCGTCTTGATTTGGCTCTTGTAATGGTAGCGGATAACAGGAGGAGTCAGGTTCTTACTGGTGCGATACAGGAAACCGACCATTTTTCCAGCATCTTTAGCGATGGATCGTATGTAAGATTTAAACTTGTGGTCGACGTCGAGTTTAAGTTCTGGTAAACGCTCAAGGTAAGGCCCTCCTTCATACAACATGAATTCATCGCCATAGGTGAAAAAAAAAATCAGGACCCGCTCAGTGATGATGAAACATCGCAAGTTTGGTTTCCGAGGCATTAAATGTGACCACCAGGTTTTTCCCCACTGAACTTATAAAGAGAGATCAGCTGGCAAGCTCGGGTCATCTAGATATATAATGTTTTAGCATATCCCTCCTATGGAGAAAGTCAAAACTGAAGGAATTAATATATGACCTGTGTATGAAGTTTGCTGTTTTACCCCGATAGCAGACAAAAAATTGATAATGCTTCTTTTTTTTCCTCCCCAGAGACTTGAAAGCAAATTGAGTGACCAACAGGAAAAAATTGTCTCAGGTGACGTACCTATGCCACTGTACACATGCGTCCATGTAAAGAAAGATGTATCCGCTAAATCCTTCCAAGGTAAGTTTTATCTGCCCCGTTTCTTTTATCGATTACAAAAATTAAGCAGTGTCGAACCCCACCAGTACTTAGACTGCAGAACGCTTGGGATAGTGGGTACTGTAAGCGAACTTATACAATTCGAAATTGGGCACCTCAATATGGTGTAATGGTCAGCGAGCTTGATTCGCTAGAACAATTACGACTGAGTAATGAGTTCGATTCTCACTGGGTGCCCCTCTACTTACTGCCTGGTGTCGCATCTAAGCTATGCTTGTAAAATCGATATACAATTCTGTTATGGTCCGATTCCTTGCACCACGGTGATAGTCCACGGTAAAACTAATAAAGAAGGACTCGAACTCAATATGGATATATTACAAACAGGAATATATACAGAGAAGTAGAAGTGTTAGTATGAACAATCAGGTTTAGTAGAGAGAACAATGTAATCTCGACCAGTATCACTATTCCAATGTCTTGCAGTAGAATGCAACTCTGTTTCGGACTGCCTCTGACTCGACTCTTGACTCGACTTGAACTACTGACTCGACTTGAACTACTGACTGACGATATTCAGTCACCCCCCACTACGAGGGCGTCATGTGGCACAAGGCCTTTTTAACGTGGGATCTCCGAGCCCGTGGGCTCGGCCAAAAATATGCCCTTTGAACCCGTATAAACGGGTTCAGGGTCGGTTTACATCCCCGAAGGGGACTCCGCCCTTCGGAGTAGCCTCCTTCGGGTTCCTCACCGCCCAAAGGCAGAGAGTTCAACCGATCAGCCGGTCGACCGAGATCGAACTACTGACTGACGATATTCAGTCACCCCCCTCCCACGAGGGTGTCATGTGGCACAAGGCCTTTTTAACGTGGGCATTGCCGAGCCATTAGGCTCGGCCAAAATATAGCCCATTTGAACCAGTATAAACGGGTTCAGGGCCGGTTTTACCTCCCCGAAGGAGACTCCGCCCTTCGGCGTAGCCTCCTTCGGGTTCCTCCCGCCTGTAGGAAGAGAGTTCAAACCGAGCAGTCGGTTTAAAAGTGAACTGCTGACTGACGATATTCAGTCACCCCCCCCCACGAGGGTGTCATGTGGCACAAGGCCTTTTTAACGTGGGCATTCCCGAGCCATTAGGCTCGGCCAAAATATAGCCCATTTGA
>CAHIKZ030004081.1:2670000-2720000 GCA_903632075.3 Acanthosepion pharaonis | reverse complement strand
CTTAAGGACGTAGGCCAGGATGGCTTTCCCCAATTTCATATTTTTTTTTGTTCTAATTAAATCATCCTCCCTTATTCCCATTTGTCCTTGTTCCCTCCTCCCATTCACTCATGCAGGTCAAGTAGGTTACTGTGGTGAACAGTCCAGTGGAAGCAAGCGAGCTAGCGTGGCTTGCATCTGATGCAACGGAAAATAAGCTTCTTACCTCTACGTGCGGCACGTGGCATCGGCAATTTTGCTCCGTGAAAATGGCATTACTCTCCCGTCTAGCCATTCCAGCAGTATGTGCGGTAACGACGGTTTTTGTACAGTTTGGCATGCTTCAACCAATAGCAAGTCGAACTGGAGGAGGCGATTTACTTGTGTAACTGAGAATAAAAGCGAAGAAAGCTGATTGTTTGCTCGACCGCTGTGTTGGCCTAATAAAAGAGTGAAGCAGCGAGAAGAGGGAAAAAAGACGTTTTGAAGTGTTCGGAAAGCAAGAACGAAGGATTGGACCAGTGGTATCTTGAATTGTACGAACGATGTCCGAATAATAGAGACTCGTTTAAGCTACAGTTACTTACTGTTTCCCAGACTCTCCCTCTTGCTTACGATGTGTCCTTGACAGTCTTAAATTCACTAACACTTATTTCCTCAAAGCATTCCAGAAAGCCCAGCTGTCACTTTCTGAATATAAGTAAAGTTTCTTTGCATTTTCTATTTTCCTTAAAACTTCCTAGTTGCTCACATGTTGAGTCCATGGTATTCTTAGCATTCAACGGTATGAATGTGTGTAAATCGATTCAAGTTCATTCATCAGGCGATTGTCTATCATATATGAGATTTGATAGGGCAATTCGTCGTGGTGCAATGATTAGCAAGCTTCTTTCGTTAAATCACTTACGACTGAATAGTGAGTTTGATCCTTACTGGGTGTCCCATAATTCCGGCCTTGTCCATTCGAAGATATGTCCAGAATATCATCATGTAGGAGAATAAATATTGCATAACAGTTCATCTTTCTTTCTTTGTTTCTAAAGACACTCGACAGTAGAACTACATCTCTGTCGCTTCAAGTCTCTTCTTCATCTGTGAGGAGATTGTCCAGCATTCACTGCCATATAGGAGATTAGATATTACATAGCCGTCCAACACTCTTTTCTTTGTTTCGAAGGACACTCGTCGGTAGAACCACATCTCTGTCGCTTCAAGTTTCTTCTTCATCTGTGAGGAGATTTTCCAGCATTCACTGCCATATAGGAGATTAGATATTACATAACCGTCCAACACTCTTTTCTTTGTTTCTAAGGACACTCGTCAGTAGAACCACATCTCTGTCGCTTCAAGTCTCTTCTTCATCTGTGAGGAGATTTTCCAGCATTCACTGCCATATAGGAGATTAGATATTACATAGCCGTTCAACACTCTTTTCTTTGTTTCTAAGGACACTCGTCAGTAGAACCACATCTCTGTCACTTCAAGTCTCTTCTTCATCTGTGAGGAGATTGTCCAGCATTCACTGCCATATAGGAGATTAAATATTACATAGCCGTTCAACACACTTTTCTTTATTTCTAAGGACACTCATCAGTAGAACCACATCTCTGTCTCTTCTAGTCTCTTCTTCATCTGTGAGGAGATTGTCCAGTATTTACTGCCATATAGGAGATTAGATATTACATAGCCGTCCAACACTCTTTTCTTTGTTTCGAAGGACACTCGTCAGTAGAACCACATCTCTGTCGCTTCAAGTCTCTTCTTCATCTGTGAGGAGATTGTCCAGCATTCACTGCCATATAGGAGATTAGATATTACATCGCCGTCCAACACTCTTTTCTTTGTTTCTAAGGACACTCGTCAGTAGAACCACATCTCTGTCGCTTCAAGTCTTTTCTTCATCTGTGAGGAGATTGTCCAGCTTTCACTGCCATATAGGAGATTAGATATTACATAGCCGTCCAACACTCTTTTCTTTGTTTCTAAGGACACTCGTCAGTAGAACCACATCTCTGTAGCTTCAAGTCTCTTCTTCATCTGTGAGGAGATTGCCCTGCATTCACTGCTATATAGGAGATTAGATATTATATAGCCGTCCAATACTCTTTTCTTTGTTTCTAAAGACACTCGTCAGTAGAACCACATCTCTGTCGCTTCAAGTCTCTTCTTCATCTGTGAGGAGATTGTCCAGCATTCACTGCCATATAGGAGATTAGATATTACATAGCCGTCCAACACTCTTTTCTTTGTTTCTAAGGACACTCGTCAGTAGAACCACATCTCTGTCGCTTCAAGTCTTTTCTTCATCTGTGAGGAGATTGTCCAGCTTTCACTGCCATATAGGAGATTAGATATTACATAGCCGTCCAACACTCTTTTCTTTGTTTCTAAGGACACTCGTCAGTAGAACCACATCTCTGTCGCTTCAAGTCTCTTCTTCATCTGTGAGGAGATTGTCTAGTATTCACTGCCATATAGTAGATTAGATATTACATAACTGTCCAACACGATTTTGTTCTTTAATTTATGTCTCTTCTTCATTTGTTAGAAAATAAAAATACATAGTTTATAAAGTTTAGTTTTCCATTTTGATACTGTATTGGTTAAATATATTACCTATTAACTTTCCCGTGAAACTAAGTCTAAAATATTAGTGTTTAAAAGTTTAAAACTAAACTATTACCTAAAATCTAACCAAGTGATCTAATATAACTTTATTTTCTAACTCCCGTCTTGATAGACATCTGGGAAGTGTTTTGACAGAGGTCGGTAAGTGCAACGCTGAGATCCGAAGACGTATTGGGATGGCCAAAGAGACATTCTAAAAGCTAGGCTGTGTATTGCGAAACAGGAGGATCTCTGATAACAAAGAAAAGAGTGCTGAACTGCTACATAAAATCTGTCCTCCTTTAGAGCAGTGAATGTTGGACAGTCTCTTCAACGATAAAGAAAAGACTTGAGGCAACGGAGGTTTGTTTCTACAGAAGGATGCTAAGGATATCATGGAACGAAAGTGTGAGCAACGGTGAGGTTTTGGAGAGGATGCAAACAAGGAGGAAGTTTATACTTAACATCAGGAAAAAGCAGCTGAAATTTCCAGGTCACGCAATGAGAAAAAGATGGCTTGGAGAATCTGATATTCACAGGTCGAATAGAGTGAAAGAGAGACAAGGGAAAACAACACATGACATACCTAGCGGTCTTAAGCGAGTGGCGGACAGAACGTGGCCTGAGGGAAAATGGGTCAAAATTTATTGAGAGCTCCAATGGATAGGTGGAAGTGGAGGGCCATGATCACCTACGTCCTGATGGAACACGGCACATGAAAGAATTAGGGGTCACTATATTTACAGCATAATTAAGGGCACTGTACAACAAGATACCCAGTGCAAGGATCTTTTAGGCCCACCTCGAATCTATGATACGGGTCTCCCCATTCTACCACATCTCAATTGTCATAAGGTAGTATTCATATGAAACAGAACTTTTATTGTAACCTAATTATGTACAGTAATGGATCATATGCAATATAGGTGGGGAATTCAACTAGAATATTTGAAAATAAATACAATGCATCTGTTAGAGACGTGTTTTAATAGATCTTTCCATCTTAAATAAATCAACAATATATTGCAGAAATTGTAACGATCTATATTTACAGCAGCTGTGGCAAAAGTGGGTGTGTCTATAGGAAGATAACGGCGTCCATTACTCTTCAGATTGGCTTTATGTTGTCTCCCAGTCTCATAAATCATCTTTCACCATTGTTGAGTAATTTCAAATTTCTGTATCACATTTTACGCCATCTGTTATTCTGATGTCTACATTTGTTATTCTGTTATTCTGATGTCAACATATTTGTTATTCTGTTATTCTGATGTCTACATATGTGTTGTTGATACGCGTACCAGTTGCTTCATTTACGAGAAAAATTGTCCAGCTTCCATTGCCATAATTATCAATAAAGTTATCGGCACACTTGTATTAGATATTCTTTTTTACGCATATTTTGCATTTTTTTTTTCAGGGATTTGGGGAAGTGCCTTTTGCATTTTATTCAAACGATTATTTGAGGACAACAGGAAACTGGATCCGGTAGAAATGATTCGTCAGAATATATGTAAGTAAACTAATGTCGGTAAAATTAAATTTAATTTATTGAAAATAATTACAAATAATGTGCCGACTTTCTTGCAGAAACAAGTAACCGAATTAACTCGCATTTTCTCTTATTATTTATATTATAGTACAATAGTATCCCTGACAACCAGACTAAGAAGGCCTTCCGTATATGAGGGATTCCGGATATGAGGGATTCCGGATATGAGGAATTCGTTACAAAGTCCGGATATGAGAGGTTATATTTAGATTAAAATAAAAGAACTGAAATCAGGTTTAACATTTATTTTCAATGTTTTATAGTAAACAAATTAAGCTAATGAAGAGTGAAATATAACAAAACTGATTTTACGAAAAAAAAGAAATAAATTATGTAATGTTAATGAAAATTCATTAAATTAATTATGCCACAGATGCAAAGCAAATTATGTAACGAGGAATTTTTAATCTCTGTTGCATGAGGATTCTTTCTCTTCTAATGCCATTCTCAACTTTTTCTGCATTTCGTTTTGCTTTTCTGTGTGTGTTATTGCAATCATCATAGCTGAATGCTGGCTTTCTTTCCATAAAACTGACAACCTTTTCAATAGCTTTTTCAATTTCAGTTCAGGTTGCATCACAAACATGCTTTTTATTTCCTTGTTCATTGTGACAGTGTGAACGTTGGAGAATAGATTCTTTGGAAGAATTTATATCATACAATGTTAACCTTCCTATGTTGAACTCAGCCATTAGTTACGGTGAACTTTCACAAGCGTCTAGTTTATTTAAAAAATCCTCTTTTTGCGATTACTCCAAAGTTGTTCTTTTCCTCATATTCCCATCATCTTTTGCGCCAATAAAAGCCACTAGGGTGAAATAAGCATAAGCAATTATTCAAAGTAAATTTCCTGAAAAACAGAAATTTCAAATCAGTTACATATCACCCAAATAGTTCAAATATACACATCAAAATCGTGTCCGGATATGCGGGATTCAGAATACGAGGCATATGTGGAGTTCCGGATATGAGGGATTCTACTGTAGTACTTTGTCCAATACAGTGAATTGCTAAACAAAATAAAACATTTATATGAGAACATCAATTATACTCTTAAATAATCTCATCAGATCTGGACTCTCACACGGAAGTCACCCTTAACATCAAACTAGTGAAATGTCTAAATAATCAAATATATATATATATATATGTGTGTGTCTTTAAGTGAATTAACTCTCTAATCTTGAAGAAGGCAATTTTCCATTATAGATTCGCGCTACATATTCACAAAGAAATAACTTTGCCAAATAACAAAATATATTACTTGCAATCAAGAAGTTAACTCCCAACATGCGCTTAAACGAAAGGGGAGGAAGGAAACTCCTATCTGTCGTAGAAAGAGCTATAACAGTTAGTGAACATGGGACGTCTATTTTCTTTGAACACTGTTTAAGGAAATATTATAAACTACAACTGACAGTAACTGTCTGATCAACGAATGTTCTCTGTATAGAAACGGGTAATTTCTCCGTTAGAATTGCCATTTATTTCTTTGGGTGTCAGTTGCTTTTTTTTATCACAACTGCTTAGATTGTCATTCTATGAACCTTAGTTAAGAGCAAGTAGTAAATAAAAAATGCAAACTTATTTCACTTTTATCTCAGAGAACACTCATTAAGATATTAATATATTCATGCAAAAGCTGATTTTATCAACTGAGATCTTACCTGGCTGAGAAATATATCAAAAATAAATAATGCTTGACAAGGCTTCATCTTATAAAAATTCCACATAATATTCGTACTAATACTACTACTAGTAGTGGAAATAAAGCGAATGAAATGAAGATGAAAGACATAATGATTGACAAGGCTTCATCTAATAAAAATTCCAGATAATATTACTACTAATCATACAGCCAATAAAAATAAAGCGATTGAAATTAAGGTGATAAAAATACTAGTCAAAAATGAATAATGCTTGACAATTCTTCATTTAATAAAAGGTCAAGATATCACGACTATTAATAATAATACTAGAAATAAAGAAAGTGTCATTAAAATAAAAGAAATACTAGTTAAAAATGAATACTTCTTGACAATTCTTCATCTAATACAGATGATATTACTACTACTATTAGTGGAAATAATGCAATTGAAATGAAGATGACGTCCTAGATAAGATGATAAACTACATTCAACATCAAGGCCTCTGATCAGGAGGCTTTGAGAAATGTCGATTTATATCTTAATTGCTGGTGTTCCGAAGTCCACCCTGAATTGGGGTTGTAGCACCAGTTAGGGTCCCAGCTATGGGCAAATAGTTAACCCCTAAACTAGGGTCAAAACACTATGAAAGTGTAAAGATAGGTTTTAATATAGCAATATGTTTTTGTAAAAAAATTACCAGCAATAAATTTTTGAAGAAAAATTATTACCAGCAATGCATTATTACCAGCAATACATTTTTGAAAAGCATATTACCAACAATACATTTTTGAAAAACATATTACCAGCAATACATCTTTGAAAATCATATTACCAGCAATACATTTTTGAAAAGCATATTACCAGCAATACATTTTTGAAAAGCATATTATCAGTAATACATTTTTGAAAAACATATTACCAGCAATACATTTTTGAAGAATAAATATTACCAGCAATACATTTTTGGAAAAAGATATTACTAGCAATAAAAATCTTGTAGGCATTGAATAACCCCTTGAGGTTGATATGCTGTAAAACAAAACAAAACAAACAAAAATGAACATGAAAGAAATTCTATTTAAAAATCAATAATGTTTGACAATTCTTCATCTAATATAAATTCCAGATGATATTTTTACTACTAATACTATTAGTGGACATAAAACAATTTAAATGAAGATGAAAGAAATTCTAGTTAAAAATGAATAATGTTTGACAATGTTTATTCTAATAATAAAATTCCAGATAATATTACTACTAATAATACTACCAATAGAAATAAGGCGTTTGAAATAAAGATGAAAGAAATCTTACTACAAAATGAACACTGATCCAATGTTTACTTGTAGCCCCAAGTATAATAAAAAAAAAGCTGTTTTCAACATTAAATAACGAAATAAGAATTGATAAATCGTAAAATCCACGAAGCAACCAACTAAAATTCATTTATCCGAAACCGACATAGGTCATTCATAGAAATGTTTTATTAAATTGATCGTGGCTCGGATTGAGAAATAAGAGAGCCGATTTCGAATTCCAGTCGAAGCAATTACATTCACTTACGTGGTAATGCCCTTGAGAAAGGTATTAATCCTCCTTTTCTCCTCTCAGCTATGGGTAAATTGCAAGACAGACCGGGTTCTATAGCCTGGCAACCTACTGCGGGAAAAAAATCTGCCCCTTCTAAGCGTGTATTACGCATGGTACATAACAGACTGAATTTTATCTATAACATTCTAGTTGGAGTTATCGCAAAAAGTGGAAATTTTAAACAGACTAGACGCTGGTGAAAGTTCATTGTAATTAATGGCTGAGTTCAACATAGGAAAGTCAACATTGTATGATATAAAATCTTCCAAAGAAATTATTCTCCAACGTTCACACTGTCGCAATGAACAAGGAAATAAAAAATATATAAAATAACGCACGCTGAGTTAAAAAGTGTCTTAGGTTTAAAAAAAAATCAAGAACAAAAGCCAAACGAAAATGCGAAAAAGTTGAGAATGACATTAGAAGAGAGTGAATCATCATGCAACGACGATTAAAAAATCCTCGTTACATTATTTGTTTTGCATACGTGGCATACTTAATTTAAGGAATTTTCATTAATATTACATAATTTTATTTCTTTTTCCTTAAAATAAATTCCGTTATATTTCACTCACCATTAGCTTATTTTGTTTGCTGTAAAACATTGAAAATAAATGCTAAACCTGATTTCAGTTCTTTTATTTTAATCTAAATATAACCCCTCATATCCGGACTTTGTAACCAATTCCTCATATCGTGAAGGCTTTCTTAGTCAGTTGCTTAATATTCGCCGAGATCAGAAGATAAAATACACTTATACACTGTACATACATTTTCAGCTGATGAACTGGATAAGAAGCAGGAATGTTCGTCAACGGATAGCAGTGATTCGGAAGAGGAAACTGAAGATAACGACAGCCGGCGGGAATCGAACGATTCCATACAGAGTGACGTCACTATGATGTCAGATGGCAGTTGTGTGTCTGACCTGGACAAGGACCTGGACGCAGTTGACAACTTTCAACCAAATTTTCGTCGAAACTCACAAGACAACATTTTGGATGTAGAAACAGCTCGGCGGAATGCGTTCGAGAGCCTGAATAAGTGTATTGCACCAGACGACACGCTAAATGATCTCTATGAGTACAATGATGACGACGACGAGGAGGAGGAGGAGAAGAAAGTGTTAAATTGTCGTCTGGTCAGAAAAAATGGACGACGATATCGACATAAATTAGACAGATCAGAAGTAAAACGAAAACAGTCGACAAAGAAAGAATATGGATTCTGGAGAAAAGTCATGATAGGTCTCGTTGAAAAGTAAGTATTTTTCATCTCGATGGGTTTTCTTTTTTAATTTAAGTCACCTGTAGGTAATCTGCGGCCCAACTTGCTTTCTCAATAGCACGCATAATTTCATATGGAAAATATCGTTTATTAAAATTTTGTTGTTTTCATTTCGTTCTCACTTGTTCGCTCACATATTCTCTCATACATAACCAAATACGTAAACAATGATTACATATATTCTTTCTTGAATTTTTTTTAACCTTTTGTTGATGATAACTGCTTCCTCAGTTTAAACCATTGGCGATTTTCACTATGGAAAATTATACACGTGAACTTGATTTGTTGTAAAAAGAGAAAACTTTCATAATATTTATTTTTTCCTCTGGATAAAAAATATACTTTAAAAAAAATGAATGTTTATTTTCAAATGAATAAATTGAAAACAATTAGCACGCAGCTATAGAGTTGAAAGCTAAACATTTGCAGCATTTAATTTAAGAATAACGAAACTTGCATTCTAGGGTCTAAGGGTCAGGAGAATTAAAAAACAAGGAAACTTACATTCGAAAGTCTAAGGGCCAAGAGAAATAAAAAATTTAAAAAAATATTTTCAAAATCTCTTGTGTGCCGTGTCTCTTTACAACGTCGGGATCATGATTCTCTACAACTTCCTAACATTTGTAGCTCTAAGCTGATCATGGGAAAACTGCGGGCCAATTGACTTTCTGAATGGCACGCATATTTTCATACTGAAAATAACGTTTATTGAAATTTTGTCCTTTTCATTTCGTTCTCACTTATTCACTCGCACATTCTCTCGTCTATAACCAAACACAGAAACAATTATTAGATAATAATGTTTCTTGAATCTTTTTTAACATTGGCGATTTTCACTAAGGTAGGTCATACGCGTAAACTTGATTTACTGTAAAAACAGGAAACGTTCATAATATTTTTGACAGCAATACTGGCTAAATGACAGCAATACTGGCAAATAGCGCGTCCCGCGCTATGATGAATTATATCTCATGCGGCCCACTACTCGAAAAAGGGTGTCCATACTTACTTTGAGTCATAGGAACGTTGTCATTATTACCGTCGTTCAAGCATAAATTCTGTGGACACCCGTTTATTACTGCGGTTAAACAAGATACTCAGGGCCGGTGCAAGGATCTTGTAGGCCCAACTCGAATCTATGATACAGGTTTCCCCACTCTGTTACATCGCAATAGTCATAAGGTAGTATTCATATGAAACAGGACTTTTATTGTTGCCTAATTATGTACAATAATCGATCATATGTAATATAGGGGAACAATTCAACTAGAAAAATTGAAAAATAAATTCAATGTGTCTAAATGTAAATTAGAGACATGTCATAATAGATAATTCCATCTTAAATAATTAGAGACACATCATAATAGATTATTCTATCTTAAATAATTAGAGACATGTCATAAGAGATCATTCCATCTTAAATAAATAGAGACGCGTCATAATAGATCATTCTGTCTTAAATAATTAGAGACACGTCATAATAGATCATTGCATCTTAAATAATTAGAGACACGTCATAATAGATCATTCCATCTTAAATAATTAGAGACACGCCATAATAGATCATTCCATCTAAAATAAATCAACAATGTTTTGCGGTAATTTTTGACTTCTACTGAAGTTGAAGAATTATAACACATTCAACATTATGAATAAAAGCAAAATGAATTTTATATAGTGCTTTTTTTTATACAGTGCTTTTTTTAGACTTAGCGCGTGCAAAACAAATTTACACATTTGGACGAACCAAAAAATGATGATACCCCCACACTTCTATTCTTCTACATCTCAATTTTCATAAAGTGGTATTCATATAATATACAAATATTTATTGTAACTACATAATGATCATATACAATGTTTTTAATTTTTTTAAAACCTTTTGTTGATGATAGCTGTCATCAATGTGTGTGTGTGTGTGTGTGTGTGTGTAACGAATGCACGGCCGACGGATTTGCACCAAAATTTACATGCACATGCTCCAAGTTAGCAGGAAGGCCAAGACCGACTTTGCATTTCCTAACTCCCATCGATAGTGGAAATAATAGATTTTTTTCATGCTTCTACGGCAGTTTTCATGTAGTTTGCGGACATTTTGTACTGCCAGAGTGTGAGCCTTTAGCTGGCTGCCACAAATAGGCAGGAATATTCTATTGGCCAGCGTAAGAGCCAACAGCTGACTGACACGAATGTTAACTAGCATGCTAGCATGCAAAAAAATCGATAGCTGCATTCGTCACGTGGGAAAAATTTAAATCTGCATGGCACTTTACTCCAATTGGCTCATTCGCTTGCTTAAACTTAACGTTGATTCTGATTCCGCAGAACTGGGTTGGCTGTGAAAAAGTATTTGTTTTTGTTCTTTCATTCGGTTTTTCCAGTTACGAGTCCTTTTTTAAAGCTGATCGTTTTGTGTTCATTTTGTTTAGTTCTTTTTTCGTAACAGATTTAAGGTTTAGTATAGAGCTTAGAAAAAATTCGCAGTGTAAGCATTATCAGCACGGCAAAGGGCATTCCTTTAAAGGCAAGGAAAGGCAAAAATATCTTAAGTCAAGTGATAGCGATTGCTGTATGAGTCGTACGATTTTTTGAATCAAGCACGGGCAACGCCGGGCCATGCTGCTAGCATACAATATAGGTGAACAATTCAACTAGAAAAATTGAAAATAAATCCGATGTATCTAAATAAAAACTAGAGACATGTCATAATAGATCTTTTCATCTGAAATAAATCAATGGTTTGCGGTAATTATTAAGATCAGATTTTTCTTGTTAAAAAGTTGAATAATTTTAACACAATCAACATTATGGATAAAAATAGTAAATTTTATATAGTGCTTTTTTCGAGACTTAGCGTGTGCAAAACAAATTCACGCATTTGTACGAACAAAAAAATGATATGATACGCACCCCCACACTCTTTCTTTTTTTCTTTTTATGTGCCATATCCTTTCAGGACGTAGACGATCATGGCTCTCCACCTCCCTCTATCCCTTGCAGGTCTCAGCAAGCTCCTTTTCTCTACTCCCTACCCCAGACCACGTTCTGTCAACAACTTTCTTAAGGCCGCTTGGTATATCATGCGTTGTTTTCCCTTGTCTCTCTTTCCCTCTATTCGACCCGTGAGTATCAGATTCTCCAAACCCTCCTTCCTCATTATGTATCCCAGAAACTTCAGCTGCCTCTTCCTGATGTTAAGTATAAGCCTCCACTCTACTACATCGCAATAGTGGAGTAATGGACAGCGGTTTGAATTGAGGAATCGGAGAGCCGAGTTCGAATTCGAGTCGAATCCATTACATTCACTAATACCCTTGGAAAAGGTGTCAATCTTTTTTTTTCCCACCAGCTATAGGTAAATAGCAGGACAGGTCGGGTTCTATAGCCTTGGATGGCAACTGGTCTACCGCAGAAAGAAATGGCAACCTACTGCGGGAAAAATCTGCCTCGTCAGTCATGTAGCGAAAGATACATGATTGCCTAAGCGTGTCTCACACATGGCACATAACTGACTGACTTATGTGCTAATACTCTTGGGAAAGGTATGAATCCTCTTCTTCTCCCCCCCAGCTATGGGTAAATAACAGAATAGACCGGGTTCTATAGCCTTGGATGCCAACTGGTCAACCACAGAAAGAAATAGCAACCTACTGCGGGAAAAAATCGGCCTCGTCAGTCATGTATCGAAAGATACATTATCGCCTAAGCGTGTATCACACATGGCATTAAAAAATCGATCATATGCAGTATAGGTAGGATATTCAATGGGAATAATTGAATATAAATACAAAGCATCCATTAGAGACATGCTTTAATAGATATTCCACCTTTAATAAATAAACAACTTATTGCAGAAATTCTAACGATCGGGTTGAATTTTTTTCTTGTTAAAAATGTTGAATAATTTTAACACATTCAACGTTATGAATAAATAGTAGTGAATTTTTTTATAGTATTTTTTTCTTTTCAGAGTATGAGCAAAACAAAAAAACAAAGACCCCAAATGACGTCAATATATTTCATTCTTTAAAAGTTGTCCGTTTAACTTGTAACATATATAAATAGAGGTAGGGGCAACTCAAGGTAGTGTAATGGTTAGCAAGCTTGTTTCGCTAGAACATTTATGACTGAATAGTGAGTTCCCCATACTTTCGGCCTTGTGCCACATCTGAGCTAAGCTTGGAAAATCACTATATAAATGTAGGTAGAAAATATTAAATGTCGATAAGAGAGCGAGGGTCACCAAGTACAGCCTAGGGACGTCAATCAAGCCTGTCTCGCCGCCCCCGGTCAGGGAGTGGTACGCACTGGGCCTCCATATATAGATTCACGTTCAAAATGAGAGAAGATTTGTTGTGGATGTATGTGTGTGTAATCGGATGTTTATGCATTTACACACAGTTTTCATCCGATTTTGATGATTTATTTTGTTTGATATATATATATATATATATATATATATATATATATATATATATATATATATAGACAGACAGACATTTTTATGTTTATACATTCTTTTATAGATACAAATATTTAAGTAAATGCTCTGTTTATAATAAAAAAGTATTAAACAACATTTACCGGCCTGAATGTCCGAGAAATTTTCACAGAAAATATTCGTCCTCTGACAGGATTCGAACCTGTATCCTATACGGAACCATCATTTAATTTGACGTTACGGACCGATTTGATATAAATATATATATATATATATATATATATATATATATATATATATATATATATATATATATATATATATATATATATATATATATATATATATATATATATATATATATATATATATATATATATATATATATATATATATATTCAGTTTTTGTTTGTTAGATAATTCTTCAGTGTCGGCTTTGAGTCCAAATTGTTGGCGATAATGGCTCTCCACTACTTCCTGCCCATTATAACTCAGCAACGTTTTACTAATTACTATCTGTTCTTGGATATATACCTTTCATAAAAACTTTAATAAAAATAAATAGTTTAAATTATTACGATAATATTATTTATTATTATACAGTCCCTTTTCCGGCCCCCCCCGTTCAAATTGTTAACCCCCATTTGGGGATGTACCTCAATTGCACCCAATTGTTGTTACTAATATTGATTTTCGGGTGGGCTGACTTTAAGCTTAAACTGCTCCAAATAAACGGCAAAAATTCCCAGTCATGTGAAAGGACCCCTTGGAAGTGCTGATGAGCAAAGACAACTTCCGCCACCGGTGGTGATTTGATATGCTACAGATGTGACAAGAAATGCAGTCGTTTACACAACCGTTCAGTACAGTGTTGTTGGGAGATTAGCTGAAAGACTGGACATACTCGCATCGTGAGTCAACAGCCCCTATATACATAAATATATGTATGTGTATATATATATATATATATATATATATATATATATATATATATATATATGTATTGTATGTGTATATTTATGTGTATATGTATATTTATGTATATGTATATATTTATGTGTATATTTATATATTTATACGTGTATATATATATATATATATATATATATATAATGTATTCAAAAATTATAACATATGTCATAAAATCACTACAAAAATAGCCATTTTGTTTCAACACATGTGGAGTCTTATCAAGTGATGATGTTGAAGATAAAATAAATGGTTTTAAAAGTTTCAGATTAATTAACGTGGAGTCTTCTCAAGTGATGGTGTTGAATTTAGAACCTGTTGATTCTACATTCAACAACATCACTTGAGAAGACACCAGAAGTGTGGATACAAAATGGCTATTTTTGTAATGATTTTATAACATATTTGTGTCATAATTTTCAAATAAATTATATTTGCTCTAGTCCTTATTGAGCACTATTTTAAGAATAGGATTATTGGTTATTGGAATTTGTTCCGTATACGCTAATCCTATACTTGATATATATATATATATATATATATATATATATATGTGTGTATATATTTATATATATATATATATATATATATATATATATATATATATATATATATAGAGAGAGAGAGAGAGAGAGAGTAATAAATCCGTTGTATATAATTCCAATACGAGCACAGTCCATCTATGCATGTCGAATAAGACCGACGTTTTCGCGTCGGCTGAAATACTCTATTCCCCATATGAGTTAATTTTGGATATATATAGAGAGAGAGAGAGAGAGTGTGTGGGAGATATATATATATATATATAAACCTAGCTGTACGGTTGTATTGAGCTCTTTAGTTATATATATATATATATATATATATATATATATATATATATATATAGAGAGAGAGAGAGAGAGAGATAGATAGATAGATAGATCGATCGATCGATAGATATAGATAAACCTAGCTCTACGATTGTATTGAGCTCTTTTTAGATAGTTGTTTACTCGTGTCGGGGTTTTTTCTTTGGGCTTTGAACCTGTATCTGTGCGATTTTTTCGACAGACTTTCATGTTCTGGCTCTTTCTTTTTTAAACCTTTTTTTTCCTTCGAGATTGATTTGATTATTGAGTCAAAAAATTCGAAGGTTTTTTAAAATATATATATATATATATATATATATATATATATATATATATATATATATATATATATATAAAAAAATTATAATATAATATAATGTTATAAAAAAACTAAAAAATAAAATCACATTTTTGTTTCAACACCCTCGGTGTCTTATCAAGTGATGATGTTGAAGATAAAATAAATGGTTTTAAAAGTTCCAGATTAATTAACGATCCTACACTAGGAGGAAACATTGTTATAAAAGCTAGAATAACCAATCAAAAACCAAGTATAGAAAGATTCAAAAGCTTGACAACGAAATCATGTTATAATAGCTATTCAGATCTTTAAAATACGGGTAATATTAAAAAATAATTTATACTAACCAATAATTATAAAATTATATGATAAAATTTAATATTAAAAATTAAAAACTGGCAATTTTAAAATCCAAATTTAATCACTATTAAGTTTAAAAACTACAAAATTATTGAGAAAAGAAAAAATACATATGTTATTCAATTTATTTCTTCGTTGTAATTACGTTCGACAAGACGCTACGAATATATCCGGTCATTTGACAATACATGTATATATATTTTTTATTCTAAAGTGTGTGAATGTGGTCTTAAACTCACGCGCAAAACAACAAAAACACAATCAGATTATAATACATAAGCACCCAGACATATTTAGATATATATATATACACACACACAAAAAGAAAAAAAAAGCGACGAGACAGGAACATCACTACAATCCTTTATGAAAAAAGGGAAACGGGGAAACCAACACCTATACACACACACACAATTAAATGTGAATTCACTCTACATACACATAGACATCGATAGATACACGTACACACATCCACAGACAATGACCTAGACAATCAGATACCACAACCAATAAATATTTAAGACTTAAAGTATCATTAAATAAATGCTAACCACTTATTAAATTATAACTTAACGGAGCAAATATACAAAGATAAAAATGGTTAAAAATAATATTATTTAATATATTAAAACGAAAATTTCAAAACCACAAATATCAATAAAAATATATTTTAATCATATAAGTTGATAATAGTTTCATTATATATATATATATATATATATATATATATATATATAACCATCTCGAAATGCAGTTTATAACCTCAAAGGAGTCTATATCAAGGCCGATTGGAAAACTATATAGCCCATTGCCTATAATGGAACTCCTTATCTAAGTACCCTTCATGCTAGGCCACTATTTCATACGCCTAACATTATATCGCCTGTTATCCAGAACAGCTACAATTTTACTTTTCTTCTTAAAAAGTCAATTGATAATTTGTAAATAATTTTAATTTATTTGAATTAAAATTTTATTTATTACAATATCGCATAAAAAAACATTGTTCTGAAAAAGTTTACCAATCCTAATTTAAATATGTTCCTGACAGCTTTTAAAAATCTTTCAAGCACTAAAATTTTAATTTATTTTGGTAAATGGCTGACTGCTTCTTTTTGAGCACTCCTAAATACGTGTTCACGTGTTTCCTTAGTCATATTTCGTCTGCCGTCAACTGTCACAGAGACAATCTGTGACATACAATGTAACTATGCTTAGCAGTTTGTATGTACTTGACCATCCACCCCCACTGAGTCAGGTTGTGACACAAGGTCGATATTTATCATAGGGGCCCGAGTGTCTTCACTCGGGCCACTGGTCTTAGCTTGTCAGAGCTTGTCTAAGCTAGTCATTGCTGGTCTTGGTTGACCATAGCTGGTCCATGCTGGCCAGAGTCGGTCCATGCTAGTCATAGCCGTGATACTATCTCTGCGCCAGGTATGTATGAATGTGTTACAAACTACACGAGAGAGTAGTTTACGCAAACTATGTTTTAGCATTTAATATTGGGACGAGATAGCTGGATCAGTACTTGAAAAATGCCAGCATGTTCTAGCTGTAGGTCCCGATGACTTTGGTTCGAACAAATTTGCTAGAACAATTACGACTGAGCAGTGAGTTCGATCTTTGTGCCACATCTAAACTACGCTTGGAAAATCACTGGGACATCTCGGCGTGGTGTAGTGGTTAGCAAGCTTGTCTCGCTAGAACAATTACGTCTGAGCAGTGAGTTCGATCCTCACTGGGTGCCCCCTACTTTCGGCCTTGTGCCATATATAAACTACGCTTGGAAAATCACTGGGGCACCTCAGCGTGTTGTAATGGTTAGCAAGCTTGTCTCGCTAGAACAATTACGACTGAGTAGTGAGTTCAATCCTCACTGGGTGCTCCATACTTTCGGCCTTGTGCCACATCTGAGCTACGCTTGGAAAATCACTGTAACCTCTAACGAGTCTATATCAAGGCCGATTTGCAAAACCTCTACCCACTGTCTTCATTTACTCAAATACCCACTAAAGAAAACTTTTTAACTCGTAAGTATTTTTTACAATAATGTTTACTTTGGATATGGTCCAAGAGTCACTCGAGATAGAGGATTACAGAGTTAAAGGCACAGTTTATAGTGATATACGGGGAAGATAAGGATTAACTCTAGAATTGAACTCGAGTAACAATCGAGAAAGCATCTTCTTGGGAGTCGGTTCCACAAAGCAGCGGTTTGTGTGGAATTGAATGAATCTCCTTATCTAAGGACCCTTCGTGCTTGGAAATTATATCATACCTAGGTTTCCTGGTTAGAAAGCAATCTTTCTAAGTTTTAGATATATAAATCTAGATAAGGAAAACATACAATTGTTTCTGCTGTTGTTGCTACTGTTAAATCCTTTGCGATGAGAACCCACGAGGGCTCCCTTGTTCCTTCAGTCCCTACAGACTTGGCACAGCGTTATCCTCCAGATTAATCTGCTGAAGGTCATGGTAGACGGCGTCCTACCAGCAGTTGCGTGGTTTGCTGTGCGGCTGTCTGCACACCTTACTCTCTTTTCTATCCAAAAAATATACTCGAAACCGACCCAGGTAGTTCCTAAGGCGGTTCCAGGTATGTATTTATAAGAAAAGGAGATAAATCCATCCATCAATTATTTAATTTATTTTATTTATTTATTGTTTTTAATTTCAGTAAAAACATTGAAATCTTGAGTACGCGGGCTGGACGTGCTGGCATTGTTCACAACCCCATGCGTGGATTATCGTTGCAAAAACTCTACCCACTGTCTCCATTTACTCAAATACCCCCTAAAGAACACTTTTCAACTCGTAAGTATTTTTTTTACAATAATCTTCACTTTGGATATGGCCCAAGAGTCACTCGAGATAGAGAATTACAGAGTAAAAGGCACAGTTTATAGTGATATACGAGGAAGATAAGCGTTAACCCTAGAATTGAACATTAAGAGAGTAACAATCAGGAAAGCATCCTCTTGAGAGTCGGTTTCGCAAAGCAGTGAAATCTCACTAATGGAATATTAAGGCTGGTTCGCTACAATGTACTTTGCTTGACAGATCTTAGCTGTAAAGTTTAGAACTGGTGGGGAACTAATGAATGGAGGTTGTTTGAACCTTTTTCCATAGAAATAGCGATGGATCAGTGAGAGGCTTTCGTCTTTGTGGAAAAGAGGGTGTAAGGTGGAAAATAATCCATCAGCCGCAAGGACGAGGTGACGCATTTGAACTCTATCGAGACTGGAATGTGAAGATTGAGTAGCGCCTGTCTATGTATGGCAGCAGTACTCCATTGTCGGACTGTTGTAAAAATCTATTTATATTTATTATATTTTAATGAAAAAAGAATTCCTCACTACTACTACTACTAATAATAATAATTGTTGTGGCTTTGTTGGGGTTAGAACTAAAAACATTAAGAGAGGAATTGAGTTAAACAAATATATTAACAGAAACAGTGATACAAACATATACAAACGTGAGTGTTACAGCTTGAATGTTCGGTCCTACTCTCAGAGCTGACTGCTGGAAACTTTCTCTCTAAAAGGCAGTACCTGCTCCTATTTATAGCTGGGAAAGTCCATGCGTGCGTGAGTAAATTACTATAACATTATTTATCTATCTGTTGTGGCCTATATGTGCATTGGGTCATGTCTCATTGGAAAATACGTGAAAAAGTAGATAATAACAGAATTATTCGTTATGTTTCAATTAAATTGTACAAGGGTGGAGGTGATCATGGCCTTCGACATCTTCTTGTATAATTAATTTGTACAAGGGTGTAAAGTTTTAATAAAGAAAAATTTGTTTCGAATTTCCTTATCAAACTGAACCGCTTCTAAAAGATACAATGCTTTGATACCTAACTAGAATGTCTGTTGGCAAAATTTGTTATATTATTTTCTGTCCAAAATAATTTCCGTTTTGGGACAACGAATTATGTTAACGACGAATCCATGATTCTAACTAATTGTTCCTTTAATGTATCATGCCAGGTGATGAAACATGGGATACATACGACAATGTTCATGATAGAAAGGCAATAGATAAACTTGTATTAATATAACATTCTATTGAGCTTAAAGTGGGGGAATATGAAAATTGAACACTGGCAAGCTTTACCAGTGAGCAAATCAAAGTACTAGAGATTGGCCCAGAAACTCTCTTGATTTAAATTCAATCGAGAATCTGTGGGCATTCTGCAAGGAAAGACTTCGTGGAATGGCCATACGAAGTACTAACATGTGCCCCAGGTCATGTTTCATTAGAAAACATACGAAAAAAGTAAATAATAACGGAATTATTTGTTTTGTTTTAATTAATTTGCACAAGGGTGTAGGTGATCATGGCCCTCCACATATTCCTGTATAATTAATTTGCACAAGGTTTTACTTTATTAACTTTATATTTTCTATTTCTCGTTCTGTCCAAATTCAAAGGTTCTTTTATGAAATAATAAAAATCAAAACAAAACTACGTGCTGTTTTTGCTCTTCTAGATTTTGTCAGAATAGACTTTGAGCAATGTCGCACCAGGCCAACAATATAGCCGAATCTGTGGTTAACCTGCAGATGTCATCTCTCGACCGCCGAATGCAGATTCATTTAAACAGATTATTGATTATCAGCGTGGGAAAGAACTTCATGCTTAGAGATAAGATATATAAACACATAACGCAACGACAAGAAGCAGTCTCTAGATATCGCAGACGAGGATGTAAGATCCACATTTCGGGCGAGGGGCGGGGCACACATGCAGACAGAGGTGCTCACTCAAGCTGACAGTTCTTGAAAATGTTCGAAGTTGAATGGAATGTTAAATATAAATTAGTAAAACTCTCCTGTTATCATTCGGGATATCGGTTTCACTTTATTTCACACGCCAATACTCGGGATAAATCAGTTAAATGAAATATATCCTCAACTAGAAGCATGGCCCGGCGTTGCCCGTGCTTGATTCAAAAATCGTACGACTCATACAGCACTGCACGCACTAACCTGTTTCTTCCCGCGCATAGCGTGACCTTAAATTAATCTGCATTTAGGAAATACCCAACCGGAAATCATTTTTAAGGGTTGACCGATTGTCGATTTGCAATCTGTTTTTTTTTGGTGGGGGGCGCTCAGAGTTGAAACTTCACATGGTGACTCGCAATGGCCTCCTCATAAATCCGATCAGTTTTCGCTAAAAACCGAGATGCGGTTCAGACGCAATCTGGGCGTATCGGCTTTTGGGTTTTATCGATTTTCCGCGCTGTTTAGGGATCCATGGTCATGAAACTTCTGGACAACACTTCTAAAGGTAGACTCTAAGAGGGTGTCAAATTTGGTTGAAATGCAATAATTCCTTCTGTAAGCAGATTTTTTCGATTATCGATTTTTTCGGAACCTGAGTCAGAACTGAAAAATCGGGCTGCGTCATGTCCTTAAGGCAGCCATTTGCAAACGTGGTGAAAACCGCATCGAAATCGGGTGAGAAATGCGGCCTGGGCGAGGTAACAACGCCCACGACAGACACACAGATTGACAACATGAGAAATACAGATAGTATAGATATAGATTAAAACAATACTTTATTTTTAATAAATCTTGATTGTCTGCGTAGTTATCTCCCTTTAGAACTTTATTGCTTGAAAGTTATTTCCCTTTGTGAATAAAAGATTTTTTTTCTTTTTATCTTGTACAGCTGACGAATTTGATGGAAATTTTGAGATGCACAGCACTGAGATAAAGAAGTTATACATGGTTGATGCCGGATTGACTTTTAACTCACCGTATCCATTAGTTTTGCGACCACAACGAGCTGTCAGTCTTATTTTGTCCTTTGATTTCAGTGCCCGACCGTCAGACGATCACCCTCCTTTCTATGTAAGTTAAAAAAAAAGATATGTTTCGAATTTAGCCTACAATAGATGGAATTTTTATTACAAAATGTTAACTGGCAATTGAAATTCTATCAGAATTGGTAATTGAATATCAAAATTGGTAAAATGTCTTTATACTCTTTAGAAATTTGACTAGTGAACTCTCTCTCTCTCGCTCGCTCTTTCTCCCTCTCTCGCTCGCTCTCTCTCTCGCTCTCTCCCTCTCTCTCTCGCTCTCTCTCCTCTCTCCGCTCGCCTCCTCTCTCTCTCCTCTCTCTCTCGCTCGCTCTCTCCCCTCTCTCTCTCTCTCTCGCTCTCTCTCTCTCGCTCTCTCTCTCGCTCTCTCTCGCTCGCTCTCTCTCTCCCTCTCTCTCTCTCGCTCGCTCTCTCTCTCGCTCTCTCCCTCGCTCGCTCTCTCACTCTCTCCTCTCTCGCTCTCTCCCTATCTCTCTCTCTCTCTCTCTCTCCGTATTCGTTGTGTATTTTAGAACATTCGAGGGTCTAAGGGTCAGGAGAATTAAAAATAATGAAACTTACACGGACCAGGAAAACTTTAAAAAAAAATTATAATTTCCAAATCGTCTCCTATGTGCCGTGCTCCTATACAACGTCGGAGATCATGGCTCTCCACACGTCCCTAGCCTTTGTAGCTCTAAGCCGGCCATAGATTTCTGAATGGCACACATAATTTCAGGAAAAAAAAAGTTTATTAAAATGTTTATTGGTTTCATTTCGTTCTGATTCGTTCCCTCACACATTCTCCAAATACTTAAACTAGGATTACATACAAGGTTTCTTGAATTTTTTTTAACTGTTTGATGATGAAAACTGATTCCTCATTTCAAACGATTGACGATTTTTACTATGGAAGATCATACGTGTAAAGTTCATTTCATTCTTTTTAAAGAAGATTTGCATATTCAAATAAATAAACTGAAGACAAATAACACGCAGCTATAGATTTGAAAGCTAAGCATTTGTAGCATTTCATTTAAGAATAACGAAACTTACATTCGAGTGTCTAAGGGTCAGGAGAAATAAAAAATAAAATAGTTTCAAAATTTTCTCTTGTGTGCTGTGTCCCTTTACGATCATGACTTCCACGTCTCCATAGAATTTTTAGCTCTCAATTTTCATAATAAGTAATTCATATAAAATACTATTTTTTTATTGTAACTTAATCATGTACAATAATGGATCCTATGCAATATAAGCGGAAAAATTCAACTAGAAAAATTGAAAATACATACAATGTATCTAAATGCAAATTAGAGACATGTCATAATAGACCATTCCATCTAAAATAAATCAATAATGTTTTGCGGCAATTTTTAACGTCAACTTGAGATCTTTCTTGTTAAAAAGTTGAAGAATTATAACACATTCAACATTATGGATAAAAAATAGTGAATTTTATATAGTGCTTTTTTTTATATAGTGCTTTTTTTTATATAGTGCTTTTTTATAGACTTAGCGTGTGCAAAACAAATTCACGCATTCGGACGAACTAAAAAATGATATGATATACCCCCTCCACTTCCATCTCAATTTTCATAAAGTCGTATTCTATAAAATACAAATATTTATTGTAACTTAATAATGATTACATACAATGTTTTTTTATTTTTAAAATCCTTTTGTTGATGATAGCTGTTTCATCATTTTAAACCATTGGCGATTTTCACTATGGAAGATCATACATGTAAACTTCATTTGCTGTAGAAATAGGAAATGTTCATAATATTTTTTCTCTAGTGAATAGATGTATTTTTAAAAATGTCTGCTTACTCAAATGAATAATACATTAGAAACGAAGTAACATATGTTAATCACACTTGTTATCAGGGGAAATAATAAGACTTCAATCTATTTTTATTACAGAAATAATCTGTTTTTTTTTTCATGCAAAACAATAAAAAATGAAGAATTTTTCCTATTTTTTTTTGTTTCTTTAATCGGTATCGCCCCAAGCAAGGAAGTAATGCCATTAACAAAAAGGGGTTGTAGAGTGTGTGGTAATTAAGAACAGAAACATTAGTAAGTTAAATTTATGTAGTTGCTTGATTTTGACAACACAAGGGGAGAAGTGTGGATCTTTAGCTATATGTATTTGCGCGTCAGTCAATATAATGAACCCAGCTAGAAGAAAAACTCAATTCTCTAATTTCCATTACACCACCCGCACACCCAAACTTGCAGCACCTGGTATTTCTAATCGGTCACCCATTTAGACACTGACCTGCCTTGACGTTGCTTAACTTCAGTGATCATAAAGGAATCGGTGTGTCAACGTAATATGGCCATAACCTGTATAGCGTCGAGAAGTGAATGTAGTTTCAAGTATCCGTCGAGGATCTTAAAGACCTACCCAGCGCTTCTATACACTGTCATGATATAAAAAAAAAAGCTTCTTTTTTTTTTTTAATTTTCTGTTTAAACATTTTCTTTTTAAAATATGTCACTTTTATCATTGCAGGAATTGTTGCTTGCAGAGAAATGGGCCCGTATCAATAACATCCCGTTTCCTCCAATCGACACATCTGTGTTTGAAAAAGAAGGAATGAAAGAGTTGTACGTTTTCAGAAATCCCAACGATCCCTACTGCCCAGTGGTCATGCATTTTGTCCTTTGTAACAAAACATTCCGTGAATTTAAAGCTCCCGGTAAGTCCTTATTTATAAACACACCGTATCTATTCTTGCATAATACGCACTTTTATGTCGAGGTTAGGAGTGCAAATAAAATTTCTTTTAAATAGTATTGATTGCATTTACCGGCCAGTGTTCACGAGAAAACTTAAAGGGTACGTTTTCATTATTATTTTTCAGTATTGATTTTCATTATTATTTTTCATTATTTTCATTATAAATTTTCATTAATTTCAATATTAATTCTCATTATTATTATTTCTTTATTTTTTCATTATTTCATTATTATATTATTCATTTCAATAATAATATATTATATTATATAAAAATTAAATCATATTATATATATTTTTTATACATTATATTATATAAAAATTAAATCATACTATATATATATATATATATATATATATATATATATATATATATATATATATATATATAAATTATCCATATATAAATGGATAATTTATTTTATCTTAAATTTTATTCTTTAATATAATTTTTATTTATATTCTGATATATATATATATATATATATATATATATATATATATATATATATGTGTGTGTGTGTGTGTGTGTGTGTATATATATATATATATATATATATATACATATATATATATATATATATATACACACATATATATATATACAAATACATACATATACACACACACACACATATATATATATATATATATATACACACACACACACACATATATATATATATGTGTGTGTGTGTGTGTGTGTGTGTGTGTGTGTGTGTGTATTGTGTAGACATTTCATTATGCTTTTATTTATTTTTGGAATTTGCTTTTGCAGGAGTTCCTCGAGAGACCCCTGAAGAAAAAGAATTCGCCAACTTCAGCATTTTCGAAGACCCGGCCGCACCATACTCGACCTTCAACTTCAAGTACAGTCATCTAGCATTCGATCGCCTGGCTAAACTGACCGAGTTTAATACGTTGTTGCATGTGGAAGAAATCAAGAAGTGCATAGCCGAGCAGATTGAGCTGAAACGCTTCCTGCCCACCAGGGTACCGGTCGATTCGAAGAACGTGAAGCATTTGCCAATCAAAGATGTCAACCGGCAGGCCATTCTGAAGAACTATCTACGTCACATAAAGAATCGAAACAGTGCCGATGTGGCCGAGCTTGAGAGAAAATACAGCATGAATGGTACGCCGCCGAGCACTTCTAGTCCGATGGAGAGGTCGAAGAAGTTGTCGTTCTGCCTGCCCAGTCGACACGTTAATCGATACTCTTGTCAGTCAATCTATTTCGATGCACTCGATCTGTCGGAGGGTGAAGATCAAGATGACAGTTCAGACGAAAGTTTACCGTTTCATTCTCCCCTAACAGGACCCTCACCGACAGACCTCAATGAATTCGCTTAAAAAAAGAAACACTAATAATTTATCAGCTTCATACTGAAGAAAATGGACCGGACGTGCAAGAAGTCATATTTTTTTAGTAGCCATTTATTCACTGAGACTAGATTCATCACTTTTAGTACCATCATCACAATATTCCAACTGCTAATTACATATATATATATATATATATATATATATATATATATATACCCAACTATAGGAATGGTGTATACGGAATAAATTCCAATAACCAAAAATGATATTCTTAAAAGAGTGCTCAATACAGAGTAGAGCAAATATAATTATTTATTCGAAAATTCTAACATAAGTATGTTATAAAATCACTACAAAAATAGCCATTTTGTTTCAACACTTCTGGTGTCTTATCTAGTGATAGTTTTGAATGTAGAATAAAGGCTTTATTCTTTATTGTACATTCAACACAATCACTTGATAAGACACCAGAAGTGTTGAAACAAAATGGCTATTTTTGTAGTGATTTTATAAAATACTTATGTTAGAATTTTCGAATAAATAATTATATATATATATATATATATATATATATATATATATAAGTTTATACTGTCTTTTTCAATTTCTCCGATAATTTGTTGCGTATTGTGCTCGATGTTGTGGGTAAACTCTGAATCTCGACCTGATGTGATGTCTGTGAATTGCTTTCTTTACAGCCTGGTATTCTTTGGGAAGATGAACGTTTGAAATTGTCTAGCCTGACATCATGTATAACGGCTATTAAAAAATGATTAAATTAATAAACTAATTAATTAAATAATAAAATAGAATAAACAAATAAATCATATTCGGCTTTGTTCTCTGTTTCCTTTTTTTATCAAACTTTTTTGCATGAATACTTCCTGCATATATATATATATATATATATAGAGAGATAGATAGATAGATAGATAGATAGATAGATAGATAGATAGATAGATAGATGAGAGTTATGAAGAACTTGGTAATCCGTATGGGTAATCCCAAGGAGGATTAAATCCCGAGAGCTCAATGTAAATCCAGAGCTAATATTTGAAAGAAAAACAGACCACTTTAAGGTACCATTATAATAATTTATTTCACTAGAGCCCTTTTAAAGGACGCTGGATCATCAGATAGCACCTTCAAAAATGAAATTAAAATTGATGGGTAGTGTAAGTTTTTGTAATTTAATAGAGAGTGTAAAAGGAGTAGTTAAAGAGACATGGTAAAGTTTAGGGAGGGATTAATTTCATATCTCTCTCAAGCATACTTTGTATTGGGGAAGGAAGAGTGACCAGACCTTGACCTATTTAGACGGTTAACTTAACGGAAGTGATATATTGAAATAGGAGGGGAGAAGGGCGAAAAGAAAAAGGAAAAAGAAAGAAGAGGGAGAGGGAAGTAAAGAGAAAGAGGCTGTGATTGGGTTTTAGCAATTTATGTAAAAAATAGATTTTAATGCTTGATAGTAATTTAGATGTCTAAAAAAATACCCGAAGAAATTAATATGATGCTTGCTATCAATTTAAATATTTATTTTTATTTACAAATAGTTTAGGGATTTAATATAAGTTAAATATTTATTAACACATTTATAGAGAACATATTAATTTTTAAAAAAAATATAACAGATTCATCACTTTTATTACCATCATCACAATATTCCAACTGCTAATTACACACACACACACACACACACACACACACACACACACACACACACACACACACACACATCGTACTTTTTAATATTGTAAAGAACAGTTACGGTAACATCTTTATCATTTGAATCTAATTAAAATATACAGTGTAACCCGGATATAAGACCCGGATATAAGAGAAACCCGGAATAAGAGACTTCTTCTCCGGTCCCGACAACTCTCTTATATCCGGGTTACACTGTATATATATATATATATGAAGAAATTTTGAAAAAACAAACAAAAATCCTTAAATGTAGTTAAATGAAAGAAATGTCGACGTCTGACGTTTCGGTTTATTAAACCTTTTTCAAGACAATATTCATCAAAATACAATTCAGTTCAATATGACAAATACGATGGACATAAAAACACAAGTCATATTCAGAACAGATAACTGAAAATTTTTAAAATGATCAGCCTTCCGTCTAACATGGTCACGCTGTCGTCACATGGGCGACGCTTTCATAACGTATTTCCTAAAAGTTTGTGATTATTTTGAAATGAAAAGAAAAAAGAAAATGAAAAGAATTCTATTAGGTTCTAAAATTCTTATGTGTATGCTTGTCGAGCATCAATCTCGCTAAAAAGGGGAAATATTAAAAGAAACCAGGTCTAGTATTCACCGTGCGTGAGATGGATATTATACCTGCTTCATAAATCCTCCTGAGATTTTTATTATGAAAATATTTTAATACTTTCACGGAATCGAAATCGAATATGATCTGCTTTAGTTGTGTGTACAACTAAAGCATTGTTAAATTACCGAGACGAATATCTCGTTTATGTTCGAAAACACGAGATTTTTAAGGACCTACCTGTTTCACCCACATATTTTTTAGGTCACAATTTTGCATGATATTTGATAGATGCAAGCATCGGATGTAATATGTTGTCTTCTGGTGCTATTTAATAAACTACGGATAGTCCTAGTAGGTAATATAGTAGTTCTAATTTTTAATGCATTTAGATTATGAGAGATACGTTCGGTCAAATGGTTATTTGGTAAAAAGATGCGACCAAACGAAATATTATCAGAGGTAGCTGAAATTGTATCTTTCATTGATCTAGTTGTAGTGGCATTTGAGGTGTCATTTTGCGCTGATGAGTGAATTTTCAACGCTTTATTTTTAGCTCTCTGTAATAATTGTCTCGGATACGAAAGATTTGAAAAGGTATCCTCAATATATGTAAATTCATCATTTAAATATTTTGATGAACAGATGCGAAGAGCCCTCAAATAGAATCCAATAACAATACCCTCTTAGTGTTAGTATCATGGTGAGAGTAAAAATGTAAATAGTCATTTTTACATGTAGGTTTACGATATACTTTGAATTCTAATTTATTTTTATTTTTTTAATGAGTAATATGTCTAAAAAAGGTAAGGAATTATTAGATTCAAGTTCATAGGTAAATTCTATAGTAGGTTCTATTCTATTTAATCTATCAGTAATCTCGTTTAAATCATGCTTATGTGGGTAGATAAATAAAATGTCATCGATGTATCGAAAGTAATGTGTATCAGGTGGAATGACATCTTTAAAAGGTCCAGATTCAAGAAATTCTAGAAATATGCATGCTAGGAATCCAGAGAGAGGACTCCCCATCGGTAAACCAAATTTTTGTTTATAATAAATATTATTATATTGGAAGAAACAATGTGAAGTGCAAAGGATGCATAATTTGATGCATTTCGAGATAGAGATAGGTAGCTTAAAGTCAATTTTTCTTAAGGTGGTTCTCTAATTGTTTAATGCATTTATCAACAGGTATATTAGTATATAAAGATTTGATGTCTAAGCTAGCTAGTAATTTGTTATCTATATCAATATTTCTCAACTTATTTAAAAAGAGAGCCTGAATTCTTTTATATGTGCGTTACTTACGGTGCCCAGAATTGGAGTTAGAAATTTAGTTAAATACCTAGCGATATTATGATATATATATTATATATATATGCAGGAAGTATATTTTTATGTATAAACACACACACACACACACATATATATATATATATATATATATATATATATATATATACATATTTGTGTGTGTTTGCAATAATGGTCGAAGGTACAAGTTCGTACCTGACATCAAAAGACAGCAGGGAACTCATCAAAACTTTAAACATACATACTTTATACGTTGTATTTAACAAAACCAGTTTAAATGGAACATTAGTACTGAAATACACTCTGACACACACACGCAAGCACGCATACACACTCACACACACACACGCGCACACACACACACACACACACACACACACACACACACACATATATATATATATATATATATATATATACTGGAAGCATGGCCATACAACAATCGCTATCACTTGACTTAAAATATTTTTGCCCTTATTTGCCTTTAAAGGAGTGCCCTTTGCCGTGCTGATGTTGCTACATGCCTTATTTCTTGCCTATCTCACACTGCGAATTTTTTTCTAAGCTCTATACTAAATATTAAATCTGTTACGTAAAAAGAACTAAACAAAATGAATACTAAACGATCAGCTTAAAAAAAAAAGGACTCGTAACTGGAAAAACCGAATGAAAAAAGAATGTTAACAACAAATACTTTTTCACACCCAACCCAGTTCTGCGGAATCAGAATCAACGTTGAGTTTAAGCAAGCGAATGAGCCAATTGGAGTAAAGTGCCATGCAGATTTAAATTTTTCCCACTTGTGACGAATGCAGCTATCGATTTTTTTTTGCATGCTAGCATGCTAGTTAACATTCGTGTCAGTCAGCTGTTGGCTCTCACGCTAGCCAGTAGAATCTTCCTGTCTATTTATGGCAGCCAGCTATTAGCTCTCAGTCTGGCCAGTAGAAAATGGCCGCAAACTACATGAAAACTGCCGTAGAAGCATGAAAAAATAGATTATTTCAACTATTGATGGGAGTTGGTAAATGCAAAGTCGGTCTTGGCCTTTCTACTAACTTGGAGCATGTGCATGTAAATTCTGGTTCAAATCCGTCGAAAATTGCGGCCGTGCATTCATTACACACACACACACATCCTGCCTTTTATAGATAGAGATATATATTGTGTGTATTTAGGCAGCATTTTTTCATTCATCACTGTCTTGTCCGTATATTGCTTAATATATTGTACAGTAATTGACATCTTTGATAATGGCTTATGTAAGCTGAAAGCTTAGATTGGTTTAAAAAATATGGAACAAAATTGTGGTTTTCTTTATTCGTTTAATGATAATGTAATTAAGCTTATCTGACGTTATGAAAAGAATTTACATAAAATAAATTGACAACACTTGTCTATATTATTTAATGAAATATATATATATATATATATATATATATATATATATATATATATATATATATCGACTCTCCCATCGAATTCGACTTATGAGGGTCAAGTAGATCAGTACCTAGGAAATCGACTGCCCGACACCAGCACATGAGATTCGATTATAGTGTGAAGGTTTCGTGCAGGACCATCCACACTTTTTGAAGGGCCGAATACAGAGACCTGGTGCACTACGTGCCACAAGGTCCCCAAACGACCCTCCGCAGGTTTTGAATTCAGAGTTGTCCTTCTCGATACTCTTGTCAGTCAATCTATTTCGATGCACTCGATCTGTCGTAGGGTGAGGATCAAGATGACACATCAGACGAAAGTTTACCGTTTCATTCTCCCCTAACAGAACCCTCACCGACAGACCTCAATGAACTCCCTTAAAAAAAAGAAACACTAATAATTTATCAGCTTCATACTGAAGAAAATGGGCCGAACGTGCAAGAATCATTTTTTTAGTAGCCATTTATTCACTGAGACTAGATTCATCACTTTTATTACCATCATCACAATATTCCAGCTGCTAATTACATATATATATATATATATATATATATATATATATATATATATAGAAAATGAACCGAACGTGCAAGAAGTCTTATTTTTTTAGTAGCCATTTATTCACTGAGACTAGATTCATCACAGTGAATTGCTAAACACGACAAAACATTAATATGAGAACACCGATTATACTCTTAAATAATCTTATCAGATGTAGACTCTCACGGATCTCACGCTTAGCATCAAACTAGTGAAATGTCTAAATAATCATATATATATATATATATATATATATATATATATATATATATATATATATATATTCTTTACAATTGGAATTACGATACCTTTAGTAAATGACCATTGTCACTTATGAATTTTAATTTTAAAATTCGCGGGATTTTTCAAACTGTTTCTAGTATCAGTTTGTAGTGTACTGTTTATTTGGAGAAAGAAAGAGATAGGGTGTTTAATTGGGTACCTATTGGGAGGTAAAGTAGGGAAGAAGGAGGTATCGTTACTGAAATTATATTATAGAGGTAGGAAAGCCTGGTTAGGAGGAGGGAGTGGGAGAGCGATGGCCTGACCTGTATCCTAATGGTCACTCGGTCAAAGTTCAATTCGCCGAGAATTCACGGAAATTACCGAAAACGGATGCGTTTGTCCACATTAATAATACCTATTCGTATAGCTGACTGCCCCAAAACTAACTCTCTATCTATCTTCATTTAAGTACAAACATACTTGCGCTAGCTTTAAGTGACCCTTTTAGTCTCTACCTATTAAATTCTTGGATTGATTAACTCATGTACCCTATTAGGAAGTCTTCCGATAGTAATAAGAATTTGATTACCCAAGGTTGGATATGCTGCTGAATTGAAGGGTCTTTAAAGTATTTTCAATATATTATTCCTCTCTGTGTAAATATCGAGGGCTGCACATTGTGAGTGCTCTTAAATAGAATCCAATTTTATAAATACTGTTTGTTGCTACATAAAATTATACAAAATTATGTATTGTTATATTCGGCTCTTGTTTTGAAACATGAGACCTCTTATGTCGCGAGTTGGAATCATATTTTTAAAAAAATAATTATATATATAATCTATATCGGGGAAAAATGGACACTAATTCGACATTTTTCGGGAGAGAACAAGAGAAGACGGATTGGCGTTTAATCCAATATGCTTACCTATATATTTGTCGGGTTTGGTACGTTTAATTGGACTATTCGGTAAAGCTGTTTAGGCGTTAGACTGTTTTGACGTCACTGTCACAAAAATGGATAAAAGTATATAACTTATTTTTGTTTGTAGATGTGATAGAGATAGTGGGTAGAATAATATATAATTTTTGATTCGTTGAGTTTATCAGGAAGGACAGCTCTTCTATTTTGGAATATTTTATGCCTTTTGCTTCGCATTGTATATAAAATAGTTAAGGTATTGAAAGTTCTTGATACTATTTTCAATATATATCTCCTATTCGTGTAAATATTGAGGGTTGCACATTCTGAGTGCTCTTAAATAGAATCCAATGATCATTCCGCTTTTATTTTATTGTTATGATGGAAATAGACGTTTATTAGGTTATTTTTATTGGTTGATTTTCGGTGGACACTAATTTTAAGGCTGTTGCTAACTCGGTGCAACATGTCTAAGAAAGTTAAAGTATTGTTTTTTTTTCTATTTCGTATGGGATTTCTATCGCGTGTTCGACTTTATTTAGTTTATCTACAAGCTCGACATCAATAAAATTATAATAGTCATGAATCAAATCAATCTCGAGGGAAAAAAGGTTTTAAAAAAAGAAAGAGCTAGAAACATAAAGATACAGGTTCGAAGCCCAAAGAAAAAAACCCGATACGAGTAAACAACTAACTAACTAAAGAGCTCAATACCACCGTAGAGCAGACCTAGATAAACCTAGTGAGCCAGACAAACCTACCTAGGTTTCACCTAAGCGGATCATCAGGGAAAGCCGGCTTTCCCTGACGCTCCGTTTAGGTGAAAACTAGGTAGGTTTGTCTGGCTCACTAGGTTTATCTATCTATCTATCTCTCTCTCTATCTATCTATCTATCTATATATATATATATATATATATATATATATATATATATATATATATATATATATATATATATTTTTAAGACGTGTCTCATTATATAATTTAGACTATTTTGTTTACCTATTTTAATAGGATCCTCTCGAAATTACGGACAAGTTTCTTAGTATCCTTTTTAAAGAAAAAAAAGGCAAAAAAAAAAGAAAAATTAAAATCATTATGTTGAAGCACATTCATTTTATTCCGAGTACTTTCGACATTAGCAAAATGTCATCATCAGGGTTTTGTTTTTTTCTAAGACAAAAATTGTTGTGTTCATCATTTTTCTAAGATTAAATTGTTGTATTCATCTGAAAATTAAATTTTTACATGTGAAGTGAAAAACACTAAGGTTCTGTACTGTAAAAGGGAGGTAACTAGGTTACTGAAATGTCTCAATATTTAAAAAAAAAAGAAAGAAAAACTATTCAAAACTATTTGTTAAAAAGTAGATAATTTAAACTTATCTACTGTAAATATTTTAAAACATTTAAATTGTTTAACGCGTCATGTCTTAATACACACGCATAAACACACACACACACACACACACACACACATATATATATATATATATATATATATATATATATATATATTCTAAGGAGAACAGCTCGTCAGAACAGAAGATGGCGATTGACACTGCATTTAAAGTTTTGAAGATTGTAGGTGTGAGAAAATAAACTGTTAGAATAGAACTCATGGTTACATATTGTTAGTCCAACAGTTTTACACGGTGAAACCTAGTTTCTGAGCTAGTAGCACGCTTAAATTCAGTCGAGGTACCAAGGAGATAAACTCAATAGAACAATTGCCATAAGTATATTTGTAGAAAAAAAACAAAAAAAAAAAAAACAGATGGAAATGTCTGACGTCAAGAAGCCAAGTCAGGACCGATAACATTACAGACCCATCTTTGGATGTCATCGAGAATCTCGAGATATATAGTAGGAACACTAGACACGGCAGCATATGGCACAGTGAACCACCTTTCCTAGTAGCAGGCCTAGCAGCAATTGATTCAACATCACCACTCCACTTCATGTCAGTGGAGAACATTATCACAAGAAGGTGCAATGTGTTGCCTTTTAGCAATTTATCTAAAAAATACCTTTCTTCTTTCTCTTCTTCTATGTGCCTTGCCCCTTCAGGACGTTGACGTTCATGACTCTACACAACATCCTCCCCTATGTAGCTGTTAATATATTTTTGTTGGCTCTCGTAAACCTTACTCCGTCATCCCTTTACTCAAGCTTATTAGGTAGATTGGGCGTTGTCCCTCTTAGCTCCAATCTTCGCTATGAATATCAAGCCTCTTTTCCTCGTTATGTGCCCTGGAAATTTCAACCACCTCTTCCTGATGTTAAGAATAACTGTCCGTTTCGTTTCCATTTTCTCAAAAACTTCCTTGTTGCTCACATGTTCGGTCCATGGTATTCACAGCATCCTTCTGTAGGACCACATATCTTCATCCAGCATTCACTGTCATTCTTCTTCTTTATGTTCCATGTTCCTCCAGGACGTAGACGATTATGGCTCTCCACAACGTCCTGTCCCTTATAAATTTTGTATTTCTGTTATTTCCCTTAAACCCTGTTTCGCCATTTTGTGTTCAAGCTTCTCTGCCCTCTTGCCGTCAATGTGCCCTGTGAGTGTCAGATTCTCTAAGCCCTCTCTCCTCATTTTGTGCTCCAGTCTCTTCCTGGAATTAAATATTAATTTCCTTTTGGTTTCCATTTTTTTTCAAAAATTTCGTGTTTGTTCACATGTTCTGTCCAAGGTATCCACACCATCCTTCTGTAGAATTACATTTCTCTTTCTTCCAGTCTCCTCTTCATCTTTAAGATCGTTTATCCCTCACTGCTATACAGGGGGATTGATATCACGTAGCATTTCAGTACTCTTTTCCTTGTTTCTAGCGAAATGTTTCTATTTCTCAGTACTCTGCTTAGCTTCTGGAAGGCATCTTTGGCTATCCAAATACGTCTTTGGATTTCAGTGTCAAACTTTCCATCCTCTGATAAAACACTTACCAGATATTTAAATATCTACACTTGTTTGATTTTGGTACCTCTCATTTACAATTCGCGCTTTAGGCTCATCCCTTTTTTATTTGACTGGTCGTTTGTTTAGAAGTAATAAGCATCCTTTAACAGGTACGTTAGTGTCAGGTTTGGCTGGTTAATTTAACGGCATAACAACACATTATGGGTCATTTAATAACCGAAATTTATTTTTTTCTGAGCTGCAATAAGTTTTTTTTTTCAAAAATGCATTGCTGGTAATTTTTTAAAATATATTTTTATATTTTCATACTTTGACCCCAGTTTAAGGGGTCAATGTTTGCCCATAGTTGGAACCCTAACAGGTGTTACTGTAAGGGATTTAAGATCTAAGCTGCTCATAAATTTATCTATCATATGTATGCCTTTTAACCATTCTTCAAGGTAGCTAGAATTTTTAATATGTTTTGGTTTGGTTTGGTTTGTTTTACGGCATACAAATCTCAATGGGTTATTCAATGCCGATAATATTTTTATTGCTGCTTTTTTTTTTTTCAAAAATGTATTGCTGGTAATCATTTTTCTAAAAAAGTATTTCTGATATCAAAACCCATTTTTACACTTTCATAGTGCTTTGACCTCATCTTGGGGGTTAACTATTTGTCCGTTGGTACCCTAACATGCGCTAAAATCCCGGGTCAGGGTGGACCTGGAAACATCAGCAATTAAGAGGTGGTTCCACTCTCCTCAAAGCCATCTGATCAGAGGCCTTGCTGCCGGATGTAGTTAAAAAAAAAAAACATTTTTGTCTAATTTGATTCATGTAAAGATAAAGCATGTATTTTCTGGAGTAGAACCGGTCGTTTTTCTCAGGTTTTTACCAATGGATCGTATGTGTTTCATTTGGGGTCTGGATTGAATCTGAATCCCAACAGACGTTCAAAGCAAGCAGTATGTATGTGTGTGTGTGTGTGTGTCAGAGAGAGAGAGAGAGAGAGCAAACGTTCATCATAACTGGAGAAAGTACAGTCCTCTCTGTGGTGAAGAAACTTTACTAATTTGTATATTTATTGTATCGAAAAATACAATTGTGGCACAAGGCCTGAAGAGGGGAGGGGTTGAGGCTGGTCTTCACTGACTATCCTATACCTAGCTAATCCGATTCACGACCCATTCACTCATTACAATTTGCCCACTCACCACAAGAACTCATCCATCACCAATCAATTCTCCTTACACTATAATACCAAATCCTCACAAGGGGGGACCTACAAAACGCGCCCCATGCCATTAAAAATTTAATGATAATTATATACATATAAAACTCTCGTGATGAGGGATGAGAGGGGAGGGAGATGAACCCAATAATAAACTGAAAATATAAACATTAGTCAAATTGAACATAACTGATGTTAGTAGGGCCCGTCCAGCCCTCAAAAACAAAGAGGCCGCTGTATTCTGCCCATGGGACAAAATCAAGAAGCTCTCTCACTAAGGGTGTGGGGAACGGATAAGAAAAATCGTACGGGCATGGGAGAATATAACGACCCAGACGAGATAAAAAAAAAGGGCAAAAACAAACTGGGAGGTTGAGAATCTCAAACTGGATCATAACCAAAGAAGTGGCCAGGAACGGGCCGGGAAGCACATTTACTCACATTAACTAGGTACACCAAAGCTTGTCTAACCCAACCAGGGAGGGCTCCTCAGGAAACCACCCCCCGATGTGACGTAGGCTTGACCTAAAGAGAAAATCAAGGTTTGCCCGTTCAAACGAACCAAGCTCGCCTCTTTCACCCACCTTTCGCTGAAGACTGTCGAATGCAATCGTTTTCTATCAGTTCTAATCTTCATCTTGAGCTGATGCTCAAAGAATCGGGCCAGATCCTGATGAGAAAGAGGGTTGCCTCGCAAGACTTCCTCCTGTCGCGTCGTCCAAATCACCATTCGAGCCGTGGCTAGCAGCGTGAGAAACACCATCCGTTTCACACCGGAATACGGGGGCGACACATTGTCACACGCGTATGCGCGATCAATGGGCACAAGCTAATTTGTTTTTGAAGGCATTGGAAGTTACAAAACATTGAGCTTGCAAAGTAAACAGTATCAAATCAAAGAATCAAATGTCAAAAACAAACACATCACGCAAGGGCTCCGTGCAGGTTCCCGGGTTTCAGACACATTTCAAACATTCAATTTAATAAAAAATAAATAGCCAAAAATATCAACTTATGCCAAGAAATAAACACGGCTTCTGGAGCCTATATGAGACCATAAAACCAAACATTAATTAAACTCAACAGAAGAACTGACAATGGTAAAGAGACATGAGTCAACCTCGTCGTTCTGCCTTTCTCACCAAAACAACAGCGGACTCCCTGTGATCTCGTTTTCCAACTTTACTTTCTCTCTTCCACATTGAAAGACTATTCATGTTCATTTCCTTACAGTCAAAGAGAAGAACTTTCTAATTTTCATTTCCTGATAAGTAATTACAAGTAAAATTTGTGTATCTTATATTTAAATAAATATTTTATTTGAACACGTGACAATTTTTCTCTCATTTTTTTTAACAAAAGGTTACCCAGAGAATCTTTCCCCCAAAAGCTCTTAAGAATAAATGAGAAGGAAGATCAGCTGCCACGTTATAGACACTTCAAATATGGGTGGCAAACCCATAAATTGTGATATCATTTTTATATTAGTATTTATGCAACATTATTTACTCATGTCGACAGATCCGTCTAAGTAAAACTGATAATGACTCTCAAAAGGGGCCTCCGATGACGTTTTAATTTTAATACTTCCAAAACAAAACTCCTTTCCTTTAATCACTACAGAGAATCTTTGCTGCCTGCGATCAGCATGGCTGCTGCTAAACTCCACGAGAGAAACTCTTCTTGGGGATACGTCTTCTGCTGACATAAAATAATCCGATTATATTGGATCAATTGCTATAGGTTCTCTGTCTTTCCAGAAAATACTTATCGTCGGAATCCATCTTTTACATTTATAAATCTGATTCGTCTGTTTATTGAATATTGCTGCCATATCTGGTCTGGCACTCCTACTATATATTACAAGATTCTTGACAAAATTTTAAGTATGTAATCAATCCTAACCTGGTATCTTGAATTCAGTCATTTTCCCACTGACATGAGCTTAAAAAAAAACAACAACAAAAAAAAAAAAAAACTTTTATTTTAAAGCAAGATTGCAATTACAGTGAGTTAGCACAAGCGAACAAAAAGGAGGCAGGTGTTGATAACAATTGTTTAGAAAAGGTATTAGATATGTCGGCCATATTTTTTCTTTGGGAAACAGTTTAATTGAGCATATCAGAGGGAATTCAATTAAATCGATTAACAAAATTAATAAAGCAAATACATAAAATCTGTCAAGTTTTAATAATATTAACGTTATAAGAAAGCCAGCAACAAATTAAGAAATAATTTTTGAAACGGAAATTAAAAGAAACACGTGATGTGTAAACATCCGGTTCAATTCTATTTTTTTATATCGTGAAAAAATAAATATTTTAGTGAAATATATGTACGACATTGAGATTTTAATGGATAATATGACAGAACTGTTCAAAAGAATTTACAGAAACAATGGCAAGATAAGTCTCTTCATGGTCAATACTCTGCCTGAACCAAACAAGCTGATGTAGACAAACCTCGTACATACCAGCGGCTAAGTTGTACAGCATTAAGAGCTGAAACCGAAGGTTTTATACTTGCTAACTAGAAATTACTAAGTACACATACTGAAAAATTGACTGCAAATGCAGATTCTGTGCATAATAATCATTTTATTTGAACACGCGACAATCATCTCTCTCATTTTTTTTTATTTAACAAAAGGTGACGCAGAGAACCTTTCCCCAACAAGCTCTTAAGACTAGATTATAAGGAAGATCAGCTGCCAGGTTCTAAACATCTTCAAATATGGGTGGCGCACCCATAAATTGGGGTATCATTTTTATACAAGTATTTGTGCAAAATTATTTACTCATGTCGACAGATCAAAGTAAAACAGGTAGATACTCTCAAAAAGGACCTTCGATGACTTTTAATTTTAACGCCTTCAAAAAAAACTGCTTTCATTTAATCACTACAGAGAACCTTTTCTGCCTGCGATCAGCATGGCTGATACTAAACTCCACAAGGGAAACGAGAGGGCTCAGTACATAGTAGAACAATATTATTTATTTTAGGATATTGCAATAAAAACATGTAAGAATCGCTAAACAATTGAAGTCGTGTTTCAACACAGCGATGCGTCTCCTCAGGCTATTGTAAAATTACTGGCAACTGAACTATTAAAATGTAACCATACAGACATCAGTTGGAAGACATTATCCATCTTGTATTAGCTTTTACAGTGTTAGCATAAATTGAGTATATAAACACGTCATGATTGAGTGGGTCAATATCGGCACTGGAAAATCTGCCATTTTACGGGCAGTAAACTGCAAGAAACTTGTATGAACATCACGTAGACACAATTAGAGAGATAGAATCTGTAACAAGTTTATGGGGTTTTACAATACATACAGACAGAATAATCAAAGGTAATCACCAAACATCGTGATCAAAAATAGAAAGTACTTTCATTTTGACATGGCAGTCCCTGCAGATTGTAATGTATCTTTGAAGATCTTTAAAAAAAAAACTATCGAAAGACAAGGGGCTTGAAATGGAAATCGAAAAAAAAATGTGGCACATGAGGACATTAATAATTCTACTTGTAGTTGGAGTCCTCGGCTTGACTAGAAAAAAGGTTTCGATAGTCTCATTGAAGGAATTCTTGAAAAAAAATATAAAAATTATACTCACAAGTATAGCTCACATATTACGAAGAGGTTTATGCATGTAAAATCTATGTGATCTTAGGTTGTTTTTTTTTACAAAATAAACTCAGTGAAAAATGCCATGAAGCCATTCCTGACCTTATGTCTCTAGCTGGGACCCGGAGGGACCTGTTTATACAACAGAAACCCAAGGAAATAAAAGATAATAGTAATAATAATAATGCGTCCCGGGTCTCTGTCGTTGCGTGTGTGTGTGCATGTTTGCTGGTATCTGTCTCTCTCTGTCTCTCTCCCGTATGTGTGTATGTGTGTGTATATATATATATGGTTTGCATGTGCGTGTGTCCGCATTGACAGGGATCATATTGTGTTTGTCTTTACCTTTTTCATGGCTTCGGGTGTGATTTTCGTGCAGTGCTCTGCCCTTTGGCTGTCATGTCTTTGAGTGTAGATTTAGGAATGTATCTTTTAGCGGCTGGTGGGCTGGGAGATTTGAAAATGTGTCTTTTGGCGGCTAGTGGGCTGGGAGATGGCCGGAGAAGTATAACTTTACTGTTTTGCTTCTACCCTTTGTTTAATTAATTCTTTGATATCCAGCCCCTACTAATGTGTAGTATAAGTCGTTAAGTTCGATATTCCAAAAAACAACGGAAACTAACGACCTGAAAATGTTTATGCTTTATCCATGGTGAGAAAAACGCAATCTTACAATGAGATTTTAAATACTGTCTGTATTGAATGTTGTTCCCCAAATCTTGAAAATGGGTAATTTAAGGTGGAGAATTTTATATTTTAACGTTTAACGATTTTTTTCAGTCACTCATTTTCTTTCTTTTTTAATCAGGATCAACGCCAGCTTGGGAAAATAATAGATTTAATTATTTTACGCACACAAAATACATACACAACATTTTCAAATTGCATGAAGACATTATAAGCAAATACATTATCGGATATTATTTTGAAACATTGATTATCGTAAATGTCAAATAAATATTGAAAACAGTTTGATTTGTTTTTTAAATAAAAGATCATGAAGATTGTATTCGAGGTGGAAATTTAATGAAATCCTGTGGTATATAATTCAAAGACAAAAATGTAATTAACAATTGGAAATGGGATCACCATACAATTAGGTAACCGGGGCGCTCCTCACTCATCAGAGACTCGATCGGGAAATTTTCTAAAGATTCTCTGTCACGCTTCTGGAAATACCTAGAAAGTAAATACATACGCTATCTTTCTAAACGAAATCCATATCACAGTGTATATTTGTCCTTCTCCTAGACCAGTTGCCAGCCATGGCTATATATTCAATCTACCATGCTATTTACCCATAACGGGAGGGGGAGAGGAAGGGGATGGAGATGATCTAAAACTCAAAGTATTAGATTCGACAGGAGTTCGAAGGCCTCTCAATATTGTAAAATACTTTCCATTAACTACATAGGTATGATATGACTAGATAAATGTGCAAAAGTAATATATATATATATATATATATATATATATATATTATATATATATATATTATATATATCTTTATATAATATATATATATATATATATATATATATATATATATATATATCAAGAAAGCCAAATTACAAAACACCCATACTAATATATTATAACTTAGCGAACATTTAAAATTGTCAGGTCTACGGATAAACACATTAAAGCTAACATCAACTCCTATAAAATAATACTGTCATTACTATTATAAAATTGTGAAGATGTTACTCATGCTATTTACATTGTTCGGACTATCATCCTCATCTTTGTTACCATATTTATCACAATGTTTCGGCCGTTGTACGCTTCGGCCTTCTTCAGGTAGTTGGAGTGTCGAACTGAACTCTTTATTTCGCTCACTCAAAGACACATGGCACAGTGGATAAAGGCGTTAGTTAGATCCAGTGACATGACCCAAAGAGTGTGAGTTCAATACCTGGTTAAGGCGGTGTAGAACTTGGAGAGGGGAATTAACGGGAGTTAACCGATAACTGACATCCATTAGACATGGCACGTGGAACTAGAACAGTCTACCCAATCGAGCGAAATAAAGACTTTAGTTCGATATTCCAACCACCTGAAGAAGGCCGGAGCGTACAATGGCCGAAACGTTAGAATAAATATGGCGACAAAGATGAGGACAATAGTCCAAATAATGTAAATAGTGTACATAATACATCATCTCAGAAATATAGACAGATATTGTAGTATTTTAATTTAGTATTTTTTTATATAACACTTTGCTGCTAAAAACATTAAAGAACTTTATTGCTATATTCGTCGTTGATTTTATTTATTTGGAGCCATAATTAAAGGCCTTACAGAATTTAAAGTTTTTGCTTATTATCTTGATGAAGCAAATGTGTATTTTTTTACTAATATCTGTCTAAACTGAACCCTTTATTTTGCTCGCTGGCGTAGACTGTTCCTCAAGGGCACATGGCACAGTGGATAAAGGCGTTAGTTAGATCCAGTGACAGGACCCAAAAGAGTGTGATTTCAATACCTGATTAAGGCAGTGGAGAACTTTCAGAGGGAAAATTAACAGGAGATAACTGATAGCTGACATCCATCAAACATGGCACGTGGAACTAGAACAGTCTACCCCAGGCAGCGAAATAAAGGGTTCAGTTCGACATTCCAACCACCTGAAGGAAGCCGGAGCGTACAACGGCCGAAGCATTGTGATAAATTTGGCGACAAAGATGAGGAGAACTTAGACAGGGTGAGTTAACAGGAGATAACTAATAACTGACATCCATTAGACATAGCACGTGGAACGAGAACAGTCTACTCCAGTGAGCGAAGTAAAGGGTTCAGTTTACTGGGAAGGTAAAAAATAAGTGGCAAACTAAGTGAAGACGTTCGATAGTAATAGACGCCATGGAATATCACAGTCATAGTTGCCATGAAAATGATACTGTTAGCTACAATGGCTACTGCTTATTATCATGGTCGTAAAGAATTCGTTCAAAATTCCTATCACCTGAAAAAGGCCCGAGCGCACAACGGCCGAAACTTTGGAAATATAGCAATGAAAAGGGAAGATAACAACCCGAATAATGTGATGTTTACCTGTGTTTTATTGGTTACGGAAAGGCGTCTGTTGGAACTGCTCAGCAACACTGCCATATTTTGGAAAGATATTAAAATACTGAAGGAGCTATGATGGCAGCAAACCGTCTACATACGGATAGAAAATCTGTTTCAGCATAAATATCAAAAATAGAATGGGGTGTAAGACAAGGATGGGTCTTCTTACCGGACTTCTTCAAACGCTACAGTGAGGTTATTCTGAGAGAATTAGAAATTCTGCCAGGTTTCTTTATTCGTGGCCATAATTTTAGCAACATAAGATATGCAGATGACACAGCGTTGATAGCAGACACGAGAAGATCTCTAAAAATTTCTACATATGATAATGAATTTATTTTTTTTTTTATCTCTGATTTGCAGTTCCCCCATTGAGATCATCATTTTGTTGATAACCATTCATTCTGTCTTCTTGCAGTTGATGTTTAATCCAATTCTTCCCCTGAAGAAGAATTGGATTAAACAAGACCCAATGCAAATTAGAGATATAAAAAAAATATCAAACACGTATAAATTATTTAGATATCTAGGAAGTGTTTTAACAGAAGACGGAAAGTGTGAGACTGAAATCCGAAGGGGTATCGAGAAAACCAAAGATTTATTCCAAAATCTAATTAGAGTATTAAGAAATAGAAAAAACTTCGATAGAAACAAGGAAAAAGAAGACTAAATTGTTACGTGATATCAGTCCAGCTTTTTGATAGTGAGGGCTAGACGATCTTCTGGAAGATGAAGGAGAAACTTGAAGCAACAGAAGTCGGGGTTCTACAGAAGGATACTAAGGAAACTATGGGCTGATTATGTAGAAAAGGACGAAGTTTTAGAGGAAACGGAAACAAAAAGGAAACACATACTTAACATCAATGAAGGTCACATAATGAAGACAGAGGACATGGAAGATGTGATAGAGAGAGGACAGATTGAAGGCAAGAGGGACAGATGAAAACAACGCATGATATATTTAGTGAGTTGGACTAAATAGATTGCAGAAAAAGGTGTAAGAGAAATCAGAAAAAGAAAAAAATTTAGACAGGAAATTGTGGAGAGCCATGATCACCTACGTACTAAGGGGAAACGGCACATAACGTACAATGAACTAATAATAAAATATAATAATTATAATAATATACTGTAATGAAAGTTATGAGATGGGTAGACGATTACTTCTTATCGTACGTCTTATTGGGCATAATAAGAGATTAACAACAAGAACTAATAATAAAACAGTTATTATAATAGTTATAATCATAATAATGTTATAATAAATGGTATATATTAGATTCATTTTTATTTTTTCATTACTTATTACTTCGAGGACTTTCAGATTGTCATTTATAGGAGACATATTTTGATTCTTCTTTTTCATACCAAAAATACAAATCAAAAAGCCATCATCATTTTGTCTTAGGCAAATTATAAAGTTAATTAAAATAAACAAATAGACAAAACTCGACTAAGATGAATGTAATCATTTTATATGATTACAAAATCGAATCAAATTATCACAGACTGTGTTTTAGCAGCCTGTTGAAGATCTAAAATTGTTTCTTCACAATGATCGATACATTCAATTCAGTCATCAAATTCGTATTACGAGTTCAATGCCTTTCTTTGACGTTTTCTAATTTAACAACACCTTGTCGATTGCCTGTAATTACAAATCTAACAAGAAAATAATTATTCTCGCATCTAGCTTGAAATTAAAAGTCACTGTTGATATCTGCGCAGATACCACGATGTTAGGTCATCCTTTACAAGAGAATAGATTTCGAGGTGTCTTATCGTATATTTTGCGTACCACGCGCAAGTATTATGATGTTATACAATAGTTGCATATCTATAATATAAAGTTTGATTTTTTAATTTCATTTCGCCCCCAAGCGAGGCAAAAATATCACTAAGGGGTAAGTGGGAGTGAAAGAGAATGAAAAGATTTTAGACATAGAACAAGGAATAAATCTATATTCCTCTTCAAAGACCGGGAGGCGTGTGGATCTGATGATAGGCAAACCTATTTAAAATTTTAGTGTTCGAACGGAGACATTAGATGTATAGAGTTGTAGAAGGAACCGGAAATCCAGTTCTAAACAGGAAACAGGGGATACACCTTTACTTCTCTTAAAAAGATCGGGAAGCGTGTGGACCGGACGATAGAAGGACCTATTTAAAATTTCAGCGTTCGAACGGAGACGTTAGATGTATACAGTTAAAATAGACTTTAGAAGGAACCGGAAATCCGATTCTAAACAGGAAACAAGTGGTACAACTTCTATCCTCTTTAAAAGACCGAGGTGGAGTGTGAACCGGGCGATAAGCAAAGCTATCTACTCCCACCAAGGAGAAAAATATGATTAGTAAATAAAATTTCAGATTTTAAATAGACCAATTCTAAAAATGCTTTTCTGAATGTCGACGAGGACTGAGTACACGACTCAGAAACCTGAGTACCCAGCTCAGAGAGTTGGCGGGTATCCATGACCAACACCCACAGAACTTCAGACATTTACCAACCGATATCTCATGAACATCCTTAATATCAGGTGACCGGAAGTCGTCTCCAATGACCAACTGAAGGGCAGGACCAGACAAGCCCCAGTCGAGATTGACAGCAAGATACGGAAATCGGGATGGATCGGCCACACACGCCGCAAGCCTGCTTCTAGTATCACCAGGCCGGCAGGCCCTTGATTGAAATCCACGAGGGAAGTCGTCTCCAACGACCAACTGTGGGACAGGACCAGACAAGCCACAATCGTGATTGACATCAAGAAACGGAAATGGGGATAGATCGGTCACACATTCCTCAAGCCTGCTTCTAATGCCACCAGGCAGGCAGGCAGGCAGGCCCTTGACTGAAATCCACAAGGGAAGTCGTCTCCAATGAGCAACTGTTGGACAGGACCAGGAAAGCCTCAATCGAGATTGATATCAAGAAATGGAAATGGGGATGGATCGACTACACACTCCGCAAGCCTGCTTCTAATGCCACCAGGCAGGCAAGCCCTTGACTGAAATCCACAAGGGAAGTGAAAATGGATCGACCAAACAGACTTGGCGCAAAAGTGTTGACGCAGAGGTGAAGAGGATCACCCTGAACCGCGTCCGTTGGAGAGGTGTTGTTGTTGCCCTACGTTCCCCAAAGAATCAAGAGGCTTAGGAAGAAGAATTCTAAAAATAAAATAGGTTTGATTGATTGATCTGTTTTAACGGCATGTCGTCCCTGTCAATTATTCACTGCCGAAAAGACTTTTTTTTTCTATTAAGTATATGGCTTGTGAACAATCCAATGTGTCACTGATTCCAACACCCTCTATCTATGCCTCCAGAATTGAGTTATTTAGTGCTATAATTTATGATATAGATCCACCTTCTTCAAGTAAGCTAAGATAATCGCTAATTTTATCTTCTTGAAAAGGTCCTCTTCACTAGTCCTGTTATAAAATTGATAACATATAAGTGAAAAGTCGTTACAATCTTTTAGAATAGGTTTTACAGTACAAGTTTATTGTTTTTAGTAAGTCCAATTCACAATGAAAATATATCGCTATTCTGACTCCTACACCCTTGAGCTAATTATTGAAATACAACGAAGAATTCCGTAATGAAATACATTTTTTTTGTATTTTTCCAATGAAACATGACCCAGTGCACATGCTAAGTTATAATTAAGACAGAAGACCGTCCTTTCCCCATTCCCCCCATTTCGGCCTTGTGCCACATTTCTGTATATTTTACAGAATAAATATCGCTATTACTTCGTATGTCCACTCGACGAAGTCATTCCTTACAGATTGACCACAGATTCTCGATTGGATTTAATTCAGGACATTTTCCAAGCCAGTCGATAGTACTTTGATTTGCTTACTGATAAGTCTTGCCAGAGTGTTTGTGCAGCATTACAATATTCGTACGCTCCTTGGAGTAATGTCCATCGTAGACAATGGCCGTAGGACAACTAATCAATAGTCGAAACAATAGTGTCTGGAGGTGATAAAAATCTGATGCAATCACGGATGGCGCAATATTTTTCAAGGCAAAATAAATTTCATCATACACCCCGAAAATAGATTCATTTTACTAAACACCACTGCAAATGACCTAATATGAGGAAAAAAGTAGAAATCGATTACACCCTGTCACTCTAGTGGGTCTAAAACTGATCGCATCATGAAAGAAAGGAAACTAAAGCAGTTGTTTCAATTCATATACCTAGGGGTGTACTTTGTGTTCGTCAGCTTAGCTTATCCAATTCCTAGACGTGGCACAAGGCCGAAAGTATAGAGCACCCAGTAAGGATCGAACTCATTACTTGGTCGTAATTGAACTAGCGAGACAAGCTTACTAAACAACATATCACGTTCAAATTCCCTTAACCAATTCAATATCTTTTTTACATAACTGCATAAAGTTTTTTATTTTTATTTTAGTATATTTCATTAGGCCAAGAGCCACTATAGGAAGAGGCATACTAAATGAGGATATTGTAAGGGATTAAAGGGAGGGAGTAAAGGGTGCCTATTATCTAGGATAGATAATGACTTAAAGGGGTTAAGATATTTTTAACCATTGTCCCCCAAGCAAGGCAATAAAGCCACTAAGACGCAACGGTTTTTTGGGAGTGAAAGGCAACGAGAAAATGTTTGCAGAGAGAAAGATCAATAGAAGAACATGATGGAGGAAGGTAGACAATGGCAATTTATGCTGCATTTAAAATTTTGAAGATCGAAGGTGACAGAGAAGCAAGAAACAGAAGGAAATATCTCCTTGGGTGTTCGTTACAATTCTGCAAAAGTTCCTAGAAAAAGGCTGAAGTGGAAATTCTTCCTAACCAATGGAATATGAAGAGAATGGGGGTGAATCAACAGTGTACGTAGAATGTCAGCTTTATAATTTCCCATGCCCGTATGATTTTTTTATACTTTTCTCATTCCCTTAGCGAGAGGGCTGCTTGATTTTGTCCCATGGGCAGAATACAGCGGCCTCTATGTTTTGAGGGTTGGACGGGCCCTACTAACATCAGTTATGTTTAATTTGATTTGTGTTAACGTTTTAGTTTGTTATTGATTCATCTCCTCCCTCTCATTTTTTTCATCATATAATTTTATATATATTTTTAGTATCATTAAATTTTTACACTCAGGCGCGTTCTGTAGGTCTCCTAGAGAATGTGGTATTATGGGTGTATGGAGGATTGATTGGTGACGGACGAGTTCTTGTGGTGAATGTAGAAATTGTAATGTATGAATGGGTCGTGAATCGGATTAGCTAGGTGTAGGATAGTTAGTTAAGACCAGCCTCAAACCCTCCCCTTCTTCGGCCTTGTGCCACAATTGTAATATATATTGTAATATTTAGAATGTCAGCTCCTGGTTGTGAAGTTCTGAACTGGTGGAACAAAGGAATGTAATTCGCCCAGATATATACAAACTTACGGCAACACAATATATATATATATACAAACTTACGGCAACACCCCACTGAAATCCCACTTCTTTCAAGTTCACCAAAGTTAAGCAACACTGGGCCTGGTCAATACTTGTTTGAGTGACTGCTTGGGAATGCCAGGTATTGTAAGCATGGATGTGTGCATGTGGGTGGGGCTTGAATGGATAACGGCTTGGAAATGAAAATTGCTTACAGACATAACACGTTGAATCACCAGTTCAGATATGATAACAAAAGTTAAACCACGTTTAACCTGGTCAGTGCCTAGATGGGTGACGGCTTGGAAATGACAGATGCAGTAAAGTTGGGTGTGAGGATGGTGTAATGGATAAAGGAATTGCTAATCGGAGAGACCAGTTCCAATTCTAGCTGGGTAAATATACTTGGGAAAGGTGAACCCCACTAATAATAGACCTCTAAATGTAACTACCATAAAATTAATTTTGTTTTCAAGTTAATATTAAATCCAATGGGGTAGTTGATGCTGATTCACTCCTGAACATGCACATCATGCAACTGCCCTCCTCCCAGTGAACCCCATCCATCCATCCATCCATCCATCCATCCATCCATCCATCCATCCATCCATCCCATCTTATCCATCCATCCATCCATCCATCCATCCATCCCATCCATCCATCCATCCATCCATCCATCCATCCATCCATCCATCATCCATCCATCCATCCATCCATCCATCCATCATCATCCATCCATCCATCCATCCATCCCATCCATCCATCCATCCATCCATCCATCCATCCATCCATCCATCCATCCATCCATCCATCCATCCATCCATCCAACTGTTCACATCCATCTATCTACTCCATTTCCCACACAGTCTGTTCATACCCCACCATCCTGCCAGTCCGTTCATATCCATCTATCTCTCATCTATCCATTCATCTATCCATCTATCCTGTCAGTCTGTTCATATCTATCTATTCCCGTCAGTCCGTCCATCCATCCATCCATCCATCCATCCATCCATCCATCCCCATCAGTCCGTCCACATCCATCCATCCCCTGTCAAATGTCCATCCATCCATCCATCCCCGGTCAGTCCACCCATCCATCCATCCATCCATCCCCGTCAGTCCATCCATATCTCCATCCATCCCAGCCACATCCATCCATCCATCCATCCATCCATCCATCCATCCCATGTCAGTCCACCATCCATCCATCCATCCATCCATCCATCCATCCATCCCATCCATCCATCCATCCATCCCCCGTCATTCATCCACATCCATCCATCCATCCATCCATCCATCCCCAGCCATCCACATCCATCCACATCCATCTACATCCATCCATCTCATCCATCCCCACATCTCATCCATCCATCCATCCATCCATCCATCCATCCCATCCAACCCACATCCATCCATCCATCCATCCATCCATCCATCCATCCATCCATCCATCCATCCATCCATCCATCCATCCATCCACATCCCATCCATCCATCCATCCACTCATCCATCCATCCATCC
>CAHIKZ030004081.1:2575000-2652500 GCA_903632075.3 Acanthosepion pharaonis | reverse complement strand
GCTATTTCTATTATTATCTGGATGGATATACCTGTGTCACATACATGAATGTTGACAACCATTTTTTTTATATTATAACTTCAATACAGTCTAATAAGTATCATTCCAAAACATAGGAATATTTTGGCATGTTCTGCCAAACATAGTTAACCAAATGAATGCCAAAGAGTTCTAAAGTATAGATAGATAAAGTTATTAATGTCGATGGAACGCATGATATATTTATAAGTGATGCCAATCCTAAATTCATATTCTATACTTGACAGTTCATAGCTCAGAAAATCCATTTATCAGTGATCTATATTCTAGTATAAAATAAAATTCTAAACATATAGACAGTCAATTACACTTTCAGGCCTCCAACATGTACATTTCAGTGACCCCTTTTATAAGATAATATTTTCCCCACAAATAAAAAAAGCAATAATATACACAGTAGATGTAATTAATATCTGTGGTACACAACATCCATTTGTCAATGATTTTTTTTCTAAAATAAAATTCTACACTCAAATTTCAAATTTAGACACTTGATTTAATTACAGTCTATGGCCTCCAAACTCCATTTACCAGAGATCTGTATACTAAAATAAAATCTGAAACTCAAATAAATATAGACACATGATTATATTAATGTCTGTGGCATGCAACTTCCATTTAACAGTAATGTATATATTCTAAAATCCTACAAAAATCTCAATAAATATTCTGAAATATAGACATTAGATTTTATTATTGTCTGTGTCTGCTAACCATCATTTATCAATGGTTTCTTTTCTAAAATGCTATACCGCTCTCAAATAAATTTTCAAAAATATAGTGAGTGGATTTTATTACTGCCTATGGACATTAAGCTACATTCACCAATGATTGTGATTTCAAAATCATATTCTTCTCGAAAATAATTATTCTAAAATATAGAGAAAATTTAATGACTGTCTGTGGCAGCCAATATCTATTTATAAGTGATACATCTTCTATAATATTCTAAACTCAAAAAAATATTATAACATACAGACAATTGATTTTATTGTTGCCTATGGCATCCAACCTCCATTTATCAGTTATCCCCTTCCTAAAATCCTACTCTAATTTCAAATAAATATCCTAATACATAGACAATAGATTTTATTACTGTCTAAGGCATCCAAACTCAGTTTGCTAGTGATACCTACTATAAATATCCTGTTTTACAGCTAATAAATTTTCTAAAATATACACAGTCGCTTTATTTTGGTCTATGGCCACCAAACTCCATTTATCAGTGAACCCTATTTTAAAAACCAGTTATAATCTTAAATAAATATTCTAAAATATTGACGGTAGATATTATTACTGTCAATGGCATCTAACCTCAATTTATCAGTGATCCCTATTATCAAATCTTATTCTTCTTTCAAATAAACATTTCAAAATAGACACAATTGATTTTATTAGTGTTTGTGGCTTCAATTTCCATTTATCAGTAATCCTCATTCTGAAAACATATTCTACATACAAATAAATATTGGAAAATATAAACAGAGGATTTATTCATGACTATGTTTTCAGATGTAAATTTATCCAAGATCCCTGTTCTATAATCCTGTTGTACTTTCAAATAAATATTCTAAAATATATCAGTTGATTTTATTCCTGTCTATGGCCTCCAACCTTCATTTTTCTCAGATCCCTATTGTAAAAAATCTATGCTAATCTCAAAGAAATATTCTAAAATATAGACAGTAGATATCATACCTGTATATAGACACCAACCACCATGTATCTCTCATCCCTATTATAAATTCCTATTCTAATCTTAAAGAAATATATTAAAATATAGAGAGTGGATATTATTCTAGACTATGGCCTCCAACCTCCATTTATCTCTGATCAATAGTCTAAAACAATATTCTAATCTCTAAAAAATAATATAAAGTATAGACAGTGGATATTAATCGTGAGTATGGCCTCCGATCACCATTTATATCTGATTCCAATACTAAAATCAAATTCCAATCTCAAAGAAAAATTCTAAAATCTACACAGTGGATATTATTCCTGTCTATGCCCTCCAACCTCCATTTATATCTGCGGACAATTCTAAAATCCTTTTAAGATCTCAAAGAAATATTCTAAAATGGAGACAGTGGATATTACTCCTGTATATGGCCTCCAACATCCATTTATCTCTGATACTTATTCTAAAATCCTATTCTAATATCAAAGAATTATTCTGAAATATAGACAGTGGATAGTATTCCTGTCTAATTCATCTAACCTCAAGTTCTCCCTGATCCATATACTAAAATCCTATTCTAATGTCAAAGAAATATTCTAAAATATAGACAGTGGATGATATTCCTGTCTATGGCCTCCATCCTCCATTTATTTCTGATGCCTCTTCTAAAATCATATTCTAATTTTAATATAATATTCTAAAATATAGACAGTGGATATTATTCCTGTCTATGGCCTCCAACCTCCATTTATATCTGATCCCTATTCTAAAATCCTATTCTAATATCAAAGAATTATTCTAAAATATAGACAGTGGATGATATTCCAGTCTATGGCCTCCAACCTCCATTTATATCTGATCCATATTCTAAAATCCTGTTCTAATATCAAAGAAATATTCTAAAATATAGACAGTGGATATTATTCCTGTCTATGGCCTCCAAACTCTATTTATATCTGATCCCTATTCTAAAATCCTATTCTAATATCAAAGAAATATTCTAAAATATAGACAGTGGATATTATTCCTGTCTATGGCCTCCAACCTCCATTTTATATCTGAAATACTATTCTAAAATCCTATTCTAAAATATAGACATCAAATCCCTATTCTGAAATATATTCTAAAATATAGATTCAGGATATTATTCCTGTCTATGGCTTCCAACCTCCATTTATATCTGATCCCTATTCTAAAATCCTATTCTAATATCAAAGAAATATTGTAAAATATAGACAGTGGATATTATTCCTGTCTATGGCCTCCAAACTCCATTTATATCTGATCCCTATTCTAAAATCCTATTCTAATATCAAAGAATTATTCTAAAATATAGACAGTGGATATTATTCCTGTCTATGGCCTCCAACCTCCATTTATATCTGATCCCTATTCTAAAATCCTATTCTAATATCAAAGAAATATTCTAAAATATAGACAGTGGATGTTATTCCTGTCTATGGCCTCCAAATCTCCATCATTTAGTGATCCCTATTCTAAAATACTATTCTACTATAAGATTATATCTTCTATCCATAGACAGTAGATATTATTCCTGTTCTAAAATCATTTAGTGATCCCTATTCTAAAATATTCTAAATAAATTATTCTAAAATATAGACAGTGGATATTATTCCTGTCTATGGCCTCCAACCTCCATTTTATATCCCTATTCTGATCCTACTATTCTAAAATATAGACAGTAGATAGTATTCTGTATTCCTATTCTAATATCAAAATTATTATTCTAAAATATAGACAGTATAGATATTATTCCTGTCTATGGCCTCCAACCTCCATTTTTATCTGATCCCTATTCTAAAATCCTATTCTAATATAGACAAGAATTATTCTAAAATATAGACCCTATTCTGATATTATTCTACTATAAGTCTATGGCTTAAACCTCCATTTATATTCAATGTCTATCCCTCCATTCATCAAAATCCTATTCTAAAATATCAAATAAATTATTATTCTAAAATATAGACAGTGGATATTATTCCTGTCTATGGCCTCCCAACTCCATTTATATCTGATCCCTATTCTAAAATCCTATTCTAATATCAAAGAAATATTCTAAAATATAGACAGTGGATATTATTCCTACAATGTAGACGTATGGCCCTCCAACCTCCATTTATTTCTGATCCCTATTCTAAAATCCTATTCTAATATAAAGAAATATTCTAAAATATAGACAGTAGATATTATTCCTGTCTATGGCCTCCAAACTCCATTTATTAGTGATCCCTATTCTAAAATCTATTCTAATATAAAAATTATTATTCTAAATATAGACAGTGGATATTATTCCTGTCTATGGCCTCCAACCTCCATTTTAGTGATCCCTATTCTGAAATCCCTATTCTAAAAAATTACTATTCTAAAATATAAGACAGTGAATAATTCCTTCTATGGCCTCCAACCTATCTTTTACAGATCCCTATTCTGAAATACTATTCTACTGTAAGATTACTATTCTAAAATATAGACAGTGCCCTGTCTATGGCTCCAACCTCCATTTATATCTGATCCCTATTCTAAAATCCTATTCTAATATCAAAGAAATATTCTAAAATATAGACAGTCGATATTATTCCTGTCTATGGCCTCCAACCTCTCCATTTATATATTCTGAAATACTCCCTATTCTAAAATAGACCTATTCTAATATCAAAAAATCATTTAGTAAAAAATATAGACTAGTATATATTATTCCTACAATAGACAGTATGGCCTTCCAACCTCCATTTATATCCCTATTCTGATCCCTATTCTAAAATCCTATTCTAATATCAAAGAATTATTCTAAAATATAGACAGTGGATGTTATTCCTGTCTATGGCCTCCAAACTCCATTTATATCTGATCCCTATTCTAAAATCCTATTCTAATATCAAAGAAATATTCTAAAATATAGACAGTGGATATTATTCCTGTCTATGGCCTCCAACCTCCATTTATATCTGATCCCTATTCTAAAATCCTATTCTAATATCAAAGAATTATTCTAAAATATAGACAGTAGATGTTATTCCTGTCTATGGCCTCCAACCTCCATTTATATCTGATCCCTATTCTAAAATCATATTCTAATATCAAAGAAATATTCTAAAATATAGACAGTGGATATTATTCCTGTCTATGGCCTCCAACCTCCATTTATTTAGTGATCCTATTCTAAAATCCTATTCTAATATCAAAGAATTATTCTTCTAAAATATAGACAGTAGATAGTATTCCTGTCTATGGCCTCCAACCTCCATTTATTTCTGATCCCTATTCTGAAATCCTATTCTAATATCAAAGAATTATTCTAAAATATAGACAGTAGATAGTATTCCTGTCTATGGCCTCCAACCTCCATTTATTTAGTGATCCCTATTCTGAAATACTATTCTAATATCAAAAATATAGACAGTATTCTAAAATATAGACCCTATTCTGGATGATTATTTCCTAGTCTATGGCCTCCTCAACCTCCATCATTTAGTGATCCCTATTCTGAAATACTATTCTACTATAAGATTACTATTCTACTAGACAGTTCCTCTAAAATGATCCCTATTCTGAAATATTCTATTCTATAAGAATTATTCTAAAATAGACAGTAGATAGTATTCCTGTCTATGGCCTCCAACCTCCATCATTTAGTGATCCCTATTCTGAAATACTATTCTACTATAAGATTACCTATTCTACAATATTCAGTAGATAGTATTCCTGTCTATGGCCTCCAACCTCCATCATTTAGTGATCCCTATTCTGAAATACTATTCTACTATAAGAACTATTCTAAAATATAGACAGTGGATATTATTCCTGTCTATGGCCTCCAACCTCCATTTATATGTGATCCCTATTCTAAAATCCTATTCTAATATCAAAGAATTATTCTAAAATATAGACAGTGGATGTTATTCCTGTCTATGGCCTCGAACCTCTATTTATCTCTGATCCCTATTCTAAAATCCTATTCTAATATCAAAGAATTATTCTAAAATATAGACAGTGGATGTTATTCCTGTCTATGGCCTCCAACCTCCATTTAGTGATTTATATCTGATCCCTATTCTAAATAAGATATTCTAATATCAAAGATTATTCTAAAATATAGACAGTAGATAATTATTCCTGTCTATGGCCTCCAATATTCCATTTATATCTGATCCCTATTCTGAAATCCTATTCTAATATAAGAATACTATTCTAAAATATAGACAGTGGATAGTATTCCTGTCTATGGCCTCCAACCTCCATTTATTTCTGATCCCTATTCTCCAATCCTATTCTAATATCAAAGAATTATTCTAAAATATAGACAGTGGATAGTATTCCTGTCTATGGCCTCCAACCTCCATTTATTTAGTGATCCCTATTCTAAAATCCTATTCTAATATCAAAGAATTATTCTAAAATATAGACAGTAGATGATATTCCTGTCTATGGCCTCCAACCTCCATCATTATATCTGATCCCTATTCTGAAATACCTATTCTAATATCAAATTAATATTCTAAAATATAGACAGTGGATAGTATATTCCTTCTATCATTTAGGCCTCCAAATAAGATTACTATTCTACATTTATATCTGATCCCTATTCTCAAATCCATATTCCCTAATATCAAAGACTATTTATTTCTAAAATATAGACAGTGGATGATATTCCTGTCTATGGCCTCCAACCTCCATTTATTTCTGATCCCTATTCTGAAAATACTATTCTAATATAAAATTATTATTCTAAAATATAGACAGTGGATAGTATTCCTGTCTATGGCCTCCAACCTCCATTTATATTACTGATCCCTATTCTGAAATCCTATTCTAATATCCAGAAATATTCTAAAATATAGACAGTGGATAGTATTCCTGTCTATGGCCTCCAACCTCCAAACTCCCTATTTATATCTGATTCTACTATTCTATTCTAAATATAGAAAATCCTATTCTAACCTATCAAAGAATTCTGAAATTATTCTAAAATTATATTCTACAATATAGATAGATATTCCTGTCTATGGCCTCCAACCTCCATTTATATCTGATCCCTATTCTAAAATCCTATTCTAATATCAAAGAATTATTCTAAAATATAGACAGTGGATAGATTATTCCTGTCTATGGCCTCCAACCTCCATTTATTTAGTGATCCCTATTCTGAAATCCTATTCTAATATAAAAGAATTATTCTAAAATATAGACAGTGGATGTTATTCCTGTCTATGGCCTCCAACCTCCATTTATTTAGTGATCCCTATTCTGAAATCCTATTCTAATATCAAATTATTATTCAAAAATATAGACAGTAGATAGTATTCCTGTCTATGGCCTCCAACCTCCATTTATATCTGATCCCTATTCTAAAATACTATTCTAATATAAAGAAACTATTCTAAAATATAGACAGTGGATAGTATTCCTGTCTATGGCCTCCAACCTCATCATTTATAAATACTATTCTACTATAAGATTACTATTCTATTAGACAGTAATAATTCCTGTTATGGCCTCCAAATCCTATTCTGAAATACTATTCTAAATAAGATTACTATTCTATAGACAGTATTCTGTTTCAAACCTCCATCATTTAGACAGTGGATATTATTTACTATTCTAATGGCCTCCAACCTCCATTTTTATCTGATCCCTATTCTGAAATACTATTCTAATATCAAATTAAATATTCTAAAATATAGACAGTAGATGTTATTCCTGTCTATGGCCTCCAACCTCCATTTTATGATCCCTATTCTGAAATCCTACTATAAGATCTATTCTAAATATAGACAGTAGATAGTATTCCTGTCTAATATCAAATCATTTAGTGATCCCTATTCTGAAATACTATTCTACTATAAGATTACTATTCTACAATATAGATAGATTATTCCTGTCTATGGCCTCCAACCTCCATTTATTTCTGATCCCTATTCTAAAACTATTCTACTATTCTAAAATATAGAAGTAGATAATATTCTAAAATATCATTTAGACATTGGATATTATTCCTGTAAGATTACCTTCAAAATATAGACATGATATTCCATTTATATCTGATCCCAACATTCATCAAGTGATCCCTATTCTGAAAATACTATTCTACTATAAGATTACTATTCTAAAATATAGACAGTGGATAGTATTCCTGTCTATGGCCTCCAACCTCCATCATTTAGTGATCCCTATTCTAAAATCTATTCTAATATAAAATTACTATTCTAAAATATAGACAGTAGATAGTATTCCTGTCTATGGCCTCCAACCTCCATTTATATTAGTGATCCCTATTCTGAAAATACTATTCTAATATAAGAATTATTCTAAAATATAGACAGTAGATAGTATTCCTGTCTATGGCCTCCAACCTCCATTTATTTAGTGATCCCTATTCTGAAAATACTATTCTACTATAAATTAATATTCTAAAATATAGACAGTAGATAGTATTCCTGTCTATGGCCTCCAACCTCCATTTTTAGTGATCCCTATTCTGAAAATCCTATAAGATTACTATTCTAAATATAGACAAATAGTATTCCTGTCTATGGCCTTCTCCAAAATCCCTATTCTGAAATACTATTCTACTATAAGATTACTATTCTATAGACAGTTAGTATTCCTGTCTATGGCCTCCAACCTCCATCATTTAGTGATCCCTATTCTGAAATACTATTCTACTATAAGATTACTATTCTACAATATTCTAAAATTCCTATTCATTTATATCCCTATTCTGAAATACTATTCTACTATAAGATTATTTCTAAAATATAGACAGTAGATAGTATTCCTGTCTATGGCCTCCAACCTCCATTTATTTAGTGATCCCTATTCTGAAATACTATTCTACTATAAGATTATTATTCTAAAATATAGACAGTAGATAGTATTCCTGTCTATGGCCTCCAACCTCCATTTTATGATCCCTCTGAAATCCCTATTCTAAAAGATAGTATTCTAATAACATCAATTTAGAATCCCTATTCTGAAAATATAGACAGTGGATGTAGTATTCCTGTCTATGGCCTCCAAACTCCATTTATTAGTGATCCCTATTCTAAAATACTATTCTAATATAAAATTAATATTCTAAAATATAGACAGTGGATATTATTCCTGTCTATGGATCTCAACCTCCATTTATATCTGATCCCTATTCTAAAATCTATTCTATTCTATAAAGAAATATTCTAAAATATAGACAGTAGATAGTTATTCCTGTCTATGGCCTCCAACCTCCATCATTTATCTGATCCCTATTCTGAAATCATATTCTAATATCAAAGAATTATTCTAAAATATAGACAGTAGATATTATTCCTGTCTATCATTTAGGCCCTCCATTCTCCATTATTTAGATGATCCCTATTCTAAAAATTTAGTTATATTCTAATATATTCAATAGAAATATTCTAAAATATAGACAGTGGATGTATTCCTGTCTATGGCCTCCAACCTCCATCATTTAGTGATCCCTATTCTGAAATACTATTCTACTATAAGATTAATTATTCTAAAATATAGACAGTAGATAGTATTCCTGTCTATGGCCTCCAACCTCCATTTATTAGTGATCCCTATTCTGAAATACTATTCTAATATCAAAGAATTATTCTAAAATATAGACAGTAGATAGTATTTCCTGTCTATGGCCTCCAACCTCCATTTTAGTGATCCCTATTCTGAAATACTATTCTAATATAAAATTTATTATTCTAAAATATAGACAGTAGATCCATTTATTTAGTGATCCCTATTCTAAAATAAGATTACTATTCCTCCAACCTCCATCATTTATCTGATCCCTATTCTAAAATACTATTCTAATATAAAATTATTATTCTAAAATATAGACAGTAGATAGTATTCCTGTCTATGGCCTCCAACCTCCATTTATTAGTGATCCCTATTCTGAAATACTATTCTAATATCAAAATTACTATTCTAAAATATAGACAGTAGATAGTATTTCCTGTCTATGGCCTCCAACCTCCATCATTTATCTGATCCCTATTCTGAAATACTATTCTACTATAAAATTATTATTCTAAAATATAGACAGTGGATATTATTCCTGTCTATGGCCTCCAACCTCCATCATTTAGTGATCCCTATTCTGAAATACTATTCTACTATAAGAATTACTATTCTAAAATATAGACAGTAGATATTATTCCTGTCTATGGCCTCCAACCTCCATCATTTAGTGATCCCTATTCTGAAATACTATTCTACTATAAGAGATTACTATTCTAAAATATAGACAGTAGATTCTACTATAAGATTACTATTCTAAAATTAGACCTGTCTATGGCCTCCAACCTCCATCATTTAGTGATCCCTATTCTGAAATACTATTCTACTATAAGATTAAATTATTCTAAAATATAGACAGTAGATAGTATTCCTGTCTATGGCCTCCAACCTCCATCATTTAGTGATCCCTATTCTGAAATACCATTCTACTATAAGATTACTATTCTACAATATAGACAGTAGATAGTATTCCTGTCTATGGCCTCCAACCTCCATCATTTAGTGATCCCTATTCTGAAATACCATTCCACTATAAAATTAATTATTCTAAAACATAGACAGTGGATAGTATTCCTGTCTATGGCCTCCAACATCCATTTATTTAGTGATCCCTATTCTGAAATACTATTCTACTATAAAGATTACTATTCTAAAATATAGACAGTAGATATTATTCCTGTCTATGGCCTCCAACCTCCATTTATTTAGTGATCCCTATTCTGAAATACTATTCTACTATAAAATTATTATTCTAAAATATAGACAGTAGATAGTATTCCTGTCTATGGCCTCCAACCTCCATCATTTAGTGATCCCTATTCTGAAAATACTATTCTACTATAAAATTACTATTCTAAAATATAGACAGTAGATAGTATTCCTGTCTATGGCCTCCAACCTCCATCATTTAGTGATCCCTATTCTAAAATACTATTCTACTATAAGATTACTATTCTAAAATATAGACAGTAGATAGTATTCCTGTCTATGGCCTCCAACCTCCATCATTTAGTGATCCCTATTCTGAAATACTATTCTACTATCAAGATTACTATTCTAAAATATAGACAGTGGATAGTTATTCCTGTCTATGGCCTCCAACCTCCATCATTTAGTGATCCCTATTCTGAAATACTATTCTACTATAAGATTACTATTCTACAATATAGACAGTAGATAGTATTCCTGTCTATGGCCTCCAACCTCCATCATTTAGTGATCCCTATTCTGAAATACTATTCTAATATAAGATTATTATTCTAAAATATAGACAGTAGATAGTATTCCTGTCTATGGCCTCCAACCTCCATCATTTAGTGATCCCTATTCTGAAATACTATTCTACTATAAGATTACTATTCTAAAATATAGACAGTAGATAGTATTCCTGTCTATGGCCTCCAACCTCCATTTATTTAGTGATCCCTATTCTGAAAATATACTATTCTACTATAAGATTACTATTCTAAAATATAGACAGTAGATAGTATTCCTGTCTAACCTCCATCATTTAGTGATCCCTATTCTGAAATACTATTCTACTATAAGATTACTCCATCATAGACAGTAGATAGTATTCCTGTCTATGGCCTTCAACCTCCAATTTATGATCCCTATTCTAAATATATTCTACTATAAGATTACTATTCTACAATATAGACAGTAGATAGTATTCCTGTCTATGGCCTCCAACCTCCATCATTTAGTGATCCCTATTCTGAAATCCTATTCTAATATAAGATTACTATTCTAAAATATAGACAGTAGATAGTATTCCTGTCTATGGCCTCCAACCTCCATCATTTAGTGATCTCTATTCTGAAATACTATTCTACTATAAAATTACTATTCTAAAAAATAAACAGTAGATATTATTCCTGTCTCTGGCATCCAACCTCCATCATTTAGTGATCCCTATTCTGAAATACTATTCTACTATAAAAGAACTATTCTAAAATATAGACAGTAGATAGTATTCCTGTCTATGGCCTCCAACCTCCATCATTTAGTGATCCCTATTCTGAAATACTATTCTACTATAAGATTACTATTCTAAAATATAGACAGTAGATAGTATTCCTGTCTATGGCCTCCAACTCCATCATTTAGTGATCCCTATTCTGAAATACTATTCTACTATAAGATTATATTCTACAATATAGACAGTAGATATTATTCCTGTCTATGGCCTCCAACCTCCATCATTTAGTGATCCCTATTCTGAAATACTATTCTACTATAAGATTACTATTCTAAATATAGACAGTAGATAGTATTCCTGTCTAAACCTCCATCATTTAGTGATCCCTATTCTGAAATACTATTCTACTATAAGATTACTATTCTAAATATAGACAGTAGATAGTATTCCTGTCTTCCAACCTCCATCATTTAGTGATCCCTATTCTGAAATACTATTCTAATATAAAAATATAGATTAGATATTCTAAAATATTTAGACAGTAGATAGTACTATAAGATTACTGTCTATGGACAGTCCAACCTCCATTCATTTTAGTGATCCCTATTCTGAAATACTATTCTACTATAAGATTACTATTCTAAAATATAGACATTTAGATATTCTTGTATTCCTTACTATTCTACAATATAGTCTATCTATGGCCTCCAACCTCCATCATTTAGTGATCCCTATTCTGAAATACTATTCAACTATAATATTACTATTCTAAAATATAGATGTACATATTATTCCTGTCTATGGCCTCCAACATTCATCATTTAGTGATCCCTATTCTGAAATACTATTCTACTATAAGATTACTATTCTACAATATAGACAGTAGATAGTATTCCTGTCTATGGCCTCCAACCTCCATCATTTAGTGATCCCTATTCTGAAATACTATTCTACTATAAGATTAATTATTCTAAAAATATAGACAGTAGATAGTATTCCTGTCTATGGCCTCCAACCTCCATCATTTAGTGATCCCTATTCTGAAATACTATTCTACTATAAAGAATACTATTCTAAAATATAGACAGTAGATAGTATTCCTGTCTATGGCCTCCAACCTCCATCATTTAGTGATCCCTATTCTGAAATACTATTCTACTATAAGATTACTATTCTAAAATATAGACAGTAGATAGTATTCCCTGTCTATGGCCTCCAACCTCCATCATTTAGTGATCCCTATTCTGAAATACTATTCTACTATATAGACAGTAGATAGTATTCTATGGCCTCCAACCTATTTAGACCCTATTCTGTATTCTACTATAAGATAGTATTCTACAATGTCTATGGCCTCCAACCTCCATCTTTTAGTGATCCCTATTCTGAAATACTATTCTACTATAAGATTACTATTCTAAAATATAGATGTACATATTATTCCTGTCTATGGCCTCCAACATTCATCATTTAGTGATCCCTATTCTGAAATACTATTCTACTATAAGATTACTATTCTAAAATATAGACAGTAGATAGTATTCCTGTCTATGGCCTCCAACATTCATCATTTAGTGATCCCTATTCTGAAATATTATTCTACTATAAAATTACTATTGTAAAATATAGACAGTAGATAGTATTCCTGTCTATGGCCTCCAACCTCCATCATTTAGTGATCACTATTCTGAAATACTATTCTACTATAAGATTACTATTCTACAATATAGACAGTAGATAGTATTCCTGTCTATGGCCTCCAACCTCCATCATTTAGTGATCCCTATTCTGAAATACTATTCTACTATAAAATTACTATTGTAAAATATAGACAGTAGATAGTATTCCTGTCTATGGCCTCCAACCTCCATCATTTAGTGATCCCTATTCTGAAATACTATTCTACTATAAGATTACTATTCTAAAATATAGACAGTAGATAGTATTCCTGTCTATGGCCTCCAACCTCCATCATTTAGTGATCCCTATTCTGAAATACTATTCTACTATAAGATTACTATTCTACAATATAGACAGTAGATAGTATTCCTGTCTATGGCCTCCAACCTCCATCATTTAGTGATCCCTATTCTGAAATACTATTCTACTATAAGATTACTATTCTAAAATATAGACAGTAGATATTCTTGTCTATGGCCTCCAACCTCCATCATTTAGTGATCCCTATTCTGAAAAATTCTACTATTCTATTCTACAAATATACTATAGTATTCTGTCTATGGCCTCCAACATTATTTAGTGATCCCTATTCTAAAATAAGATTACTATAGACAGTAGATGGTATTCCTGTCTATGGCCTCCAACCTCCATCATTTATTCTGATAAGATTACTATTCAGTAGAAATTCCTGTCTATTCTACTATCATTTAGTGATCCCTATTCTGAAATACTATTCTAAAATTATATTCTACAATATAGATAGTAGATTCCTGTCTATGGCCTCCAACCTCCATCATTTAGTGATCCCTATTCTGAAATACTATTCTACTATAAAATTACTATTCTAAAATATAGACAGTAGATAGTATTCCTGTCTATGGCCTCCAACATTCATCATTTAGTTTTCCCTATTCTGAAATACTATTCTACTATATGATTACTCTTCTGCAATATAGACAGTAGATAGTATTCCTGTCTATGGCCTCCAACCTCCATCATTTAATGATCCCTATTCTGAAATACTATTCGACTATAAAATTAGCATTCTAAAATATAGACAGTAGATATTATTCCTGTCTATGGCCTCCAACCTCCATCATTTAGTGATCCCTATTCTGAAATACTATTCTACTATAAGAATTACTATTCTATAAATATAGACAGTAGATAGTATTCCTGTCTATGGCCTCCAACCTCCATCATTTAGTGATCCCTATTCTGAAATACTATTCGACTATAAAATTACGATTCTAAAATATAGACAGTAGATATTATTCCTGTCTATGGCCTCCAACCTCCATCATTTAGTGATCCCTATTCTGAAATACTATTCTACTATAAAATTACTATTCTAAAATATAGACAGTAGATAGTATTCCTGTCTATGGCCTCCAACCTCCATCATTTAGTGATCCCTATTCTGAAATACTATTCTACTATAAGATTACTATTCTACAATATAGACAGTAGATAGTATTCCTGTCTATGGCCTCCAACCTCCATCATTTAGTGATCCCTATTCTGAAATACTATTCTACTATAAGATTACTATTCTAAAATATAGACAGTAGATATTCTTGTCTATGGCGTCCAACCTCCATCTTTTAGTGATCCCTATTCTGAAATACTATTCTACTATAAGATTACTATTCTAGAATATAGAGAGTAGAGAGTACTCCTGTCTATGGCCTCCAACATTCATCATTTAGTGATCCCTATTCTGAAATACTATTCTACTATAAGATTACTATTCTACAATATAGACAGTAGATAGTATTCCTGTCTATGGCCTCCAACCTCCATCATTTAGTGATCCCTATTCTGAAATACTATTCTACTATAAGATTACTATTCTAAAATATATAGACAGTAGATAGTATTCCTGTCTATGGCCTCCAACCTCCATCATTTAGTGATCCCTATTCTGATTCTAAAATTACTATTCTAATATAGACAGTAGATAGTATTCCTATTCTAAAACCTATCATTTAGATTCTGAAATACTATTCTACTATAAGATTACTATTCTATGGCCTCCAAGTATTCCTCCATTTATCCATCATTTAGTGATCCCTATTCTGAAATACTATTCTACTATAAAAAGACTATTCTAAAATATAGACAGTAGATAGTATTCCTGTCTATGGCCTCCAACCTCCATCATTTAGTGATCCCTATTCTGAAATACTATTCTACTATAAGATTACTATTCTAAAATATAGACAGTAGATAGTATTCCTGTCTATGGCCTCCAACCTCCATCATTTAGTGATCCCTATTCTGAAATACTATTCTACTATAAGATTACTATTCTAAAATATAGACAGTAGATAGTATTCCTGTCTATGGCCTCCAACCTCCATCATTTAGTGATCCCTATTCTGAAATACTATTCTACTATAAAATTACTATTCTACAATATAGACAGTAGATAGTATTCCTGTCTATGGCCTCCAACCTCCATCATTTAGTGATCCCTATTCTGAAATACTATTCTACTATAAGATTCCTATTCTACAATATAGACAGTAGATAGTACTCCTGTCTATGGCCTCCAACATTCATCATTTAGTGATCCCTATTCTGAAATACTATTCTACTATAAGATTACTATTCTAAAATATAGACAGTAGATAGTATTCCTGTCTATGGCTTCCAACCTAAAATCATTTAGTGATCCCTATTCAGAAATACTATTCTACTATAAGATTACTATTCTAAAATATAGACAGTAGATAGTATTCCTGTCTATGGCCTCCATCATTTAGTGATCCCTCCATTTAAGATTATCTGAATCCCTATTCTTCATCATTTAGTGATCCCTAAAATACTATTCTACTATAAGATTACTATTCTAAAATATAGACAGTAGATAGTATTCCTGTCTATGGCTTCCAACCTAAATCATTTAGTGATCCCTATTCTGAAATACTATTCTACTATAAGATTACTATTCTAAAATATAGACAGTAGATAGTATTCCTGTCTATGGCCTCCAACCTCCATCATTTAGTGATCCCTATTCTGAAATACTATTCTACTATAAATTCCCTGATTACTATTCTACAATATAGACAGTAGATAGTATTCCTGTCTATGGCCTCCAACCTCCATCATTTAGTGATCCCTATTCTGAAATACTATTCTACTATAAGATTACTATTCTCAAATATAGACAGTAGATATTCTTGTCTATGGCGTCCAACCTCCATCATTTAGTGATCCCTATTCTGAAATACTATTCAACTATAATATTACTATTCTAAAATATAGACAGTATAGTATTCCTGTCTTTGGCCTCCAACCTCCATCATTATAGTGATCCCTATTCTGAAATACTATTCTACTATAAAATTACTATTCTAAAATATAGACAGTAGATAGTATTCCTGTCTATGGCCTCCAACCTCCATCATTTAGTGATCCCTATTCTGAAATACTATTCTACTATAAGATTACTATTCTAAAATATAGACAGTAGATAGTATTCCTGTGTCTATGGCCTCCAACCTTCATCATTTAGTGATCCCTATTCTGAAATACTATTCTACTATAAGATTACTATTCTAAAATATAGACAGTAGATAGTATTCCTGTCTATGGCCCAACCTCCAACCTCCATCATTTAGTGATCCCTATTCTGAAATACTATTCTACTATAAGATTATTCTATTTCTAAAATATAGACAGTAGATAGTATTCCTGTCTATGGCCTCCAACCTCCATCATTTAGTGATCCCTATTCTGAAATACTATTCTACTATAAGATTACTATTCTAAAATATAGACAGTAGATAGTATTCCTGTCTATGGCCTCCAACCTCCATCATTTAGTGATCCCTATTCTGAAATACTATTCTACTATAAGATTACTATTCTAAAATATAGACAGTAGATAGTATTCCTGTCTATGGCCTCCAACCTCCATCATTTAGTGATCCCTATTCTGAAAATACTATTCTACTATAAAATTACTATTCTAAAATATAGACAGTAGATAGTATTCCTGTCTATGGCCTCCAACCTCCATCATTTAGTGATCCCTATTCTGAAATACTATTCTACTATAAGATTACTATTCTAAAATATAGACAGTCATGGCCTCCATTCCTGTCTATGGCCTCTAAAGATTACCATTTTTAGTAGTATTCCTGATCCCTATTCATTTAATACTATTCTAATATAATAAGATTACTATTCTAAAATATAGACAGTAGATAGTATTCCTGTCTATGGCCTCCAACCTCCATCATTTAGTGATCCCTATTCTGAAATACTATTCTACTATAAGATTACTATTCTAAAATATAGACAGTAGATAGTATTCCTGTCTATGGCCTCCAACCTTCATCATTTAGTGATCCCTATTCTGAAATACTATTCTACTATAAGATTACTATTCTAAAATATAGACAGTAGATAGTATTCTCCTGTCTATGGCCTCCAACCTCCATCATTTAGTGATCCCTATTCTGAAATATCCTATTCTAAATAAAGATTACTATTCTAAAATATAGACAGTAGATAGTATTCCTGTCTATGGCCTCCAACCTCCATCATTTAGTGATCCCTATTCTGAAATACCATTCTACTATAAAATTACTATTCTACAATGTAGACAGTAGATAGGATTCCTGTCTATGGCCTCCAACCTCCATCTTTTAGTGATCCCTATTCTGAAATACTATTCTACTATAAGATTACTATTCTAAAATAGACAGTAGATAGTATTCCTGTCTATGGCCTCCAACATGTCATTTAGTGATCCCTATTCTCCAACCTATTCTACTATAAATTCTACTTAAGATTACTATTCAGTAAATATTTACAGTAGAATATAAGTATTCCTGTCTATTCCTCCAACCTCCATCATTTAGTTCCCTATTCTGAAATACTATTCATACTATAAGATTACTATTCTACAATATAGACAGTAGATAGTATTCCTGTCTATGGCCTCCAACCTCCATCATTTAGTGATCCCTATTCTGAAATACTATTCTACTATAAGATTACTATTCTAAAATATAGACAGTAGATAGTATTCCTGTCTATGGCCTCCAACCTCCATCATTTAGTGATCCCTATTCTGAAATACTATTCTACTATAAGATTACTATTCTAAATACATATAGACACTCTAGATATTATTTTAGTCCCTATTCTGAAATACTATTCTACTATAAAATCCATTTATATTAGTGATCCCTATTCTAAAATCCTTTTCCCTATTCTGAAATACTATTCACTATAAGATTACTATTCTAAAATATAGACAGTAGATAGTATTCCTGTCTATGGCCTCCAACCTCCATCATTTAGTGATCCCTATTCTGAAATACTATTCTACTATAAGATTAATATTCTAAAATATAGACAGTAGATAGTATTCCTGTCTATGGCCTCCAACCTCCATCATTTAGTGATCCCTATTCTGAAATACTATTCTACTATAAGATTAATATTCTAAAATATAGACAGTAGATAGTATTCCTGTCTATGGCCTCCAACCTCCATCATTTACCTCCATTTTATAAGATTACTATTCTACCAGTTAGTATTCTGTTTGGCCTCCAACCTTTTTTAGTGATCCCTATTCAAAATACTATTACTAATTACTATTCTACAATATAGACAGTAGATTTTATTATTCCTGTTTATGGCCTCCAACCTCCATCATTTAGTGATCCCTATTCTGAAATACTATTCTACTATAAGATTACTATTCTAAAATATAGACAGTAGATAGTATTCCTGTCTCTGGCCTCCAACCTCCATCATTTAGTGATCCCTATTCTGAAATACTATTCTACTATAAAATTACTATTCTAAAATATAGACAGTAGATAGTATTCCTGTCTATGGCCTCCAACCTCCATCATTTAGTGATCCCTATTCTGAAATACTATTCTACTATAAAATTACTTATTCTATAACAGTAGATAGTATTCCTGTCATGGCTTGTTTTATTTTAGATCCCTATTCTGTACTATTCTACTATAAGATTACTATTCTACAATATAGACAGTAGATAGTATTCCTGTCTATGGCCTCCAACCATCATTTAGTGATCCCTATTCTGAAATACTTTCTACTATAATTACTATTCTACAATATAGACAGTAGATAGTATTCCTGTCTATAATTCCAACCTCCATCATTTAGTGATCCCTATTCTGAAATACTATTCTACTATAAGATTACTATTCTAAATATAGATATATATATTATTCTGTCTATGGCCTCCAACATCCATCATTTAGTGATCCCTATTCTGAAATACTATTCTACTATAAGATTAGATATTCTAAAATATAGACAGTAGATAGTATTCCTGTCTATGGCTCCAACCTCCATCATTTAGTGATCCCTATTCTGAAATACCTTCTGCTATAAGATTACTATTCTACAATATAGACAGTAGATAGTATTCCTGTCTATGGCCTCCAACATTCCATCATTTAGTGATCCCTATTCTGAAATATATATTCTATATAGATCTACTATTATTCCTTCTACCTCCAATATAGACAACCATATAAAATTGTCTATAAAATTTATTGACAAATCCATGAACAAATTCTATTCTACTATAAGATTACATCATTTATATGAACACAATATAGACAGTAGATAGTATTCCTGTCTATGGCCTCCATCCATCATTTAGTGATCCCTATTCTGAAATAGATTCTACTATAAGATTATATTCTACAATATAGACAGTAGATAGTATTCCTGTTCATGGCCTCCAACCTCCATCATTTAGTGATCCCTATTCTGAAATACTATTCTACTATAAGATTACTATTCTAAAATATAGACAGTATAGTATTCTGTCTATGGCCTCCAACCTCCATCATTTAGTGATCCCTATTCTGAAATACTATTCTATATAAGATTACTATTCTACAATATAGACAGTAGATAGATATTCCTGTCTATGGCCTCCAACCTCCATCATTTAGTGATCCCTATTCTGAAATACCATTCTACTATAAAATTACTATTCTACAATATAGACAGTAGATAGTATTCCTGTCTATGGCCTCCAACCTCCATCATTTATGATCCCTATTCTATAAATACTATTCTACTATAAAATTACTATTCTAAAATATAGATGTAGATAGTATTCCTATATGGCCTCCAACCTCCATCATTTAAACATATATGAAATATATATATAAAATATATATAGATAGATATAGATCACTATTCTGAAATATTATATTTATATATTATATATTCTATTTATAGTTTAACTATTTTTTATATGAAATACTTTCTACTATAAGATTACTATTCTAAAATATAGACAGTTAGTATTCTCCAACCTCCATCATTTAGTGATCCCTATTCTGAAATACAATGGCTATATTCAGTAGATAAGATACAGGATAAAATTATACATTATTTTAGATAACATCTTTACTATAAGAAATTTTGTATAAATCTGTCTATGGCCTCCAACCTTCACATTTAGTGATCCCTATTAGATAGATTACTTTCTACATCTGTCTGTCAAACGTGAACTCTCTTTAATCCTTAATAAATAATCGATTACTTTTCATAGACAGTAGGATCTAGACGCAGTTTTGCCAACCTCCAATTTATGACTTATAACCTACTAACTCATCATAACATTTAGAAACAATTGTCCTTAAAAGACTAAGATTGACAGATATTGTAAATACTATTCTACTATAAATTAATTCTAACATATAGACATAGATTCACACTATAGGTAGATAGGATAGACAAACATATATAATAGATAGATAGATAGATAGATAGATAGATAGATAGATAGATAGGTACGCTTTGTTTTTGCTATTATTTTTATATATGACTTGCATTTTTCCTATCTGCTTATCTGTTTCCTTCATGGACTCATTTAAAATGACAACACGTTTTTCGCAAACTCTGTCGAAATCTCTGTCCAATTCGCTCTTTCAATCTTGTCTTCCTTCTCTCAAGTGTCTCCTAGCTCCCTTCGTTAGATAAATAGATAGATTGATGAACAGACACAGATAGATAGATAAAAGATAGATTAACTCTAATACTCTTTCATTAAATGAATCATCTAGACATGCCGTCTGTTATCCAGATAGATAGCAAATTATAGATATTATATTTCTACGCAGTGTATCTCAGATGACGTTTGAAGATAGAATTAAACAAACAGAAGATTGACAGACATGAAAAAATAGAGATATTAGACAGATAATTTTCCGTCTCTGCTAATCCGTGTTTTCACATTCAAATTAAATAATAGATAGAAAGATTCGATAGATAGATAGATAATCGATAGATAGATATTTCGATAGATAGATAGATAGATAGATAGATAGATAGATTAAATAAGAAACTTTTGATAGATAGATATACAGATAGATATGAACGCATAGATAGATAGATAGATAGATAGATAGATAGATAGATAGATAGATAGATAGATATATAGATAGATAGATAGATAGATAGATAGATATATACATATAGATAGATAGATAGATAGACAGATAGATAGATAGATAGATAGATAGATAGATAGATAGATAGATAGATAGATAGATAGATAGCTCTATTTTTGCTATAATATTTTATATATGACTTTGCGTTTTCCGTATCTGCTAATCAGTGTTCTTCCTCCTCCGGCGATGGACACAATTAGAGACAACATATCTTCAGCAAGCAATTTCGAAAAAACTGTCCAATTCTCTTTTTCAGTCTCGGCTTCCTTCTCTTAAGTGTTCCCTCGTCTATAATCCTTAATGCCCTCGTCCGCACACATACACCATTCTCCAAAAGGTCAACTTCGAATGGAAATCTGCGTGGAAATCTTCGTCTGTCCATAATATTATATTCAGGGCGAGGACTCTCATCATAATCCCCCTCGATGACAATGACATTGACGTCTATGGGATATTGTCTTTGGCCAGGGCTAATTCCTAAACCACGAGTCCACGAAGGTGAGTCATTAGCATCCATTCTGGCCTCTTCCATCTGTAAAGTTGCAACCTGCGAAACTGGCTTCAGCTCGCTCCATCTCTTTCCAAAGTCCGTATTTTCCAGCGATAGGTTATTCCCTTTCACAAAGAGACTGCTGTCCGATTGGGTGCGTCGGATGAAGAGTCGCTTCTGCTCCATGTCTTGGGAAATACCCAAGTTGGACAAAGACTTAGAAAACTTTATTCCAGACATCCAGAGACAAGATATGACGGCCTTGTGGTTTTTCTCTATCAGGCAAGTTAAATATTAACTAATTAAATATTGTTGTTCTAAAATTACTTAAGATTTTCAACGAGTTTTTTTTATAAATTCCACGAAGAACTACGCGATTTCCGATTTGCTACTACTTAACTACCTAAATTATTTCGATCCTTGAGTTATTCCAAAAATGTTTCTAATGAACTTTCAAGATCAGTGTCTGTAAAATTCCAAGGTCAGTTTCTTCCAAAATAAGTTCCAAGTTATGTCCTTTGTTAATTTCCAAGGTCTGTAAAATCCTAGTAAATCTCCAGGTTCGTAGATCGGAGGAGATTATATAAAATGGCTGCCTAAATATTCAATATCCTTAGATATTTAAGTACCTAGATAAATTCTTAGTTAATTTACACACACAGATATGCAAGATACTGAATTCTATAAGTGACTAGATATGTAATGTCCTATTCTGTATGCGTCCTTATATCCTAAGATGTTTCGATACCAAGTTATACAAATTTCTTTAATATATAATTGCCTAGACACCTAAGATCCTAAAATATTTAAATTCCTAGATATATAAAATCCTTAGAATTATATGTCGGCTTCTAAATAACGGTAAACCTACCTGGCTAACTGAACACTAAATTTCTAAAATTTCAGTAGTGGCTATTTATTCCTTTGTTTGGATAAAACTATACCGATTAGTTTTGAATTTTTTTGAAGCAATTGATAAGATGTGGATTTCAAGAATCAGGAATTAGAAGCTTGAAAAATAAGTAAAAATAAGCGTTGTTATAACAAATGGAAATAAAATTTGTGATAATACACTGTTCTGAAATCAAATAGTTTATATTATTTTAAGTTCAACAAAACTTCTTTCTAAATAACAAACAAATGGATTTAATAGATAATACAAAATATCAAATACAGAAATAAAAAATAAAAAAACGTACAGATTATTTTAAATATTGATTGTAGATTAAATTTAATCAAGTAATATCAATCTATAAGCTTTATTTAAAATAGGAAACAAACCAGTATCAGATATTTCTTTATAAAAAATAAAATGACGTGCTTTTTATTCAAAGTGTAACTAAAAAAATATTTTTCTTTGAGGAGATACAAACCACTCAACTTGGTTTTATAAATTCAAAATAAAAAAATATTCTAGTAATAATGTAGAAAATCGATTGATTTGTGCTAATTTATTTAAAAAATATGAAATAAAACTCGTAAGAAAATTAAAAATCTGCTTTGATGATCAAATTTCAGGAGATAAGTTTTAAAGATAAGCAAGTATATTTTCTCTAATTTTTTTCAAATATGAAAAGGATAAAACAATTCAATTTAACCGTTTCTTTATCAAAATTTAACTGAGAAAAACTTTCTTCAAAATATAAAAAATAATGAATGTGAAAACTTCTGTATATCTGAAAGAAAAGAATAAATGAAAAAAAAAAACAGAAAAAAAAAGAGAGAAAATTGACTAAAGGTTTTTTTTTCGCCTTTTTGAATTCAAACTTTGGCGGCGCGGTTTTAGTTAAATCTGGGGAAAGAAAGAAAATGTTAATCAAACAAAAGACTCACAGAAAGTCGAATGGGTGAAAAGATTGGTGAAAAATGCAATGAATCTGAAGAAATTCGGCAAGTGAAGCAAGAAGCGAGATACAGCGAGCTTGGTTCGTGCAAGAAAATCAGCAAAATGCCAGCGATTCTTGTTTTGGGTTCGTCTCCAGAGAAACGGAACGCTCGGTCTTTTGAAAGAAACGGACAAATTTATTAACGGCCGAGCGTCACTTGCAACCGTCACAAATTTACCGGAAATATCCGAAGTAAATCGTAGATATTTTATTATTACCATTTCCAATATACCAATATTATAACGATTTTATTAATTTCACAATTTTCTTTTTCGAGGTTTTTTTCTTAGCAAATTAAATCAATAAAGTACTTCGAGAATTTTTTTTATTCAATAATCCGAGCTACGTGAAACGTTAGAAAAAGATGCTGAATCAAATCTGGAGGAATTGTCTTTCATAAAGATAGGCATAACGTATCATCATCATCATCATCATCATCATCATCATCATCATCATCAAAACTGTTTCGATTTGAAGTCATGAATTAACATGTTCACTCATCTTCAGTGACATTGTATACTGATTCGACAACATTTTGACAGCCTTCTCCGTCCCTAGGTCCTGATGCAAATATATGTGAAGAGAAGCGTGTCAGTGAGACAGCCAAAACTGTTATAGGGGAATGATATACGATTGAGACAAAAGATTTCTGTGCGACATTTGATGGTAATAGTTGGACAGCTGAGTGGGTCTGGAAGGATTTCTGCGCGCTATTTGAGGGTAATAGTCTGATAGCTGAATGGACCTGGAAAGATTTCTGTGCGGCATTTGATGGTGATAGTTGGACAGCTGAGTGGGTCTGGAAGGATTTCTGGGCGCTATCTGAGGGTAATAGTCTGGTTGCTGAATGGACCTGGAAAGATTTCTGTGCGGCATTTGATGGTGATAGTTGGACAGCTGAGTGGGTCTGGAAGGATTTCTGCGCGCTATTTGAGGGTAATATTCAGATAGCTGAATGGACCTGGAAAGATTTCTGTGCGGCATTTGATGGTGATAGTTGAACAGCTGAGTGAGTCTGGAAGGATTTCTGCGCGCTATTTGAGGGTAATAGTCAGAGAGCTGAATGAACCTGGAAAGATTTCTGCGCGCTATTTGAGGGTAATAGTCAGATAGCTGAATGGGCATGGAAAGATTTCTGTGCGCTATTTGAGGGTAATAGTCAGATAGCTGAATGGACATGGAAAGATTTCTGTGCGGCATTTGATGGTGATAGTTGGACAGCTGAGTGGGTCTGGAAGGATTTTATTGCGGCATTTAGTGGTGATAGTTGGTCAATTGAGTGGGCCTAGAAAGATTTCTTTGCGACATTTGATGGTAATATTTGGACAGCTGAATGGGCCTTGAAAGATTTCTGGGCGGCATTTGATGGAAATAGCTTGACAGCTGAGTGGGTCTGGAAAGGTTTCTGTGCGACATTTGAAGGTAATAGCTTGATAGCAGAATGGGCCTGGATTGGTGTCTGTGCGGCATTTGATAGTGATAGTTGGACAGTTGAGAGGGCCTGGAAAGATTGTATTGCGGCATTTAATGGTGATTGTTTAACAACTGAATATGCCTGGAAATATTTCGAGTCGACATTTCATGGTAACAGTTTGATAGGTGAATGGGCTTGGAAAGATTTTTGTGCGGCATTTGATGATGATAGTTGGACAGCTGAATGTGCCTGGAAAGATTTCCGTGCGACATTTGCTGGTGATAGTTGGACAGTTGAATGGGCCTGGAAAGATTACTAGGCGGCATTTGATGATGGTGATAGTTGGACACCTGAGTGGGCCTGGAAAGATTTCTGGGCAGCATTTGATGATGATATTTGGACAGCTGAATGTGCCAGAAAGATTTCCGTGTGGCATTTTCTGGTGATAGTTGGACAGTTGAGTGGTCCTGGAAAGATGTCTGTAAGGTATTTGATGATGATATTTGAACATCTGAGTGGGTCTGGAAAGATTTCTGGGTGGCATTTGATGGTGATAATTGGACAACTGAGTGGGCCTCGAAAGATTTCTGTGCGGCATATGATGGAAATAGTTGGACAGCTGAATGTGCCAGAAAGATTTCCGTGCGGCATTTGCTGATGATAATTGGACATCTGAGTGAGCCTGGAAAGATTTTTGTGCGGCATTTGATGGTAATACTTGGACAGCTAAGAGGGCCTGGAAAGATTTCTGTGCGGCATTTCATGGTGATAGTTGGACAGCTGATTGGGCCTGGAAAGATTTCTGGGCGATAATTGATTGTGATAGCTGGACAGCTGATTGAGCCTGGAAAGGTTTTTTTTCTTTATCACTGCCTCCATCCATTTGAACATATTCAACAATTGTTTATCTAAAATCTGCCGATCTACAAGTCCTCATCTCCCGGAAGTTGTGTAAGCACCATCTTGTTAAATGTAGGTACCTTAACTTTTTTACTGAAAAACATCATAGTATGATGAAAAAGGACACAAACTTACTAAAAATAAATTTTTATCGTCAAAATGTTTATGCTATTATTAAGAGGACAGAAAAAATTTTTTTTTTTATTATTTTTACATATTTTTAAAACCTTTCTAACGCATTCTAGATTTCCTTAATTTTTTTTTTTTTTTACGTCAGCACATTTTTACAGTGCGTGTTTATTGCACTTTTTTTAGTGAAAAACATTAATTTCAAAATTCATGCAAAAACCAAATAATTTTCGGATTTTACTGAATCTTTCAGGACTTATTTAAAAATGTAAGATCTTATTTGTGGACTTTTTTGTTTTAGAAAATCTTAGTAAAAATTATTTTTTTTACTTATTAATTTCATGAAATTTCATGTATTATTTTTTCTTTCCAGAATTTTTTTTTTTTAGTTAAATGTACCAATAAAATTATCCAAGTTTCTTTTTCAAACTTTTACTATTTATACTGAAAATCTGCTTCGAATAGTAAACTAAAAAAATGTAATCAAACTATGACATTACTTATTTAATAAAGTTTTTAATTGCTTTTGTAAATAAGTTATATTAAGTACACTATTGTCTTAAGAAATAATTGTTTTTCGATAAATAATGAATTTTCGCAAGAATTTTTCATTTTTTAAAATTTCATAATTTAAAAATCGTTTAAAATTCTGTATTACTTTATTTCCTTTATGTGATATTGTAATTAAGTGGAAACGAAATTTACAAATCTAAAACTGAAAGGCTTAATAAACATTGTTTTGCTATTACATTTTTTATTTTTATTTTTTTTACTTTATTCGTTCCATTTTTTCATCTATGGGAGCCTAAACGTATTAGTATTACGAAATGGTCACGTGCTTGGAATAAAGAAAATAGAAAAATGATTTTAGCTAATTTTAATTAAAGTTTACTAACTATCAATAATTAAAGAATAATTTAATTATTATAAAAAAAATTCCAGGTCAATCTGTTAATTTTCTTGCCCACTTATCTTTATTTTAATTTCATCTGTTATTAAATTTTTAAATTAATTTTAAGAAAAAAAATTATAGCATTTTAAATTGTTTAATTTTTTCATAAAACAACTTCAAATGTATCTAAAAGTAACTGAAATATTAGATAACTGCTGAAAATATGTCAAATTGTAAAAAAAAATACTAGGTTGTAAAAAAAAAAAGAAAGAAATATATTTACTTAGATTCCGTAAATTTATGACATTTCTGGTCATCCATACTAGCTGTCATCACCTCGGAACTTATCGATACGCTAATAAAGATAAAAGAAAAACAGGACCTGTCGTTAAGAAATGCTTGTATTTTACTTTTTTGTGCTATAAGTAAGTAATGTTTATTTCAAATCAGATTAATTTAACTTTATATTTGCTAATTTTACTCAGATAACGTGCCAGAAATATATATTTTATTTTTGGTAGATTTTTTAAATGGATAATTATGTTTTGTTTACAAATTTCTTAAAGTTAAAAAAAAATGGCAGCTTGTAAGAATACTTTCTGAAATCGACTAAAATGCTAACATTCCGAAGTATATAATTTCTATTTGAAATACAGAATATTTTACTTACCGGAAATAGCAAATTTAATCATTTAGATTTCAATTAAAACTAAAATGAAATCTTCAATCATGCTTTTTCATTTAAAAAAAAATCATTTTAAACCTTATGTATCGAAAATTCAATGGAAGGACTTACTTTTTTATATATTTGTTACTCCTACCGCACTTACTTATTTTCATGAAATTTTGCGAAATTAAATTTTAATCGAAAAAATTGTTTAATTATTTAAAAGCAGAACTCCTTGATGAATGTAAATTATGAATTTCTTTTTTCAAACTCCTACTCATTTCCCGAAAATCTGCTCAGAATCGTAAAATAAAAATGCAATAAAACTATGACATTATTTAATTAGAAAAGCCTTTAATTACTTTTATAAATAAGATTTATTAAAGTCACTATTGTCTTAAGGAAAAGAAATTCGATGAATACCTTTTTACAAGAATGGTTTCCATTTTTTTATTTTAATTATAATAATTTATTATAATTTAAATATACATCTTTTAAAATTTCAGCATTACTCTAATTTCGTTAGGTGATATTGTTATTAAGTGAAAATCTATATGTACTTATCCAAAATTGAAAAGCTTAATACAAATCATTTTGTACCAAGATTTTTAAAATAACTTTATTTTTTTATTTTTATTTTTTGTGTATATAAACTTGACCACTTTGAAAGTATGGGCGACAATACAAAATATCAGAAAATAAGAGCTATGATATAGTAAATTTTAAGTCCATATTCCTAAAATTAGATTACGGAGAATATTTTTCAAAATTTTTTTAAGAGTACTTAAAATTATATACTGATTATAAATTAATAAGAGTACTTAATATATATATATATATATATATATATATATATATATATATATATATATATAGTATAAAATTTTAAATTACATGTAACTCACTCATGTCTTCTCTCTCCCCACTCACTTCGTTAATTTACATATGTTTAATACGGCCCGTCAAATATGTGTAAATTTCTTTTCATTTTTTTGTTTCAACCTTTGGAAGTAAAGTCTGATGATCCGCAGTCCTTTAAAAGGGCTGTGGTGAAATAATTTATTACATGGAACCTTAAAGTGGTCTGTTTTTATTTAAATTATTTGCTTTGGATTTACATTGAGCTCTCTGGATTTTATCCTCCTTGGATCTAACCATACGGATTACCTAGTTTTTCATAAACCAAATATATATATATATATATATATAGAGAGAGAGAGAGATAGAGAGAGATAGATAGATAGATAGATAGATAGATAGATAGATAGATAGATAGATAGATAGATAGATGCGCTCACGTCATTTTCTTAAATTATGTTTTACAGATAAAGTCTCCGTTAAAGAATATTAAACCAGTCATCAGGCTCCAACACGTCAAACCAGTTACGGTCGGGTTAAAAACATAGCTACTATCAGGTCCCCAAATGACTTTCTGTGATATTTTAAACTTAAAGTAAATAATATTTAATTCAAATCAGATTAATTATACTTTAAATCAGTTAATATTCCTCAAATAAAGTTTCAGAAAAGTATATTGTATTGATTTCTAAATAAAGAGAATTACATTGGGAAGAAACAAGATTAAAAATGGCGATAATTAGCAATTTGAGCAAAAAAAAAAAAAAAACTCCTTCAAGTTAAATTAGTTTTTGAAATACGGCAAAGTATTTTGTTTATTGGAAATATCATATTTAATCTATTCGCTTGGAATCAAAAAAACTAAAATAAAAGCCTTAAGAACGATTTTTTTTTCATTTTTAAATATTCATTTTAAACTTTAGTTGTTTTTTTTTTTTTTTTTGTGACGTTACTTAATATAATCTAATCCTATCATTGAATATTTCCTGATCGGAAATCAGAGGGCCTTTTTTCAGGCACAGTTCAGGATTTTAAAATAATTGTATTTTTTCTTTTGTTCATTTGTAGAACGAGTAATGGCCTCCAGGGAACTATAAAACCTTTCCTGCCCGCAGAATTTATAATCAAGTCCTCACTAAAACACTTTTAATTGTCACGCCTACATTTATTGCTGCAATAAAAATATGAACGTTCCTATTTTTTTTTAATTGGTGTTTCATTTTATTAAAACTTGGGCTTCAGTCTGTTGTGGAATACGCATTCCTTCTCATTTGCGTCATATCCGGGGGGAAGGATCTGTGAAGCATTTGAATTACGTTTACACTGATTAATCGATTTCTAATCAGTTATTTAATTAAATCCTAACAAAAATTGACCAAAAGAATTAATTAAAATATATGGGGATTTTAATTACACTCATTCTATGTCCAAGATAATTGATAATCCTTCGGACAGGATGCAAATGACGACTTACGATATCTGTGAAAACATTGGGCCATTTTTTTTCTACATGTATTTAGAAAAGACCTAACCAGACAAAGTCATTCTTACCAAAGAAAAATACGAGCCAATCAGACGAGATCAGTAATACAGTAGGAAAAATACGAGCCAATCAGACGAGATCAGTAATACAGTAGAAAAAGACAAGCGAAGAAAAGATAAGATAATACAGTAGGAAAATACGAGCCAATCAGACGAGATCAGTAATACAGTAGGAAAAATACGAGCCAATCAGACGAGATCAGTAATACAGTAGAAAAAAGAAAACGAATCAGACAAGATAGTAATACAAGGAAAATCAGACGAGATCAGTAATACAGTAGCCAAAACGAGATCAAACAGTAGGAAAAATACAGCCAATCAGACGAGATCAGTAATACAGTAGGGAAAATACGAGCCAATCAGACGAGATCAGTAATACAGTGAAAAAGACAAACCGAATCAGACGAGATTGTAATGCTGTAAGAAAAATACGAGCCAATCAGACGGAAAAATACGAGCCAATCAGACGAGATCAGTAAACAGTAGGAAAAATACAGTCAGGAGATCAAATACAGTAGAAAAGACAATCAGACAAGATAGAATACAGGAAAAATACGAGCCAATCAGACGAGATCAGTAATACTGTAGGAAAAATACGAGCCAATCAGACGAGATCAGTAATACTGTAGGAAAAATACGAGCCAATCAGACGAGATCAGTAATACAGTAGGAAAAATACGAGCCAATCAGACGAGATCAGTAATACAGTAGAAAAAGACAAGCGAATCAGACGAGATTGTAATGCTGTAAGAAAAATACGAGCCAATCAGACGAGATTGTAATGCTGTAAGAAAAATACGAGCCAATCAGACGAGATTGTAATGCTGTAAGAAAAATACGAGCCAATCAGACGAGATCAGTAATACAGTAGAAAAGACAAGAAAGATAGTAATACAGTAGGAAAAATACGAGCCAATCAGACGAGATCAGTAATACAGTAGGAAAATACGAGCCAATCAGACGAGATCAGTAATACAGTAGAAAAAGACAAGCGAAAGACAAGATAGTAATACAAAAATACGAGAATCAGACGAGATCAGTAATACTGTAGGAAAAATACGAAATCAGACGAAAACAAATACAGTAGGAAAAATACGAGCCAATCAGACGAGATCAGTAATACAGTAAAAAATACAAGCCAATCAGACAAGATAGTAATACAGTAGGAAAAATACGAGCCAATCAGACGAGATCAGTAATACAGTAGGAAAAATACGAGCCAATCAGACGAGATCAGTAATACGTGAAAAGACCGAATCAGACAAGATAGTATACAGTAGGAAAAATACGAGCCAATCAGACGAGATCAGTAATACTGTAGGAAAAATACGAAATCAGACGAGATCAGTAATACAGTAGGAAAAATACGAGCCAATCAGACGAGATCAGTAATACAGTAGGAAAAATACGAGCCAATCAGACGAGATCAGTAATACAGTAGAAAAAGACAAGCGAATCAGACGAGATTGTAAAAGAAAAAATACGAGCCAATCAGACGAGATTGTAATGCTGTAAGAAAATACGAGCCAATCAGACGATTGAATGCCAATACGAGCCAATCAGACGAGATCAGTAATACAGTAGGAAAAAAATACGAGCCAATCAGACGAGATCAGTAATACAGTAGAAAAAGACAAGCGAATCAGACAAGATAGTAATACAGTAGGAAAAATACGAGCCAATCAGACGAGATCAGTAATACTGTAGGAAAAATACGAGCCAATCAGACGAGATCAGTAAAAGGAAAAATACGAGCCAATCAGACGAGATCAGTAATACAGTAGGAAAAATACGAGCCAATCAGACGAGATCAGTAATACAGTAGAAAAAGACAAGCGAATCAGACGAGACAGTAAGAAAATACGAGCCAATCAGACAAGATAGAAAAAATACGAGCCAATCAGACGAGATTGTAATGCTGTAAGAAAAATACGAGCCAATCAGACGAGATCAGTAATACAGTAGGAAAAATACGAGCCAATCAGACGAGATCAGTAATACAGTAGAAAAAGACAAGCGAATCAGACAAGATAGTAATACAGTAGGAAAAATACGAGCCAATCAGACGAGATCAGTAATACTGTAGGAAAAATACGAGCCAATCAGACGAGATCAGTAATACAGTAGGAAAAATACGAGCCAATCAGACGAGATCAGTAATAATACAGTCAGACAAGATAAATACAGTAAAATACGAGCCAATCAGACGAGATCAGTAATACTGTAGGAAAAATACGAGCCAATCAGACGAGATCAGTAATACAGTAGGAAAATACGATCCAATCAGACGAGATCAGTAATACAGTAGAAAAGACAAGCGAATCAGACGAATTGAAAAGAAAAATACGAGCCAATCAGACGAGATTGTAATGCTGTAAGAAAAATACGAGCCAATCAGACGAGATTGTAATGCTGTAAGAAAAATACGAGCCAATCAGACGAGATCAGTAATACAGTAGGGAAAAGACGACGCGATCAGTTGATGTTATTATCAATGTCGAAAAAGGACACCGCAATCAGCCAAAGTTATTGTAGCCAAAGTTATTGTAGCAAAAAAAGACGACCCAATTATCAATGTAGTAAAGAAGATGACCCAATCTCACGAGATCATTATTAGGGTAGAAAAAACACAACCAAATCATACGATGTTATTATTATAACCTCTAGAACGGAACTTGAGATGCTATCTGTTATTTCATTCTATCAGCAAACAGTAACCTTGCTTCTTTGGGGACACGCTTGCACTCGCTACGAGCAGAGACAAAGAGACGTCTGTTGCAATCAGACGTGTCGCTCCTGTACAACCGGAAGAAGTGATTCCTGTGGGCCATAGCAGCCGATCATGCAGGTAAGAGCCAATGAGATGAATGCGGTTTAACTTGGTATTCCCTTGCTGGAATGAAACCATCGATGACGGCTTTCACACAGGAGGAGACCACAGACGCGCATTTATGAACAAGAGGTTTAAAAACTGCACGGAACAAGTCCCACTCCACACATTGTTAACAGAAAGATATTCTGTTGGCAGGAGGTTCTTGGTTGATAATGGAGCAGAGAGTGATGTTTAGAGACACTACCGCGTGATCAGAGTTGCCAAGAGGGCAGAACTGCACAGTACGACATGAGTCAGGGATTGAGTTAAAAAAGAGATCTAAAAGAGAAGCGTGTACATCAGGGTTACTGGGCAAATGTGTGTGAGATTGAGTGATTGAGAAGTTAAGGGTTTGGAAATCAGCGTGGATGTCAAAGACACGTATCATGGTAGGCATTAGTTAGTTTGCGCCCACAGCCGAGATTAAACTCACCAATACTTTGATTGGTGTAGTTCATAATCTTGTCAAATAGCTGAATTCTTGATGCTTCGCTAGGGCTATCAAGGGTGTTTTTATCGTGACACCATCACTAAATGGATTGCCAACCAAGGCTCAGAGAGACTCCATTCACCCTCCTCTAAGAGCAGGTTTGAATTCAGAGTTGTCCTTCTCCTAGACCAGTTGCCATCCAAGGCTATAGAACCCAGTCTGTCCTGCTATTTACCCATAGCTGGAGGGAGAAGAAAGAGGAATCACACCTTTCCCAAGGGTATTAGCACGTAAGTGAATGTAATGGATTCGGCTGGAATTCGAACTCGGCTCTCCGATTCCTCAATCCAAGCCGCTATCCATTACTCCACCGTGCCTCCTTAATGGTGGGCATTAAAGTCACCAAAGACAAATATATTTGCAAACCGGTGTAGGGAGTTGGCCTTATTTATATTATCAGAAATACTATCTCGCACGCAACAAAAAATTGGCAGAGGCTTAGAGCAGTAGATGATCGCGGACATAAATTCCCATGCATGTGGACTTTAGAATCCTTTCTAAAGAGAGTAACGTAGGCAGGAATAAAGAAATCAGAGGAAAGGATAGAAAAGTCATGAGAGGAAGGAGAACGGTAGAGAAAGAAGAGATAGCTGACTGAGTTGAGTAGAGAGAGACGGAGACACATGTAAGAGTGGTGTGGAGATTCAAGACAGAGTTCCCTGGACAGCGGAAGATGCTCATGAACATTAACTCACAGGCCATGCATGTAGACATTAGAGTCCCTCCTGAGAAGAAGAAGATGGTCATGAATCAAGAAATCAGAAGAAGGGATTGAAGAGTTAAGATTAGTTTCGCAGAGAGCTAAGATGTCCGGAGACTTTTCAAAGATGAACGATTCCACGCTGTAGAAGTCGGTACAAATATCACGAATGTTGGTGAAAGAAATGTTTAGTGGTTTAGGTGATTTTTGCTGAGCTGGTTCAGTTTTATATCTTTGGTAGCCTATAGTCAAGGTGTTTTGTTTTGTTAAGAAAAGGCCTAGGGTAGTAGTAGAGGTCGGCCGTCTAATGTAACATTTGCAGGAAGAGAACCAGCACAGACGGCAATACTGTGTGGCTTCAGAGTTGATCACCGGAGGTGCATGCATGAATACCCTTCCATGTGCGACATGGCCCTGCAAGAACCCCGATATTATGCAACTGTTGATCGGAGTGTCCTCTCAGGACCTTAGGCAAGAGTTCGGTTTCCTAACTACCCGTCGGGAACAGCAACCAGAAAACTGCCAACCAGGTACTCTTAGTATGAAGAGACATTGCCACCAACCACACACATCACAAGACACTTATAACAACCCCACTATTAAGGCCTGAGAAGAGGAAAGAAAAATCCTTCCTACAGAGGAAACAAAGGGTGAGCCTCTATTACTGTCCAAGAAAAGGGGAAGGAGTAAGGACTGTATGATAGGAGAGCCTATTTACTCCTATTAAAAAAATAACAAATCCGAGTTTGACTTGGCGAAGGAAAGGTTAAGGGGTCTAGGTGATTTTTGTTGACCTTGTTTAGGTTTATATGTTTGGTTCTTTATGGTCACGGGGTGTAACATTGGTAAGGAGAAGGCCTAAGGTAGCAGCAACAGTTAGTCATTTCGTGTGGGAAATGGCGTAGACTACAACATAGTCTGGCCTTGGGGTTGCCCGCCGGAGGTACCTGCAGGGACATCCTTCCCTGTGGCACTGCAAAAAACCCTATATTATGCAACTGTTGATCAGAGCAGCCTCTTAGGATGTTACGCATGAGTTCGGGCTGCTAACTGCCCGTCGGGAACAGCAACCAGAAACAACAATCTGTATAAAGAGACGTAGCCACCAACCGGAGAGATCACAAAAGAATCACGACCATTACTCCTACTACGTCCAGAGAAAAGGAAAGGACCCGGGAACCCCTTTCTTGAGCAGGAAACAAGAAATGAGCCTCTATTCCTGTTCATGAGAAGTGAGAGAAATAGTGACCGGACGACAAGAAAACGTATATATTCCTATTTAAAAATAGAGAAAAGAAATAAAGCCAAACAAACAAACAAACAAACAAAAAAATAATCAACATCGGGTTTTGGTATCCAGAGAAATTAATATTACAGAAAACGATTTTTACTCAGAAATCTCAGCTGGAGAGCCAAGCTGGGAGCCACGATCGTCTCGGCGCCAGTTGTGTATATATAGCTTGCACATGAACTAAAGGGCTAAAAGACACATTTTGTGGATAGGGTAACGTGCATTCACTACACCCGGCCATAAAGATTAGTATAGTTGGTTACAGGAGAAGCATATGAGTTGTAGCGGGGTATGGAGAGAGTCTGAAACCGAAATATAAAATTTAACTTAGTTTAAGTGCAATATTCTTAAGAAGGAGGACACTCCAACGAGCCACAATAAAAAATAACCTCCTTTACTTGCCAGAATAAAGAGACGTTGCGACACATATCACAAAAAATTCATGAGAGCACAAGGCCTGAGAAAAAAGAAAGCAACCTTGAGCATCTGTTAGGTCTCAAGTAGAATCTAAACCTCAAATAGAACTCATAAACATGCTATTGCAAAATATACTGCAAAAAACGATCGGTCAGGTATGAATCCAACTCTACTGCCCCCAGAAATGGGTTAATTAGTAAGTCTTGCATCACTAAACCATTATTATCTCAAAACAAATTCTTACAATCTAAAAATATTTTCTCGCTTTAAATAACCTGGAAAGGGTCAAGGAGACATAGAAAGCGAATTGGTCAATCAAAATACCCCTGGAAAAGGTATGAATTCACTTCTCCCCTCAGCTATGGGTTAATTAGTCAGATTTGTACCGCTAAAACTATTATTAACTAAGAAAAAGTTGCCTAAAAATATTCAGATCTTGGCATTAAATAACCCATGGAGATGTTGATATGCCGCTAAATAAAAATCACCATCCCACCAACCAATTCCTGTAGGCTTTGTTATATTCACTTACACGCAAATACCCCTGGGAAAAGTATGAATCGACTTTTTCTCCCCAGATATGGGTTAATTAGTAAGAATTTTATTACTAATCTATTATTATCCACCCCACACATGAAAATTCTTACAATCTAAAAATATTTTCTGTCTTTAAATAGATTGGAAAGGCTTGATAAGCGCTAGAACGCGAATCAATCAAAATAACCTTCTCCCCCCAGATATGGGTTAATTAGTAAGACTTGTATCACTAAAACCATTATTATCTAAAAAGCTACGTACAATATATTTAGATTTCGTCATTAAATAAACCATAGAGGTGTTGGTATGCCGCTAAATAAAAACACCAACCGTAGATTTCGTTATATTCACTTACGCGCAAATACCCCAGAGAAAGGTATGAATCCATCTCTTCTCCAAGCTATGGATTAATTAGTAAGACTTATTCCACTAAAACCATTATTATCTAAAAAAAAAAAAAAAATGCGTACAAATTATTTAGATTTCAGCATTAAATAACCCATAAAAGTGTTGATATGCCGACAAGCAAAAATAAACGTTATAAGGAAGATTATTCGTCGAATATTTTCATGGTTGAAATATTGATGTTATAAGCTCTAGTGACCTTATACAGTATGTATGGGAACATAGATTTATTTTAAAAAGATATATAATCCCTGAACAGACTGAATTATCGAATAACGCACACACAATCGAGGTGGAGGCGAGCATTGGAGATTTATGTTAGGAATATAATTTGACGTGCAGCAGTAAAAACTAACCATTTTGTGAAACGTAGATTATAGAAGTGAATTTATATTAGGGTCGAATTTCATCGCTGCACACATTCATGGGTATAATTCTGAAATGTTTAACATGAAAATAAATCATACAGTTCTCTTTGTATTTTTAACCTTACAATAACTACTGATAGCATTACTGGAATATTCTAGAATATTCCACTTGAATAAACTAGAGTCAGTCGTGATACACGCTGAGGCGATCATATATCTTTCGATTCATGACTGACGAGGTAGATTTTCCTCGCAGTGGGTTGCCATTTCTTTCTGCGGTAGACCAGTTGCAATCCAATGCTACAGAACCTGGTCTGTCGTGCTATTTACCCATAGCTGGAGGGAGGATAACAGGATTCATACCTTTCCCAAGTGTATTAGCACGTAAGTGAATGTAATGGATTCGACTGGAATTCGAACTCGGCTCTCCGATTCCTCATTCAGTCAGTTATGTGTCATGCGTGATACAAGCTTAGGCGATCATGTGTCTTTCGATTTATGACTGACGAGGTAGATTTTTCCCCGCAGTAGGTTGCCATTTCTTTCTGCGATAGACCAGTTGCAATCCAAGGTTATAGAACCCGGTCTGTCCCGCTATTTACCCATAGCTGGGGGAGGAGAAGAGTATTCATATCTTTCCTAAGGGTATAAGCACGTCAGCCAGTCAGTTATGTGCCATGCGTGATACACGCTTAGGCAATCATGTATCTTTCGATACATGACTGACGAGGCAGATTTTTTTCACGTATTGGGTTGCCATTTCTTTCTGCTGTAGACCAGTTGCCATCCAAGGCTATAGAACCTGGTCTATTCTGTTATTTACCCATACCTTAGAAGAAGAGGATAAATACGTTTCCCAAGGTTATTAGCACGTAAGTGAGTATAACGGATTCGACTGGAATTTGAACTCGGTTCTCCGATTCCTCAATCCTAGCCGCTATCCACACTATCCATCGTGCCTCCCTAGAGTATCTAGGGAGTCACGGTGGAGTAATGGATAGCGTATCTAGAGTATTAAAGCAATTTAAATTTTAAAATCTGAAATTTGCATTGTACGAATACTTTTTTCACCCATTAAAATGGATAAATGGGATTTATTTCTATTAAATCAATTTTTTTCTGTTTTCTATACATATTTAGTTATGCATCTGTGTACAGTTAATTATATGTTTGTTTATTTTGTTTTCTTTTACGGTATACCAACCTCAATGGGTTATTTAACGCCGAGAAAATTTTCATTGTTGGTAATATTTTTTACCAAAAATCTATTTCTGGTAATAATTTTTCCTTGAAAAATCTATTTCTGGTAATAATTTTTCCTTGAAAAATCTATTTCTCGTAATAATTTTTCCTTGAAAAATCTATTTCTGGTAATAATTTTTCCTTGAAAAATCTATTTCTGGTAATAATTTTTCCTTGAAAAATCTATTTCTGGTAATAATTTTTCCTTGAAAAATCTATTTCTGGTAATAATTTTTTCTTTCAAAAATCCATTTCTGGTAATATTTTTTCTTTCAAAAATGTATTTCTGGTAAAAATTTCACTTCGCTGGTAATATTTTCTTTTTCAAAAAAATTAATTCCTGGTATTAAAACCTATTTTTACACTTTCATAGTGTTTTGATCTGACTTGGGGGTTAACTATTTGGCCACAGTTGGGACCCTAACAAATGCTACCACCCCGGGTCAGGGTAGACCTGGAAACACCAGCAATTAAGAGGTGATTCTACGCTTCTCAGAACCTCCTGATGAGACGCCTTGCTGTTAGACGTAATTTATCGTCTTACCCAGGACGGGTGTATTATATACAAACGATGTTTATTCATTAGTTGGAAAAACAATAAATTAAAAATTTATATTTGTACGAATATTTGTTTCCCTCTAGTGTATATATTTCAGAGTAGATGTCAAACAGTTAGTCATCAAATGTATCACTTTAAGAAATATTATATATATTTTAAATTAAAATAATAGAAATTAATAAAGAAAGAAAGAAACAATAAAAGTATAAAATTATTATCAAATATATGAGAAAATTTTATTTTATTTTTTATTATTATTTCACAGAGCGTAATTAAAATATAGGACCTTCTCGATAGCGTTTCTTTGCGAGCTTATGGAGGTATCGATTGACGATGCTTTGTGAAAGACCGAGTTCTGACCGAAATATACGAGCGCAATGGCTTGACTGTTGATCAAACATCACAAGGAAGACCTCATTTTCCCCAACAGAAGGCCTTTCTGAGTTTGGTTTGTTTATGAGGCTGACGTCATCTTCCTTGAAACGTCTGAACCAGTTTTGTGTTACAGGTTCGTTGACAGCCCTATTTTCCAAAGTTAGCGTAAAGTGGCTCTGATTCAACTTTTTTTTTTTAACACTCGGTATCAAAGATGTAAAATAAGGAAATTTTATATGTTATTTATGATAAAAAATAATAATAAACAAGTTGTATCGAATTAATCGTATAAAATCGTTGAAGTTGACAAAGATTATAACGGAAAACGTGAAAAAACATTTGACTCAACCTGTTACATGGACACCATCGTAATAATAGAAATAAAAATCGATATTGAACAAAACTTTAATAAAAAGATGCAACAAAATATATTCTGTAAGATACGCTGAACATTATGTAAACATTCACTAATACAGGAAATCTTAACCAGATTGAGTGTGTAAACATCAGATCGGTTTGCAGGCTGGTGTACGCGTTGAGACAAAAATATGTGTATCTCCTGAAATGTCCGCAACAGACATTTCAGACTCAGGATATGAGTCCGCGTAAAGAAATATAAAGAAACGACAAGAACCAATATATATATATATCTATATCTATCTATCTATCTATCTATCTATCTATATATATATATATATATATATATATATATATATATATATATACAAACAAATAATAATGCATTAACAACAAAGGGTTACAAGTGACAAAGACAATAATATGTGTAAGAAATCGTGGCTCTCCACAATTTCCTCTCCTTTGTAGTTCTTAATAACGTTTTGCTCTTAAGGTATCAACATTGTTTCATCGCCCATTTACTTCCGACAAAGCTGTCTAACTATGACGTGTTGGCCGTTTCACTTGATAGTAAAGCAGTTTGAATCACTGACACTCTGGTGAGGCGGAAATGTTATCAACAATTCATAATGAAATTTAAATGAAATACATTTGGATCAAGAGTCAATTTGTTGTGAGCCGGTGTCTGCGTTGTGAGATAAACACGTGTGTCTCCTGAAATGCCCACAACAAATATGGCAGCCTCGGGATGTGAGTCCATGTAAAGGAATATAAAGAAAAAAAACAATAGATATGTACAAACAAATGATAATGTATTAACAACAAAGGGTTACAAGTGACAAAAATAATAATATGTGTAAGAAATCGTGGCTCTCCACAACTTCCTCTCCTTTGTAGTTCATAATACCTTTTTGTCTCCTAAGGTATCTCTCCTAAACATTGTTTCATCGCACATTCACTTCCAACAAAGCCGTCAAGCGATTGACATGTTGGCCGTTTCACTTGATACTAAAGCAGTTCAAATCAATGACACTCTGGTAAGATGGAAAAGTAATCAACGAACATAATGAAACTTAAATGGATCAATAGTCAGTTTGTTGTGAGCCGGTGTACGCGTTGAGAGATAAACACGTGTGTCTCCTGAATTACCCACAATAAACATGGCAGACTCGGGATGTGAGTCTACGTAAAAAAATGTAAAGAAAAAAAGGTCTGATATATATATTATAATTAAGTAATTCATCGAGTCTAGAAGAAACCTCAACAGAATGCAGAAAGCACTGGATGGCCGTTTCGTCCTATATTTAGGACTCATCTGTGATTGAAATTTCGAATAACACGTTTGTCTCCTGAAATACCCACAACAAATATGGCATACTCGGGATGTGAGTCCATGTAAAGGAATATAAAGAAACAAGAACCAATATATATGTACAAACAAATGATAATGTATTAACAAGAAAGGGTTACAAGTGATATAGATAATAATGTGTGTGACAAATGAATGTGAAAACCTAATGCACCAAAGTATATGTAGTGATTGAATGTGCGTACGTACGTATGTGTGCATGTATGTATTGTTCCTGTGTTTCCCAAGAAGGAACGCGTTCTTCCGCGAGAGATTTTCATGCTGTCCTACAAGCGGAAAAGTAAGAAGAGAATAATAAAATTTTGTAAAGAAATATTTATAGTCCTGAAAGCGTCCCCTAGTAGCGGTTTCGAAAATTAGGAGGAGTTGACCAGGAGCAAGAATCGCCCATTAATACTGGAAAAAAAGTGACAACAACAACTAGACATTTCCATGATAATTTATTTTAAGAGAAAGATTTATAAATTCTAACCGAAAGCAGTATTGGCTGTTCAATAAAAATAAAACAAATGTTTCCTTGTAGGGAAGCGGCTGATATTACAAATGACGTTATTATTCCAACCTGCGAGAAATTCTTTGGTAACAGCAATAATATCAGTATTAACGTTGAAAACGTTTTTTCCTAAAACTTTTTTGCTTTGCATCATAATTTCGCGCAATGTTCAGTTTAAGGTAAAAAAATATGAATCAAGTGTTGCAGTTTTATATTACAAACGACAAGATGAATGTGAATTATATAGTTTTCTTCAAGACTACAGCGGAAATGGCTAGGCCTCTGCTGTGTCAACAGAGTTTGAAATTACAGAAGAAATTGAGATGAACGACGTTTTGTTTTAATCATTTAGATCCATGTCAAGTGAATAGAATCCATGAGGTTGCAATGAAGAAAGAAGCAACGATAGAAATAAAAGAACGGAATTCAAAGAGGGGGGAATATGATGATTGTCACGGCATTTAAAATTTTGGAGATTGTAGTTAAGAGGAAAGAAACATGAAAAGATATATGTTGCAGGTGGCATATTGGCTCGAAAACAGATATCGAATGATTGAAAAGAACAACAAATAAAAAACGAAAACTAAAGTAAAAAAAAAAACTAAAGTTAAAGAAAAATACATAAACAAAAACGATGATAGTATGAACGAAAGATAACTCTGCAAGTTCATGTATAAAGTGAGAAATCGCGTTTCGTGTTCGCTAGAGAGCAGTGTCCGGAGAAGGACAGTTTCGTAGTCGTTAGAGAGCGTTGTCCTGAGAAGGACAGTTTCGTGGTCGTTAAAGAGCGGTGTCCTGAGAAGGACAGTTTCATGGTCGTTAGAGAGCGTTGTACTGAGAAGGACAGTTTCGCGATCGTTAGAGAGCGGTGTCCTGAGAAGGACAGTTTCATGGTCGTTAAACAGCGGTGTCCTGAGAAGGACAGTTTCATGGTCGTTAAAGAGCGGTGTCCTGCGAAGGACAGTTTCGTGGTCGTTAGAGAGCGTTGTACTGAGAAGGATAGTTTCGTAATCGTTAGAGAGCGTTGTCCTGAGAAGGACAGTTTCGTGGTCGCTAGAGAACGGTGTCCTGTGAAGGTGAGTTTCGTAGTCGATAGAGAGCGGTGTCCTGAGAAGGAGAGTTTCGTGTTCGCTAGAGAGCAGTGTCCCGAGAAGGACAGTTTCGTAGCCGCTAGAGAGTGTTGTCCTGAGAAGGACAGTTTCGTAGTCGTTAGAGAGCAGTGTCCTCAGAAGGACAGTTTCGTGATCGCTAGAGAGCAGTCCCGAGAGGAACAGTTTCGTGGTCGTTAGAGAGCAGTGTCCTGAGAAGGACGGTTTCGTGGTCCTTAGAGAGCGTTGTCCTGAGAAGGACTGTTTCGTGGTCGTTAGAGAGCGTTGTCCTGAGAAGGACAGTTTCGTAGTCGTTAGAGAGCAGTGTCCTCAGAAGGACAGTTTCGTGATCGCTAGAGAGCAGTCCTGAGAGGAACAGTTTCGTGGTCGTTAGAGAGCAGTGTCCTGAGAAGGACAGTTTCGTGGTCCTTAGAGAGCGTTGTCCTGAGAAGGACTGTTTCGTAGTCGTTAGAGAGCGTTTTCCTGAGAAGGACAGTTTCGTAGTCGTTAGAGAGCAGTGTCCTCAGAAGGACAGTTTCGTGATCGCTAGAGAGCAGTCCTGAGAGGAACAGTTTCGTGGTCGTTAGAGAGCAGTGTCCTGAGAAGGACAGTTTCGTGGTCGTTAGAGAGCGTTGTCCTGAGAAGGACAGTTTCGTGGTCGTTAGAGAGCAGTGTCCTGAGAAGGACAGTTACGTGTTCGCTAGAGAGCAGGGTCCTGAGAAGGACAGTTTCGTGGTCGTTAGAAAGCGGTGTCCTGAGAAGGACAGTTTCGTGGTCGTTAGAAAGCGGTGTCCTGAGAAGGACAGTTTCGTGGTCGCTAGAGAACGGTGTCCTGTGAAGGTAAGTTTCGTAGTCGATAGAGAGCGGTGTCCTGAGAAGGACAGTTTCTTCGTCGCGAGCGAGCAGTGTCCTGAGAAGGACAGTTTCGTGTTCGCTAGAGAGCGGTGTCCCGAGAAGGACAGTTTCGTAGCCGCTAGAGAGTGTTGTCCTGAGAAGGACAGTTTTTTGGTCTCTCGTCAGGGATGTTCCGAAAAGGATAATTTCGTGGTCCCTTGTCAGCTGTTTTCTTAAAAGAACAGTTTCGTGGTCGCTAGAGTGCGGTATCCTGAGAAGGTCAGTTTCGTCGTCGCTTGTCGGCGGTGTTCTGAGAAGGACAGTTTTGGCAGTCTTTGGAGACTGTTGTTGTTGTTCTGAAAAGGAAAGTTTATTGCATATCGTTAAAAGTATGTCTGGAGCAGAAGGAGCTGAAGCTCTATATGAAAATGGCACTGATGCTACACTTTGAGCCTAGCAATCTCGGGCGCCGAACAAGTATATTTATCCATGTCTCCCCACAGATACAGGGATGCGGCATATGATCGTGGGGACCCGAACGCGTATACTCTAGCCAGGTACAAAAATTCACCGACCCCGCATTGACCGTCAGTTGCGCTGGCGTCGATGACGAACTCCCTCTCTAATGCAGCGTCGGGCAGGTGATCCCCAGGGTCGGGCACCTGAAAGTATTATTTTCTCAGCTGCAACTCTCTCTTTAGGCAGAAGCCAAAGTTGAGTTACACACTGCATGAAGGCAGAGGCGCAACTGAGAGATGATAATTATCTCACGGTATGGGCCGAGGAAAGCATCATTTTTGTTGGTTTTGAGGCCTCTAAAATCCTGAACCACAACAGCGCTAGTTAAGCATTTCCTTCCAGTTGTCTGGGTGTACTGACAGGATACAAATCAATGACGCAGTGATGAAACCATTAACACAGAAGATATGGAGAGCGCCGACAGTTAAAACATCGAATCACTGATCATTAAACACAGTCTTCGATGGTAAGGGCATGTTGCAAACATGGAGTCAAGATTTCAACCTCAAGTCTTATTCAGTGAACTCACTTCAGGGAAAACATCACAGGATAGTATATGCTTACGTCTAACTATTTCAAGTGTGAAATATGGGAATTGAGTGGCGGACATGAGACAGAACCTGGGACGAGCACAACCGGTCGCGACTTGCCTTGTCCCCGCCAAAAAAGAGCCCGTATTTGCTTAGCATGTAAAACTACTGCAGTTGAAATGAGGGAGAGAAAAAAAAGCACTTACCGCTCTGCCGTAATCTATCCTCGGCCAGATAACGTAAAAGAATGAGGGGGGACTGCCATTGCATTTTTATGCAATAACGATGCAATGCATTATGGGATCACATGAAGATGCAAGGGATTATGGGTACATGAACAACTATAAAAACAACTACTTTTTTCCGAGTCGGGGAGTTCTTCGAGGGACGTTCACGGTTGACGGCAAGAACGGGCAGTTAGTGTGTTTTGGAGACAGAACTCAAGAAGGAACGGCTCAAGGTTGAAATACCAGCTGAGAGAACTTGAATTTACTCGCTGGTTACTGTTTTCTTTATTCGCCTCAACTAACAATCCAGTTCTTATGTTCTGTGTCCTTAATTATGGTCTGTAATAACTGTTGTCATTTCAACTTTGCTATATGGTTGCAAAACCTGGACTCTATATCGTCGTGATATTCAAAAATTAGAACACTTTCACCAGCAAAAGCTTCGTTCAATCTTGAACATCAAATGGAATTACTATGTAACCAACACCAAAGTCATAGAAAGAGTTAATAGTCAAAGCATCAAATCACTGATCATTAAACAAGTTCTTTGATATTCAGGACATGTAGCAAGAATGGAAGAGTCAAGGTTTCCACTTCAAGTCTCATTCAATGAGCTCACTTCAGGGAAAAGACCACAGCGTTGCTCTCTTCGAAGATACAAGGACCAACTCGAAACAATATTGAAAGCCACTGGACTTGACCCTAAATAATTTGAAACACATGCACAAGACCATACGTACTGGTGATCTTCGGAACCAAAACAAAATAAGCTTATGGTAAATGTCTTAAAAACAAAAATAATTAAACATGGTTAGGACATGTAGCTAGAATGGAAAAGTCAGGGATTCAATTCTACCCCAGTGAGCGAAATAAAGTGTTCAGTTCGACATTCCAACTACCTGAAGAAGGCCGGAGCGTGCAACGACCGAAACGTTGTAATAAATATGGCGAGAAAGATAAGGACAATAGCCCGAATAATTTTAAATAAAGAACAAATGCAGTTGAAAATATTTATAGAAGAGGCACAACGGAAGTTATGTCACGCTGTTGGGAAAGGGACTGAACCCGAGATTGCCAATTCTTCTTTGTCAAGAATCTCTAGATATAAAATAGAAGAACCAAATCAGATTTGGCAGCAACATTCGATACACGGATGAATGGTAGACACAAAATATTCAAAATAGATTCTGGAGAAAAAGATTGTCTATCACAGAATAATGAACCTACGTTTCGAGAAACAGACTTATCAATTTATTCAATATCGTATTTCCACTTCACATCATTAGAAATCATTTATCCAAGAAGGCACGTTAAGTTGCTCTCCGGGCGATTAGTATCATCCGTGATGATGGACGGTAAAAACGTTTCCTTAAGTTGATTAACAGAGAGTAGTTTAGTCTTAAAATTAAGAATTCTTGCCCGAACAAGCGGAATATCATTTTTAAGATCAGCTGTCAATTTGATTTTGTCAAATCTAATAGACTTGCCATTAAAACGGGAAAGAAATTACAAAACTTTCTACAGAAGGTAGCGAAAGAGAGCGAGAAGAAAGGACTAAGCATAAAGATAGAATGCATGGCTATCAGTAAAAGGACGAGCTTGAAATGCGATTTACAGGTAGGGGACACTAAAATCAAGCCGGTGCGGAAGTTTAAAAATCTGGGAAGTGTTTTGACAGAGGATGGCAAGTGTGACACTGAGACCCGTAGACGTATTGGGATGGCCAAGGACGCATTCCAAAAGCTAGGCAGAGTATTACGAGACAGGAGGATTTCTTTGGTAACAAAGAAAAGAGTACTGAACTGCTACGTGACATCTGTCCTCCTATACAGCAACAAATGTTGGACGGTCTCCTCAAATATGAAGAAGAGACTCGAGACAACGGAGGTATAGTTCTACAGAAGGATGCTAAGGATATCATAGACCGGGCGTGTGAGCAACGATGAGGTTTTGGAGAAGATGCAAACAAGGAGGAAGCTTATACTTAACATCAGGAAGAATCAGCTGAAATTTCTGGGATAAGTGATGAGAAAAGTGGGCTTGGAGCATCTGATACTCACAGGGCGAATAGAGGGAAAGAGAGATAAGGGAAAGCAATTCATGACATACTTAGCAGGCTTAAGCAAGTGGTTGACATAACATGGCCTTGGGGAAGTACCAAAGGGACAAAACTTATTGAGAGCTACAAGGGATAGGGAGAAGTGGAGGGCCATGATCGACTACGTCTTGAAAGGAACCGGCACATAAAAAGAAAAGAATTAGAACGGGAATAAATAGTTGTATTATCAGCATAGATAATGAGTCGTGTACTGATAACTCTTGATAAAAATAAGGAATATGACGGGTTCAAAAATAGAGATGCAGGTCAAGTTCGTATTAATGCAAAAACCTCGAGAGGAGTCTACGTCCAAATATAAATTTTATTACATCGTTTGATTAGAAAGATTTAATGAAGCAAAGAAATGCATTTTAATGGTCTGTCCTGTATTCAAGCGTTTTAAAAAGAATTTTAAAAAATCGTTTATTTTCTTTTTGTTTTTTTTTAATTACGAGTCTTGTATTTAAACTTCAACAGCTGAAGCACATTTTCGTTGGGAATTCTTTGTCTCTTTTGTGGATCAGGTTTGGTTTTAAATTAATAATCAATTTTCACAGCTGTCCTGGTGGAATGAAAATTTACGAATTCGTTTAAAATACAGGATTTCTTTTGAGTGCCGTGAATAGTGCGAATGTGAAAGGGCAGAAAAATGATTTTTATGAAGAAATAGGGGGGGTTGAACTAGGAAAATAGTACCATCTACCCTACAAGTCGTTTTCTTGAATGAAGCTTAGAACAAATCGTTAGGAAATAAAAACAAGCGGTCTCTAATGCACACCATTGTCAATATAATCAGTAAATGATACACGGTTAGGAGATCATGTATCTTTCGATATATGACTGACGGGCAGATTTTTTTTCCTGCAATAGGTTGCCATTTCTTTCAGAGGTAGGCCAGTTGCCATCCAAGGCTATAGAAGCAGGTCTGTCCTGCTATTTACCCATAGCTGGGGGAGAAGAAGAGGATTCATACCTTTCCTAAGGGTACTAGCGCGTCAGTCAGTCAGTCATGTGCCATGTGTGATACACGCTTAGGCGATCATGTATCTTTCGATATATGACTGATGAGGCAGATTTTTTCCTGCAGTAGGTCGCCATTTCTTTCTGAGGTAGACCAGTGGCCATCCAAGGCTATAGAGTCTGGTTTGTCACGCTGTTTGAGAAGAAGCGGATTCGTACCTTTCCCAAGGGTATTAGCAAGTAAGGGAATATAATGGATTCGACTGGAATTCGATTACTCAATCCGAGCCGCTATCCATAACTCCACCGTGCCTCCATAAATATCGTAATGCTACCTCCAAATTTTATATAAGCAATTTAAGATGCTCTTAACGAATATGACATGCAGCAATAGACATTTATACAGTGTAACCCGGATATAAGAGACGCGGATATAAGAGAAACCCGGATATAAGAGAGATTTTCTCTGGTCCCAAATTAGAGCCTGTGTTAATGTATATAAAAGAGCCCAAACCCGGATATAAGAGAAACCAGGATATAAGAGACTTCTTCTCCGGTCCCGACAACTCTCTTACATCCGGGTTACACTGTACCATCTACCATACAATTTCAAGTCGTTTGCCTGAATGAAGCGGAAGAAAGGTTTAATTTTATTACGCGGATATTTAATGAACCAATAAAATATAAAAGTTCATTATAAAAAGAATAAACAAAATATCTTTTTTTTAATGACGTGTCCTGTATTTAAGCTTCAACAGCTGAAGAACATTTCTGTCGGGAGTTCTTAATCTCTTTTGTTGATCAGGGTTAGTTTTAAAATAATAATCTGTTTTCACAGCTGTCCTGGTGGAATGAAAACTTACGAATTCATTTAAAAGTCAGAATTTCTTTTGAATGCAATGAAGAGTGCAAATTATGAAAAGGCAGTAAAAATGATTTTTATTAAGAAATCGGTGGGGCGTTGAACTAGGAAAATAGTCCGACATGGATCAAGAAATTTGTCTCATTTCTACAACGAGAACTGTTGATCAGGAACAAAGGAAGCGAGCTGAAGAATGCCGATGATTTTGGGGGATTACATTGTTACATTTAAAGAAAACATATTGAAGAGATCATTAACTGTAAATACGTCAGGGAAGTTTAATGATCGACGAAATTAAACGAGAACATTTGTATATACAATACACTTCATATACAGACTCAATCTATCACTCTTTTATAGCAATATTTTTTCTATCTATCTATCTATCTATCTATCTATCTATCTATCTATCTATCTATCTATCTATCTATCTATCTCAGTCTGTTCATATCTATCTATCTATCTATCTATCTATATATATATATATATATATATATATATATATATATATATATATATATATATATATCGTCTCTAGCTATCTCTGTCTCTTCATATCTATCTATCTATCTATCTATCTATCTATCTATCTATCTATCTATCTATCAATCAATCTATGTCTCTTCTTATCTATCTATCTATCTATCTATCTATCTATCTATCTATCTCAGTCCCTTCATATCTATCTACACTGCGTGCCAAATTATTATCGAGATAACTGTTTTTCTAATATTTCAAAAACTGTCCAATCAATTCACATAAAAGTCTCACACAATGTTGACAACACTGATCTGCGCAATCACTGAAATTTTCGTACTGATCTGCGCAATGTACACAAACTGGCGCCATATTTGTTATCAGGATTGGAGGGTTTTTGAAATATTAGAAAAAGGTTATCTCGATAATAATTTGGCACGGAGTCTATCTATCTATCTATCTATCTATCTATCTATCTATCTATCTATGTCTCTTCTTATCTATCAATCTATCTATCTATCTATCTATCTATCTATCTATGTCAGTCTCTTCATATCTATCTATCTATCTATCTATTGAAATCGAATACTGGTTTCAAGAGACATCTTAAGAACCATTGACTTCGAAATGAGACGGAAACCATTACAACAGAACGAAGAGTGAGACAGCGTCTCTCATCTGAGTAAGATATGGCAATTACCATCGCTTCCTTTTATAAAATCAGTAATTAAATCTATCTATCTATCTATCTATCTATCTATCATTGAAATCGAATGCTGTACTTGATTGTTATCTTGTGGTCGCGGATGAGAAGAAGACTCTTTTATGAGTAAGATGTGGCAATCACCTATCTATATATCTACACACGAACACACAAACACACACACACGCAAACACACACACATATATGTTTGTTTTATATCTGTCTATCTATTAAAGTAGTGCTTATCTATCTATCACAGTCTGTTCATATCTCCCTATTTCTTTTCGTATGTCTTAATGTCTATATGTATGCATGTAATCCATCTTTCGACCTCTCTCTACATTTATTCATGTCGATTTCTATTTTTATACACCTTTTCTAGTTTACCGCCACATCCTAACACTGTACGAATTTGCCTTAATACCTCTGTCATGTTCTGAGAGATTAGAATTCTTATATTAGCAAAATGAGAACTTTTAATTCATAAAAATTAGCACTTCTATACTGAGAATCCATTCCTTAAAATCAATTTCATATTAGCCTGAAGAGATATTTCCCCATGTATTACTTACTTTTCAAAGAATAACAATACTGCCCCAATAAACCTAATTTTCTTTTCCATTAAATCCATTAATTGAAGACTGAATTAGTTCTTTGTCGATTATTATAAATCCTCTTGAACTCCGAAATTATTGCATGACACAGACTCCAGCACACAAGTTGTTGTTCTATAGTTCTGTGTCGCAACTTTCCGTCGCAAATTTAGGTTAATAATAACGTGGAAGGTATTGTTTTATATATATATATATATATATATGTATATATATATATGTATATCCAAGTATATGATTGATGTATACGGAATAAATTCCAATAACCAACAAATACTATTCTTAAAAGAGTGCTCAATACAGAGTAGAGCAGATAAAATTATTTATTTAAAAATTATAACATAAATATGTTATAAAATCACTACAAAAATAGCCATTTTGTTTCAACACCTCCGGTGTCTTATCAAGTGTTGATAACCGGAGGTGCTGAAACAAAATGTCTATTTTTGTAGTGATTTTATAACATATTTATGTCATAATTTTTAAATTAATATATATATATATATATATATATATATATATATATATACCATAATTATTTTTTAAATCATTTTATTTCAAATTATTTATTTTTTATTTTTAAAATTATTATTATTATTATAAATAATAATTATAAATATTATTATATTATTATTAATAAATATTATTATATTATTATAAATAATATATATAAATTATTATTATTATTATAAATTATTATTACTATTATTTAAATTATTTATTTTAAATTATTTATTTTTAAAATTATTTTTAAATTACTATATATTATAATTATTTCTTATAATTATTTTTTTATTTTTTTTATTATTATTTTCTTTTTTACAGCGATGGAATCATATTTTAAAAAAATAATTATAATCTAGGCTCTATTTTGCATTGAGCACTGTTGAGCACTAAAGAACTTCGGATCATAAATTTAACGGCTCTTTTTCGTATTTGAGCAATATATTTGCATATATATATATATATATATATATATATATATATATATATATATATATATATTTTTATTATCATTATATATGTATTATAGTACTCCATCTGTTTCTTCTCATCTGTATATATATATATATATATATATATATATATATTAGTGTTGGGAATTTTGTACTTTTTGTAAAATAATTGATTTATTGTATTCTAATACGATGAACTTTTGTTAACACTAGGATGGCCGAGGAGTCGTTTTCGACACCTTCAATTTTTCAACCAATTACTATGGAATAACTAGTTTTGGTTCGATGCTGAGACTTATGGACAATTCTTGAATTTTAGCAAAGATGCTTAACAGACTTAATTCTTTAAAAGATATTCAGTCGAATAGCTGATATTTAAGGTTTTACCTTGAATGGCCGAGGTGTCGTTTTTGACTCCTAGGCTATTTATAGGGTAAATGCATTGAAAAATTTCTCACAAGCATATATATATATATATATATATATATATATATATATATATAATCACTTTCTTTCAGTATGAGGTATACTAATATTTGTGAATTTCTTTTCAGGCTTGTTATTCCTGACTTGAATATTGAATATATTAGAGATGGCTGCTTCACGGCGTAATGTAAATAAAGAATTCAAAAGTTTTGACCATCCTAGTGTTAAAAGAATGTTGCACCCGAACACAAATTTCTAAAATAATATGTAAGTATAAAATAATATGTAAAGGAATCATTAAAAATGCCACCTTCTGAAGAAATCACGATCTTTGTCTTTGAAATACAGTCGACATGATGGCTGTGAATTATGCAGTTTTCTTCAAGGCTACTGTGGAAATGGTTATGCCTCTTCTGTGTTACCTGGGAAGAAACATGAAGGGAGATCTGTTGCAGGTGGCATAATAGCTCGAAGACAGATATCGAATGATTGAAAAGGACAACAAATAAAAAACGAAAACTAGAGTAAAAAAAAACATTTGCCAGATTCATCTTTCTCAAAGAAAAATACATAAACAAAAATGATGTTAATATGAACGAAAGATAACTCTGCAAGCTCATGTATAAAGTGATAAATCGCGATTTCCTGAGAAGGACAGTTTCGTGTTCTCTAGAGAGAGGCGTGCTGAGAAGGACACAGTTTCGTGGTCGTTAGGGAGCGGTTTACTGACATGGACATTTTCGTGGTCGTTAGAGAGCGGTGTCTTGAGAAGGACAGTTCCGTATTCGCTAGAGAGTGGTTTCGTGGTCGCTAGAGAGCAGTGTCCTGAGAAGGACATTTTCGTGGTCGTTAGAGAGGGGTGTCCTGAGAAGGACAGTTTCGTGGTCGTTAGAGAGCGATGGCCTGAGACGCATTCAGTGTTAGTGAATCAATGGCTACACTAACGCTAGTATTAGTAACGGTGTACTTGAATGCTCAAAAAATATTCTTCATAAACACTAAATACCGGGGAACTATGGATGGCTTATAAATAATACTAATAAAATTTTGAGTGTGATGTTTTAGATTCGGTAAAATCTATTTGCTGTTTTAGAATCGTTTGAAAGAAGCGGATATTTTTGCGAAATATGTTCATAACTCTCGTGTAATATTTTTCGAAATGCGAGCAAACTTCTGGTGCCAATTGATTCACAATGTCTAGATACCAAACCATAATTTTTCATCAGAACAGTTACCATGAAAGACGAGGCAAATATATTCATTTCAATGATGAATGACAGACTTATAAATGTGTAAGATGTATTCTGGTGGAGAAAACTTGTCTGGTACAACACAGTGAACCAAGTTTCCTTGCAGCGGACCTAGCAAGTGATTAGCTTTAATCTATAATGGATTATTTGTGGCGTTCGATTTGGGCCTTGGTAGGATTAACCCACTATAAGGGAGGGATCTATGAATGAGTAAATAAAACACGATAAACTACATATCAAGAACTATCAAGCTTGGAGTTTAACAATATTAATTTATATAAACATTAATAAGAAAATATGTGGATATAGATCCGACAGTATGAAGAAAAATATGGAAAAACAAAAAATATGCAAGTATGCTGTTTTAATGTTGTTTCAATGTCGACGTCAGACGTTTCGATCTAGTAGACCTTCTTCAGGACATAGTTATTAAAACATAATTAAAATTAGACGATATTTAAGTCAACATGAAAAGACGATAGACATAAGACTAATCAAAACAGAATAACTGAAATTTCTTAAGATCATCGTTCCGTTTCACAATATGATCACGTCGGCGTCACGTGGGCGATGTTATGAAAACGTATTTATTCCTAAAATAGAGTTTATTTTAAATGAAAAAGAATTTTATTTTAATCTAAAATTTATATGTACGTTTGTCCAGCATTAATCTTGTTAGAAAAGGGGAAATATTAAAGAAGCCGGGTCTAGTATTTACCGTGCGTGAGATAAATATTATGCCTGCCTCATAAATCCGTCTAAGATTTTTATTATGAATATATTTTAAAATCTTCACAGAATCAAAATCGAAATTATGATCAGATTTAGTTATGTGTGTAAATAAAGCATTGAAGAAGGTCTACTAGACCGAAACGTCTGACGTCGACACTGAAACAACATTAAAACAGCATACTTGCATATTCGGATTTTTGTTTTTCTATATTTTCCTCCAAATATTAATAAGTAGTTTCGTATTGTACAAAAATATTACTAATGTTCATAGATGGCACAAGGCTGGTATTTAAATAAGATGAAATACTTTTATTTATTTATTTATTTATTTATTTTTGTTAAATTTCAATGAATACAAGAGTTTGTAAAAGGTTGAAGGTTGTCTATTGATCCGGAAACAGATATCGAATGATTTAAAAGAACAAACAAAACGAAAACTAGAGTAAAAAAAAAAACATTTGCGAAGTTTATGTTTGTTAAAAAAAATACATAAACAAAAATGATGTTAGTATGAACGAAAGATAACCCTGCCAGCTCATGTATAAAGTGAGAAATAGCGTTGTCCTGAAAAGGACAGTTTTTTTGAGAAATGCTAGTTTCATTTGGTAATATTAATAAGAATAATGAGATAGAATGTATGAGACAAATAAAGGAGAGTGAAAATGACGAGAAAGATGTGAAGAGTCGTTGTTGATGCCGAGATGTCTATGATGTTGTAAGTATTCGTCTCTCTGTGTCTTCTCTGTGTGTCCCCTGTTGGAATCTCTTCTTTTTCTCTTAGATAGTGCTCTATTTATATTGTTAGCGAAACTGAAAGAGGCTCCGATAAAACTGTTGATTATTTCAGGCGCACCCATTTCTTATTGGTGAACATATATTTATTTAGGATTGTATTTAATCAACTTCAACTGGACGTCATGCAGGGAGCCTATTGCGCGAAGCCCGAAATATTTCATTATGTTTTAAGCTATGAAAGAGATAAGGACCTGTTTCTGCTTTTAGAGCCACTACAAGATTAGAAGAAAACAGTTTCGTTTTGAAGACGTTAAAATTAGCAAGACATTCATTGCCCAGTTAATAACAAAATAGGTCATTTCTTGCATCAGATAGACGATAAAGACAAGTAGATAGATAGATAGATAGATAGATAGATAGATAGATAAAGAAAGAAAGAATAGAGAAATAGAATATAAACATTAATGCGGAGAATGAGATAGATTGATAGATAAAGAAAGAAAGAAAAGAAAAGAATAGAAAATAGAATATAAACATTAATGGCGGAGACTGATATATATATATATATATATATATATATATATATATATATATATATATATAGATAGATAGATATAGATAGATAGATAGATAGATAGATAGATAGATAGATAGAAAAAAAAAGAAAGAAAAAGAAAGAATAGAAAATAGAATATAGACAATAATGGCGGAGACTGAGATAGATAGATAGATAGATAGGGAAAGAAAAAAAAGAAAGAAAACAGAAAAGAAAGAACAGAGAAATAGAATATAAAGATTAATGGCGGAAACTGAGATAGATAGATGATAGATAGATAGATAGATAGATAGATAGATAGATAAAAGAAAGAAATAAATAATAGAGAAATAGAATATAAAGATTATAAAATGGCGGAAACTGAGATAGATAGATAGATAGATAGATAGATAGATAGATAGATAGATAGATAGATAAAGAAAGAAAGAATAGAGAAACAGAATATAAAGATTAATGGCGGCGACTGAGATATATATATATATATATATATATATATAGATAGATAGATAGATAGATAGATAGATAGATAAAGAACCGATCAGAATTACCATTTTATTTCTTGTCATGATCTTATACGCTATAAAAAGACGAAAACTGTAAACGGCCTCTTTACCTAACCTTTTTGCTATTTTATCGGAGTTAACTCCTCCTTAATTTCATAATTGTTCAAATTGTTCCTAGCGGGAGCTATCCCTAAACTATAAATACTTGAGAATACCTCTCTCTCTCTCTCTCTCTCTCTCTCTCTCTCTCTCTCTCTCTCTACACTTTTCAGCGGACACACTTGAAAAATGTGATCTCTCGTGAAGTTACGCCTTTCCCACGAGGCGGTTGCACTTAACTGTTTTGCCAGTGAAAGAGTGGGGCCGAGATGCCCGCCTAGTATCACGACGTTTAAATTGGGGAACCAATAAAAATAGCTCGACAGAGGTGTTGCTATGAAAATATTTGTAGAAAAGACGGAGGGAAGCAACATACGTCTGTGAGAAATTGACTGGAGTCGAGATGCCAGGTCAGGACCTATTAGGTTGCATATCCGGCTTTGGGTTTTGTTGCGAACCTCGAGATATGAACAGCGGGGGCACCTGACCATATATGGCAACAGTATTCAACACAAAGAGGGAATGGTAGATTTAAGGATTTGAAGAATGGACTCAGGCGTGAAAAAAACTTTCTGGCATGACACAGAGAATCAACTTTTCTTGGGGTAGATGCCCCTATTGACTCAATGCAGTTGTCGCACCTCAGGTCAGTGGAAAACGTGAGACCAAGCAGGCGCAGAGACATATGACGAACATATTAAGAAGCAAATATGAACAAAGAATTCCTGAAAGTACTGTTGAGATACTGGTACAAGTCTGACAAGATGAACACATTAAAGCTACGCTGTTTAATATGCCCACTCGATATAAATACCTATCTAGCTAGCTAAGTCTCTTCGAATGTATCTATGTAAGTATATATGTATTCAATCTCTCTCTCTCTCTCTCTCCTTATTTAAATTTACTAATATCAGTTGCTATCTATCTATCTATCTATCTATCTATCTCAGCCTCAAGCTATCTCTGTTCATATCTATCTATCTATCTATCTATCTATCTATCTATCTGTTTCAGCTTAATCTTATCTATCTATCTATCTATCTATCTATCTATCTATCTATCTATCTATCTATCTCAGTCTATTCATATCTATCTATCTATCTATCTATCTGTGCTTATTCATATCTAAGCGTATTCATACCTATCTCTCGGTTTCAGCGTATTCTTATCTATCTATCTATCTATCTATCTATCTATCTATCTATCTCAGCTTCGTCATATCTATCTATCTATCTATCTATCTATCTATCTATCTATCTATCTATCTATCTCAGCCTCTTCATTTCTATCTATCTAAGCTTGTTCATATCTATCTATTTATCTATCTTTTTCAGTCTCTTCATTATCTATCTATCTATCTATCTATCTATCTATCTATCTATCTATCTAAGCTTGTTCAAATCTATCTATCCATCAATCTATTTTTTTCAATCACTTTATATGTAGGTATGTATCTATCTATTTCAGTCCGTATCTATGTATGTATCTATTTATATATTATATCGTCTCATATATGTATCTATCTATTTCAGTCTCTTCATATGTATGTATGTATGTATCTATCTTTCTCAGTCTATTCATATTTGTCTATCTATCTCTTTTCGTATGTCTATGTATATATGTATGCATGTGTGTATGTAATTTATCTCTCTCTCTCTCTCTCTCTCTCTCTCTCTCTCTCCCTATCCAAATTTATTAATGTCAATTGCTATTTACAAATGCCTTCTCTAGTTTCGCGCCACATCCTAATGATGGAAGTATTTTCCTAAATGCGTCTGTCATGTTCTGAGTTATTCGAATTTTTATATAAGGAAAATGAGAATTTTTAAATTAGCGCTTCGATATTGAGAAACCATTCTTTAGAACAATTTCATATTGGCCTAAAGAGATATTTGTCCGTGTATTACTTATTGACGAATGAATATAAAAACTGCGCCATTAAACCTAATTTTCTTCTCCATTTCGTCTTTAATTGAAGACTGAATTAGATTTTTTTATCCATTATCATACTTCCTTCTGAACTGTTTTCGGTTAATTATAATGTAGGAAAGTATTGTCTATATATATATATATATATATATATATATGTGTGTGTGTGTGTGTGTGTGTGTGTGTGTGTGTGTGTGTGTGTGTGTAGGACATCTAACGTAGACCTGTTTAACAAGTGTAATATTGAAGGAATCGATACTTTTCTCATACAGTCTCAGTTACGGTGGACTGGTCATGTCTTGAGAATGTCTGATGAAAGGATACTCAAGATCCTAATGTACAGCCAGTTAGATCAGGGCTACAAGAATGTAGGACACCCATGGCTTAGATACAAAGACAAGCTGAAGAGCAACTTGTCAGCAGTCAATATACCACATAACACCCTTGAGCGCTTAGCCTTGGAGCGGGTAGAATGGAGATCAACGTGTTTTAGTGGACTCAGCAATTTTCAATCTGCTTGTCTAAATCGTCTTCAAGAAGCGAGAGCAAGATCTAAAAGGTCAACCAATCTAACAGTGATCTCATACCACAATCCTCACTCTTGCTCCATATGGGAAGGCACAGTGGGATAGCGAAATATGCTCTCCAAAATCTAAGCAATGTATTAAAAAACAGGAAAATTTCGTTAGAAACAAAGAAAATAGAGGTGAACTGTTATGTGATATCGATCATATAAGGTGATAGCCTTATTTCTCGGACATTCGGGCTGGTAAATGTCGTTAATACTGTTTTTTTTTTTACAAACAGAACATTTACTTAAATATTTGTATCTATAAAAAGAACGTATAAACGTAAAAATGTCTTAAAATAATTGTCGGACTTTGTCCATTTCATAATGTGTGACGTCATTTGTTTACATTTGGATACGCATCGAGCAGATATGAATGTACGAGAGAAAATCATAGATAATTGTAGTTTAAAAACAGTAAAATCGACCTTGCTAACGGAAAGGCTCCTCTGTGGCTAACTCGGTAAAAGCACGCCAGGCTAAATGACAGTTCCGTATAGGATACAGGTTCGATACCTGTCAGAAGACGTATATGTTCGATGGAGATTTCTGGCAGGTAAATGTCGTTAATACTGTTGATTATAAACGGAGAATTTACTTAAATATATTTTATCTATAAAATGAACGTATAAACATAAAAATGTCTTAAAATAATTGTCGGACTTTGTCCATTTCATAATGCGTGACGTCATATATATATATATATATATATATATATATATATATATATATTTTGTATGAATAAGATATATTAAAGGGTAATAAACAATCAAGAAGAAGAAGAAGAGGGAAGAGAAGAAAAGCAAGGGTACTGTAACTGTGGGGTGTTTTTTGAATATCTACTAGATCTTACACAACCGTCAATAATAGCAGATATTCAAAAAACATCTTTCGGTCGACATACAGGTATATCGTCTGAAGTTTTTGATTTTATAAGGAAAAAAAACACATGCCTGATGATGAATAGAAGACTATTCGTAAGTACTAGCATTTTAACATCAAATAAACTGAAAACTACAGACAACAAGTTTATCGACGAGGATTAAACTCGCACTATGGATGAACAGGATTTTAATGCATATATTATGTTTTCTAGCGATGGATGTCGCCAATAATCGCATTAATACTTCTGATTGATTCTATGTGTGATTATTTCTTTGTATATATATATATATATATATATATATATATATATATATATAAGAATAAGGTATATTTAGGCAGCAAATATTCATACAAACATGTTTGATTAAAAGGAACCGAAAAGGTCTGTCTGCTTAGTTTTTATTGTATTTTTTCTAATCTTCGGATAAAGTGCCGAGTCTTGTGCTTGAAGTCGTAGATAAACCGTGCGTAAGCGTCAGATGCTATTTTTGTCCAGGTACTTTTGATTTTCGCTGTCATTATCAAGAGCCGATGTTTAGTCTGTGGCAATTAGCATTCCTTTGTCTGCATTCTGGTATTCTTTAAGAAGCTGGGCTTTTGCAATGTTCTAACGTGACGCCCTGTGTCACGTTATATAGAGGGTGTTAATATGTTCGTAGCCTAATGGAAAATATTATAGTATTTATTGATTAGCTGAAAAAAATGTAAAACTGGGCAAGACTTAAGATGTTAATAATATCGTAACTTTCTTTCCTTCAACGAAGCATTAACCGTACGACTCATTATTGTACAAAAAGAAGATCTGAAATCCAATCCCTCAACAATTGGAGAATAGTAAGCTCTAATCAGGCAAAAAAAAAAGTTATTTTATGTGTCTATTCATCTTGTAGAGATCATGGCACTCCATTACTTCCGGACATTTTTGCGGTAGGAGATATACAATACTTTACCATTTACCTGGTATTCTTTGGGAATCTGGGCTTTTGAAATGTTCTAGTGTGACGCATTGTATTACACAAAGGCTTCACACTATTGGGAACGAGGCCTTACAAAAGAATGTGATTTATCTATTTATTAAGTAAATTTGAATAAGTATTTTTTATTTTTATACTTTTTTTATCATGAATGATATGTGGGCTGTTTAATGTGGGCTGTTTTTTTTTTGTATAGTAATAGCTTCATTTTTATAAGATTTGTTCGTATATATATATATATATATATATATATATATATATATATATATTACATTACTCGGACTATTGTCCCCATCTTTGTCGCCATATTTATCTCAATGTTTCGGCCGTTGTACGCTCCGGCCTGAAGAAGGTGGTTGGAATTTCGAACTGAACCCTTTATTTCGCTCACTGGGGTAGACTGCTCTAGTTCCACGTACCATGTTTGATGGATGTCAGTTATCAGTTATCTCCTGTTAATTTCCCTCTGAAAGTTCTCCACTGCCTTAACCGGGTATTGAACTCACACTCTTTGGGTCCTGTCACTGGATCTAACCAACGCCTTTATCCACTTTGTCATGTGTCCTTAAGGATAATGTAAATAATGTACATAATACCTCATCTCAGAAATATAGACAGACTATATATATATATATATGTGTGTGTGTGTGTGTGTGTGTGTATGTCTGTATGTATCCAAGTATATAATTGGTGTATACGGAATAAATTCCAATAACCAACAATTACTATTCTTAAAAGAGTGCTCAATACAAAGTAGAGCGAATATAATTATTTATTCGAAAATTATAACATAAGTATGTTGTAAGAGGTTTTGAAACAAAATGGCTATTTTTGTAGTGATTCTTACAACATACTTATGTTATAATTTTCGAATAAATAGTTATACATACATATATATATATATATATGTGTGTGTGTGTGTGTGTGTGTGTGTGTGTGTGTGTGTGTGTGTGTGTGTGTGTGCAGGTATTTAGAAAAATAGGAAAGAACACGTTAGGTAAATAATCCAGGGTTCTTTAGTATTTTTGTTTTTATTTTTAAATTTATCCGCTATTTTTTAGGGCTGTGTTATAAAAATTACTGAATTGTTGGAATATTTCCTTATTAGCGAAGTTCATACTGATTCTTTTCTCTATTGATGTGGGTATATGCTTAATTATAGATGGAGGGTGGTTTGACTTAGAGTGTACATACACTGGATTAGCGTTAGGTTTTCTTACACATACCTACCTTACAGAAAACCTAACACTAACACTAATCCCGTGTAAAGGATGGAAAGGCATGAAAAACGGAAAGGCATACCAGCGAAACTACTTGGTTTCAGACACAATTATATATATATATATATATATATATATATATATATATATATATATATATATATATATATATATATATATATATATATATATATATATATATATATGAAAAGGGTGCTACATTTATATATATATACAAAAATGTAGCACCTTTCATATATATATATATATATATATACACACACACACACACACACACACACATATATATATATATATATATATATATATATATATATATATATATATATATATATATATATATATATATATATTTTATATATATACTTTTATCGGTCAGCGGTAATAATTATTAGCAATACTTCATCATGTGTTATATCTCACGTCCTTTCAAGATGTGGGCGATCATAACTTTCCAAAACTTACTCTCTAATTGCTCTTAGCGATTTTTCACTTTTTACATCCTCACTTTGAAAAAGCGCATTCTGAAAATTATTTGAAAACAAGCGGAATTGAAAGAAAGACATTAAAAATATATAAATTTTGTTTCTCGACATAAGCTCCATCAACATTAAAGTGTTTATGTGAGCGATGAGATGAATCATTCATGCAGTCAGGCAAGACTTGAGTACTTTTCGAATCTAACATATTTACAACATGGAGAAAAGGAAACAGAATACGTTGTATCAGAGTAATTTCCTCCAACACAGCGAATTGTTAAAAATCATATTAAAGAAAGAAAGAAAGAAAGGCGGGAAAATTGACATGCTTAACGTCTTCTGTCAATACCATATATATATAATGGACTATTCGGGTTTGATCTTTTGAAAAGACGGAAAAGACATAGGAGAGAAAGTACTTGGTTTCAGAGAGAAAATGAAATTAAAAAAGGAAATAATTAAAACATTATTGAAATGTCTAATATCTCTTTACAATACTTCATTAATAATGAACTATTCCGTTTTGGTTCTCGTGGAAAGACGGAAAAGACATACCAGAGATAATATTTCGTTTCAGTGAAAGAAAGAAAGAAAGAAAGAAAGAAAGAAAGAAAGAAAGAACGGCGGGAAAATTGACATGCTTAACGTCTCCTGTCAATACCAAATATATAATGCACTATTCGTGTTTGATCTTTTGAAAAGACGGAAAAGACATAGCAGAGAAAGTACTTGGTTTCAGAGAGAAAATGAAATTAAAAAAGGAAAGAATTAAAACATTATTGAAATGTCTAATATCTCTTTACAATACTTCATTAATAATGAACTATTCCGTTTTGGTTCTCGTGGAAAGACGGAAAAGACATACCAGAGATAATATTTCGTTTCAGTGAAAGAAAGAAAGAAAGAAAGAAAGAAAGAAAGAAAGAAAGAAAGAACGGCGGGAAAATTGACATGCTTAACGTCTCCTGTCAATACCAAATATATAATGCACTATTCGTGTTTGATCTTTTGAAAAGACGGAAAAGACATAGCAGAGAAAAGTACTTGGTTTCAGAGAGAAATTAAAAAAGAAATTAAAAAAAAGAAATGTCTAATTCTCTTTAAACATTATTGAAATATTGTTTTGTCGGGAAAGACGGAAAGACAAAGAGATTGGGACCAGTGAAAGAAAGAAAGAAAGAAAGAAAAAAGAAAGAAAGAAAGAACACGGGAAAATTTGAACGTCTCCTGTCAAGAAAATATATAATGATATATTTTTGAAAAGACGGAAAAAGACAGGGAATTACAGAAATTCAGTGAAATTAAAAAAAAAGAATTAAAACATTATTGAAATGTTGAGTGTCCAACAAAACTTTGAAGTAGTCAACAGGGTTACAGAAATAGTGTAAACAGACTCTTACTATAAGTTAGTGTCCAACACTGGTAGTCGTACGAGACTCTCACTGTCACTCTCTGTCACTCTCTAGAGTGCTATGTCGCTTACTTAATATAGGCCTGGAAGAGTCTATTGCGTAGGTAGTTTCCGGTCTCACAATACCCCCCTTCCAAAGAGTTTTCTTTTTCAAAAGGAGAGAAAAAATTAAAACTGTTAATACTTTTTCCTCTTGGGATTTATTGTTTCTCAGCTGGAAGTAGAGATCTTGATGCGTGAGCCACAGCTTTTCGCGAGCCATCTGGCAGTTTATGAAAAATGTAAGCACCAATGCCGTACGAGCTTGCATCACTTGCGACTATGATGTCGAGACTGGGTTCGTAATGTGTGAGAGAGAGGTCTGAAGTAAGAGTTTTCTTGATCTTCTCGAATGCATTCCGGGGTCCATGACCATGGTTTGTCCTTTTTTAAAAGTTGGTTGAGAAGCCCTCTCAAATTTTGCATGTTCTTAATGAACCCTTGGTAAAAATTAGCTAGGCCGAGGAAGCTTTGTAACGCTTGTCACTCTCTGTCACTCTCTGTAGAGTGCTATGTCGCCTACTTAATATAGGCCTGGAAGAGTCTATTGTGTAGGTAGTTTCCGGTCTCACAATAAATGTCTAATATCTCTTTACAATACTTCATTAATAATGAACTATTCCGTCTTGGTTCTCGTAGAAAGACGGAAAAGACATACCAGAGATGCTATTTCGTTTCAGTGAAAAAAAGAAAGAAAGAAAGAAAGAAAGAAAGCCGGGAAAATGCTTAACGTCTCCTGTCAATACCAAATATATAATGGACTATTCGTGTTTGATCTTTTGAAAAGACGGAAAAGACATAGCAGAGAAAGTACTTATAATACCTCATTAATAATGGGCTATTCCATTTTGGTTCTCGTGGAAAGACGGAAAAGACATACACGATATGCTTATGTGGTTTCACTGAAAGAAAGAAAGAAAGAAAGAAAGAAAGAAAGAAAGAAAGAAGCGGAAATAGAAATTCTCAACGTCTGCCAATACCTCATATATAACGTGCCATTCCGTTTTGATCGCATGGAAAGGTGGAAACGACATACCAGAGAGGCTACTTGGTTTCAGATAGAAATTGAAAGAAGGAAAAGAAAGAGGGCAGAGATGATAGAAGGCCTTAAGGCCACCTTCCAATACTTCATAAATAATGGAATATTCTATTTTGATTACACGGAAAAGACATGCCAGAAAATGAAAGAAAGCAAAAAAGATGTCAGCATCTGTTTAAGTGTAATAGAAATTTTTTCCATTTCAAATCTTTATATTAGTATCCACTTATTTTTTTATATTTGTACCCACTTATTTTTTTATATTTGTACGCTCTTGTTTTTTAAAATAACGACCAGCCATCATATTTATGACTGGTACTGCAATATTCTGTTGAAGTTAAGCTCAAATTTTTAATAATGCGATAGGAGAATTTCTACAGATATTTTATTATCGTAGAATGCGCCATGGGCTCAATTTTAGACTTAAGAAGCCTCGAAAAATTTAAATAGAAAAGTGCGAAATTTTCACGACTAGCTCTAGTCATGTATATTTTTTTCTGTTGTCTATGACTTGTTACATATATATATATATATATATATATATATATATATAAAAAGTGAACATAGAAGTCAACACTTAGAGGCGACAGTCTGTTTCAGGCTATATGCAATCGTCAGGCCACGACGATTGCATCCAGCATGAAACAAACTGTCGCCTCTAAGTGTTGACTTCTGTGTTCACTTTTTATATTTACACACGCTCTATCCCATGAATATAGCACATCTTAAGACTATATTTCTTCATATATATATATATATATATATATATATATATATATATATATATTATTTTATATTCGCAGTACTTATTGGAAAAGTACTCAATATCAGTAATAGAACTAACACACACACACACACACATATATACATATATATATACACACAGTTGTATGAATATGAGTTTGTGACACTGGTTTTTACGCTTTTGCGATCATCAGTGTGTGTCTGATGATCGCAAAAGCGTGACACCCAGGGTCACGAACTCATCTCCGTACAACTTTAACTTTTCGTTAATATTCTTTTCGCTAATCCAACGATTGTCTCCTGATGAGATGTTGGTTGAAAGGGCCTTAGAGACTTTTAAAATTAAAATCAATACATTCCTTGTTTTTAAAACTATATATATATATATATATATATATATATATATATATATATATATATATATATATATATATATATATATCAGCTCTTTCCTGACGATCCGTGTAGGTGAAGTCTTGGTAGGTTTGTCTGGCTCTCTAGGTTTGACTATATATATATATATATATATATAATTTAGCACCTTTTATTGATCAGAGGCTATAATTGTTATCAATACTTCATTTTGTGTTATATTCCACGTATTTTCACGATGTGGGTTATCATAACTTTCCAAAACTTACTCTCTTTAGTAGCTCTTAGCGATTTTTTACTTTTTACAACTCCACTTTGAAGATGCTCATTCAGAAAGTTATTAGAAAGAAATGGAATTTAAAAGGAAGACACTTAAAAAAATATAAACTTTGTTTCTCTACATAAGCTCCATCAACATCAAAGCGTCTATATAAGCGATGATAACAGTCATTAAATAGTCAGACAAGACTTGTGTACTTTTGAATCTAACATATTTACAACATGGAGAAAAGGTAATCGAACACGCTGCATCAGAGTAATTTCCTCTAACACTGCAAATTGTTAAAAGTCAAAACATCAACCTGCAAATGCGAGTCATATTCTTAAATAGCGACGTCAGATCGAGAATGTCATACAGATTACATGCAGACCGGTTCAGGAATATGTAAAGGAGAAGCTGTATATAACCGCTTCATGAGTTCAATGGGGGGAAAAAAGTTTTGATCGAGTGTAAACAGATGGTTTTGGAAATGATAATCTTTCTTTGAACATTGAGGATTAGGCTATAGATTCACAAAAAAAAAAAAAAACTGTACCAAATGACAGAAACTTGAGAATTACTAACAGCTGCAAAAACTAAAATGTACAGCATATGTAACTTTAAGAAAAAAATAATGGCATAACGAAGACGTTGACGACTTGAAACAAAAGGCTGGCAAGGAAACCCCCATCAATAGAAGAAAGCGCGATAAAAGCTACTGGGTTTGAGAAACCTATTTTCCTGGAAAAGTGATTTAAGAAAAAGATTTAATACATTAAAACCGAATCCAGTACTGACTGTTTGATCCAATGAAATCCCAATGATACTACACTTTGATCCCAGTTCGGTTGCCAGAGAGTGAAGAAAAGCATGTCTAGCAACACTGGCTTCTCAATGAATGTATGTCAAATGTTTCCTTATAGTGAAATGGCTGATATTATCATTACCATTAAAGCCGAGGAGAACAGATATTTACACTTTGACCCCAGCACGATTGCCTGGAATTGAAGAAAAGCATAAGTCTAGCAACATTGGCTGTTCAGTAAATGAATATCAAATGTTTCCTTATAAAGGAACAGCTAATATTACCATTACTGTTAAATCCGAGGAGAACAGATACTGCACTTTGATCCCAGGACGTTTGCTAAGGAGTGAAGAAAAGTATAAGTCGAGCAACCCTGGTTATTCGGTCAATGTATGTCAAATTTTTTCTTTATAGGGAAACGGCTAATATTATCATTACCATAATAGCCGAGAACAGATACTACACTTTGATCCCAACTCGATTACCAGAGAGAGAAGAAAATCATAACTCGATCAACACTGGCTGATTAGTGAATGAATGTCAAATGTTTCCTTATAGGGAAACGGCGAATATTACCATTATCATTAAAGCCGAGGAAAACAGATACAACGTTTTGATTCCAGCACAATTGCCAGGGAGTGAAGAAAAGCATAAGTCGAGCAACACTGGCTGCTCAGTGAATGAATGTCAAATCTTTCCTTATAGAGGAACAGCTAATATTACCATTAAAGCCGAGGAGAACAGATACTACACTTTTATCCCAGCACGTTTCCTAGCGAGTGAATAAAACCATAAGTCGATCAACACTGGTTGCTCAGTGAATAAATGTTAAATGTTTCCTTTTCAGAAAACGGCTAATATTAGCATTACCATTTATGCTCAGAAAATGGTATAATTTCAGACTTTTTCTGGTGGGATAATAAAAAAAAAACTAAGAAAATGATAGATTAGGAGAGTAGAGTAGATATCTAACATTTTCCCACCGAAACGATCATCAAGCTCTCCTTTTTTCATGCCATTCTCTCCTATTTTATCGTTTTTTCAACATGTGCTCTCCATTTTTTCGCAAACCTCTCCTTTTTCTACCTAAACTCTTCTTTTTCTCGACAAGCAATTCGTTTCTCACCAAGCACTTCTTTTTCTCGCCAAGCTTTTCTTTTTCTTGACAAGATTTTCTTTTTCGCGCCAAGCTCTTATTTTTTCACGCGAAGCTCTTCTTTTTCGCGCCAAGCTCTTATTTTTTCACGCGAAGCTCTTCTTTTTCGCGCCAAGCTCTTATTTTTTCACGCGAAGCTCTTCTTTTTCGCGCCAAGCTCTTATTTTTTCACGCGAAGCTCTTCTTTTTCGCGCCAAGCTCTTATTTTTTCACGCGAAGCTCTTCTTTTTCGCGCCAAGCTATTCTTTCTCTCGACAAGCTTTTATTTTTCTCGTCAAGCTTTTCTTTTTCACGCTAAGGTCTTTTTTTTTTGCCAAGTTCTTCTCTTTCTCGCTAAGATTTTCTTTTTCTCGACAAGCTTGTCTTTTTCTCGCCAAGCACTTCTTTTTCTCGCCAAGCTTTTCTTTTTCACGCCAAGCTTTTTTTTTCTCGCCAAGCTCATCGTTTTTTCACGCCATGGCTTCTTTTTCCTGCCAAGCTCTTTTTCTCGCCAAGCTCATCTTTTTCTCGCCAAGCTCTTCGTTTTTCACGCCAAGCTGTTCATTTTCGCGCCAAGGTCTTCCTTTTATCGCCAAGCTCTTATTTTTCTCGCCAAGATGTTCTTTTTCTTGCCAAGCTTTTCTTTTTCTCGCCACGCTCTTCCTTTTGTCGCCAAGCTCTTCTTTTTCTCGACAAGGTCTTCGTTTTTCACGCCAAGCTTTTCGTTTTCTCGCCAACCTCATTTTTTACTCACCAAGCACTTCTTTTACTCGCCAAGCTCTTCTTTTTCTCGCCAAGTTCTTCTTTTTCTCGGAAAGATCCTCTTTTTCAAGCGAAGCTCTTCCTTTTCTCGCCAAGCTCTTCTTTTCCTCGCCAAGGTCCTCGTTTTTCACACACAACTCTTCTTTTTCTCGCCAAGCTCTTCGTTTTTCATGTCAAGCTCTTCTTTTTCACGCCAATTTCTTCCTTTTCTCGCCAAGCTCTTCTTTTTTCGCGCCAAACTCTTCGTTTTTCAAGCCAAGCTCTTCTTTTTCACTCCAAACTCTTCGTTTTTCAAGCCAAGCTCTTCTTTTTCTCTCCAAACTCTTCGTTTTTCAAGCCAAGCTCTTCTTTTTCTCTCCAAACTCTTCGTTTTTCTCGCCAAGCTCTTCTTTTTCACGCTAAGCTCTACTTATCTCGCCGAGCTCTTCTTTTTTTACGCCAAGCTCGTCTTTTTCTCGACAATCTCTTCTTTTTCTCACCAAGCACTTCGTTTTTCACGCTAAGCTCCTCTTTTCCTCGCCAAGGTCTTCATTTTTCATGCCAAGCTTTTCTTTTTCTCGTCAAGCGCTTCGTTTTTCACGCCATGCTCTTCTTTTTCTCACCAAGCTCTTCTTTTTCACGCTACACTCTTCTTTTTTTTCTCGGAAAGCTCTACTTTTTCTCGCCAAGCACTTCTTTTTCTCGCCATGCTGTTCGTTTTTCTCGCCAAGCTCCTCTTTTCCAAGCGAAGCCCTTTTTTTAATCGCTAAGCTCTTCTTTTTCTCGCCAAGGTCTTCGTTTTTCACACCAAACTCTTCTTTTTCTCGCCAAGCTCCTCTTATTCACGCCAAGCTCTTCTTTTTCTCGCCAAGGTCTTATTTTTCCTTCGAAGCTCTTCTTTTTCACGCCAAGCTCTTCGTTTTTCACGCGAAGCTCTTCGTTTTCTCGCGAAGCTCTTCTTTTTTCCTGCCATGCTCTTCTATTTCTCGCCAATCTCTTCCTTTTTACTGCCAAGATCTTCTTTTTCTCGCCAAGCCCTTTGTTTTTCACGCCAAGCTCTTCGATTTGCACACCAAGCTCTTCTTTTTCTCGCCAAGGTCATCTTTTTTCACGCCAAGTTGTTCTTTTTTCCGCCGGGCTCCTCTTTTTCACGCCAAGCTCTTCTTTTTCTCACAGACTCTTCCTTTTCTCGCCAATCTCTTCATTTTCTCGCCAATCTCTTCATTTTTGCGCCAAGCTCTTCCTTTTTTACGCCAAGCTCTTCATTTTCTCTCTCAGGTCATCTTTTTCTCGCTTTCAGAGGGAAAATTAACACGAGATAACTGATAAATGACATCCATTAAACATGGCACGTGTAACTAGAAGAGTCTACCCCAGTGTGCGAAATAAAGGATTAAGTTCGACATTCCAAACACATGAACGGCCGAAATGTTGTAATAAATATGGCGACAAAGTTGAGGACAATAGTCCGAATAATGTAAATAATGTGCATAATACCTCATCTCAGAAATATAGACAGATTCTGGCTTCCATCTTCAACGTCCATTCAACAATCATCAAGAACACGATGAATAAGTTTTAAAAAGTGGGGGCAGTAGAGAGGAAACAGCAAGAAGGATCATCATTTCAACTTAGAAAAGATCCAACTCATTCTATAAGACGTTTGTCACGTGAGAGAGGAATGTCGCCAATGATATCCAAAAAGCAGTTAAAAAAGACTTGAAAATGAAATCGTACTTAGTTTTTCACGCCAAGCTCTTCTTTTTCACGCTAAGCTCTTCTTTTTCTCGCCAGGCGTTTCTGTTTCTCGCTAATCTCTTCGTATTTCACACCAAGCTCTTCTTTTTCTCGCCAAGCTTTTCTTTTTCTCGCCAAGCACTTCGTTTTTCAAGACAAGCTCTTCGTTTTTCATGCGAAGCTCTTTGTTTTCTCGCGAATCTCTTCGTTTTTCACGCCATGCTCTTCTATTTCTCGCCAAGCTCTTCTTTTGCTCGCCTAGCGCTTTGTTTTTCACGCCAAATTCAAGCTCTTCTTTTTCTCGCCAATCTCTTCTTTTTCACGCCAATCTCTTCTTTTTCTTGCCAACTTTCCTTGCGGTGGACGAAGCAATTGTTCTCAAATCCTCCTAATCCTTTGCAGGTATCTTTTTCTGAATAAGCTTTGAATAAATTGTTATGGCGCTTGTAACAATGTGTTTTATCACTCATCTTTAGAAGATGAGGAGAAAATTCCCTTCCGTTTACGTCCCCTCAGAGTTCCGTAGGAATTTCGTTTCCAGTCTTTCTTTGAGTAAACTTAAATATCAGTGTTTTCAGGACTCATGTCTCCAGTTCGCCTTTGAATTAGGAAACAAAAATGTTATCAATGATTTTAGTCCTTTGAAGATTTTACCACCCATGTGGCTTTGCGGTTGTCTCAAACCTTCCCGAACACAAGTGGATGGAGGGAATGGGACCTCAGATTTATCCATATAAGCAGAGATTGACAGGAAGTCGAGGGAAAGGGGAATAGCCGTTAAAGAAATTAGTTTACCAGAGACGTTATAACTGACCAGCGGCCAGTGACAGAAGGATAGGTAGTGAGGAATCAACAATGGCCGAAGCGACAGGAAGTGAATATAATCGTTTTTTTTCTGTTTCTGGAGGATAACAGCCCACCTCTCGAAGCTGAAAGAAGGGTCTCTCGTTTAAGTGAGATATCGTATTGTTGTTACTTCCCAATCAGAGAGTCTTGAAAAACAATTGTCTTTATTTTTTTTTTTTTTTTTTTTTTTTGTTGAAAGCGATCACGGCCGAGAAGACGAACATGTGCTCATAGTGAGCTGGGTGTATATACAAATATACTCAACCTTGGATGCCATCACAGTTGCTGTGAACGACGGACAATTGGAGAACATCGTCACAAAACGGGTCGCAATTTCGCCACGAACGTCGTCATAGGCTGTACAGTGCTGTTCGATAAAAGTGACTCACCTTATCCTTTGAATTTACCTGTTGGCTTTGCTTATTAGCGGCTTAAACCTTCGTGTACAAGATTTGTAGCCTTGTTCTAACAAGATGTGTAACCTTTGTCTGACGGACTGTTGAAGAGGCAAGACTAACACCTTGCTCTTCGCTTAGACTGGCTGCAGTTTCTTGGCTAGTTATAGTCCTATTCTTCGCAACTTCTCTCTTGGTTAACCTGCCAGTTCTATCATCAATCTCTTTCGTCCCCTTGTTTCCTTCCTTGGAACAGGAGTGGCATCATCATGTGCCCCAAACACTCGAGAGACAGTTGATTGTGAGGTTATAGTAATTTCTCTCGTAGACTTGCCTGCTTTTGCGGGGGCAATAATAGATACCTTAAGTGGTTCTGATGCGTGTTTGTACCCTTTCATCTGGTTAGTGAGTTCAGTGGCTATTTCAAGTTGTTTTTATACTGTATGAGGCTTTCTGGAATATTCTGGAATACTCTAGATTTAATTTAAGCTGTTCAAGAATTCTCTAGAATATTGTTCTGAGTGTATTGTAAAATAGTTATCAATATTTTGTCAAAAGTTCTTTATATTTACCAGTTTAATCATTAGAATGCGATATCTGAGTCACTTTTTTTTGCACAGAGTTTTTTCCTGAATCTCATTTATATCCAAATTTATAATTATCAATAGAATACCTTAGGGTGAATAAACTTTTTTTCTAGGTGGCCGGGAAGGGGTCTTTATATTAGTAAGATTAAAAATTATTTTAACCCCAAAAACAATAGACAAAAAAATATTTTTAGTAAAAAAAATCAGATGAGTCACTTTTATCGAACAGTTCTGTATATTTCCCATCGGCTCCAAAGAAATGACGATTTCAAATCTGATTGCACAAATTAATTTTGAATTTGCGACCGATGCTGCTCGCTTAACAGTGTTAGAAACTGAAGACTACTGAGTTGGTAAGAGGACAAAAAAAAAAAAAAAATAGAAAAATAACACACAAATAAACAGATATAATTTGTTTAAACAAAGAAAAATATACCCGCATCAAATTTTTATTTTTTTTATTTTCTTACATAATTTTTACACATAAAAATTTTATCATCATCTGTCGAGTCGGTGTTCAAAATAGAAAATATGTAAGTAAGTGTGAATTTTGTCTTCTTATTCAAGCGTTTTTTTTTTTCGAAAGAAGAAAATTCGATCATTTTTCGTTTGTTGTCAACCTCACAATATATTTCTTCTTATTTTGATCCCTAGCTTATTATTTATTGATTTCCAATCGAAGAGACTAAATATGAACGTTTGTTGAATTTATTTGCCTTAAAACATTTAGTATTGATGCCATATGTGGGCTGGAGGATTGCTCAATCATCACTTTCTGGGATTAACATAGTTCAAAATCATTTACGCGTATTCCATTTGTAAGGTGGATGTTCCCTCTCAGTTATTTGTTTTCCTTAAGAACTTCTACAGGGAACAAACTCCTTTGTAGATGCTTCCCTGGACACTACAATACTAACATCTTCAACTCAAGGGTCAATCATTATATACCCTACTTATCTCATAATTTTCTCTTTTTTTTTTTTTTTTTAAGTGTTTCACCCCAAGCAAGGCGGGAAGCCACTAGCACGCAAGGGGTTACAGAAAGTTGGAGCGAGAGCAAATAGGAGTGATAGAGGAAAGGATGAAGAGAAGGATAGGGGATAGATCAGGGCATCTGGAGACGTCGATTGACATTACATTTGAATAGTTGGAGATTATAGCTATAAGGGAAACAGGAAAAGGGGACGGAGTTCCTCGGGCGAGAAGTGCGAGTTATGAAGCTATTGGAGTAGAAGAGACGGCTACATTTAACAGTTTCATCAGTGAAAGGGTGGGAGCGAGATGCCAGCCTAGTTGACCGCTTAAATTCATGAAGTCTGGGAACCAGCGAAAGCAGCTCATCGGAGCAGTTACCGTGAAAGAGCGACTGCAGACGAGATGCCAGATCAGGGCCAATTACATTGCATATCCGTCTCTGGATTTTATCATGGACCTTGAGACAAACAGAAGGGGCTCCAGACCATATATGGCAGCAATACTCCATGCAAGGTCGAATGCTATTAAGATTGACTTTTCAATCTTGTATCGGGCGAACTTTAGTATAAAAAAATCCTCCGTTTGACAGATACTACTTTGCGATCTTGTCGTTGCTCTGACGCATTATCCATGGTAAACATTGATGAGTTCCGTTCTTTAGTTCAGCCAGTTCAGATCTTTACTGCCAGAATATGTCATGTTACTCCTACCGAGTCGAATCACCCTCATATTCCCCGTGTTTCATGGCGTGGAACAAACTTTAACATTTTAATGTTGCCCTCTTCAAGTCAAGAGTCGATCAATATCCGTCATCCCCACCCTAATTATCTCCACTTCCACCTTCTCTTCGATTTATACCACGCACCTCATTCGCCATTGCCATTTTGGAAAAAAAAAAAAACATCTCAGATAACTTTATAATTATTTGTATTGGTTTCCGAACTCAGGCGATCAGACATATCCAAGTGGGTGAGATAAGAAATAATTTTTAAAAATGATATTGGATTCGACTTTACGGAATAAAGTCATTTTGTTTTATTTTTAATTGTATTTCTTCAAGAAAATATGAGCGATAGCGCAATCAATGTTCTAAAAATATGAATTAAAAATATCATAAATCGATGTTATCAATGCTATATATATATATATATATATATATATATATATATATATATATATATATATATATATATATAGCCCTTCAAAACGTGCCGTGGCCCTAGACATCTCCAAAGCATTCGATAGGGTTTGGCACGCCGGCCTTCTTCGTAAGTTCCAGGGTTATGGTATTACTGGTCGACTGTTTGATCTAATACAATCATTCCTTCCTATCCCACGAACGCAGGTGTTCCCCAAGGCTCCATCCTTGGCCCCACTATATTCCTTATTTTCATCAACGACCTTCCTGACGCCATAGATTCCCAAGTTGGCATCTCCGCAGACGACACTACAATTTACTCCTGCCTCAAAAACAAATCTAGTGTCGGCGACAAAACTAACCTGGCCGTGCGTCTTGAAATGGACATCCAATCGGTTGTTAACTGGGGCAAGAATTGGCTGGTCAAATTTAACGCCTCGAAAACTAAATTACTCTCCATTAACCACCATAGAGATACTTCCCTGCCCCCCATTAAAATGTCTGATAATCAACTTCCTGAGAGCAACTCCCTGCGTCTGCTCGATCTCACGCTGACTGCTGACCAGAGATGGAACAAATACATTGAGTCAATTGCTTCTTCCACCGCGAGGAAAGTTGGCTCTCTGTGCCGCGCCAGGAAATTTTCTCCCCTGAATCCAAATATACAAAACAACCATTCGCCCTTGCATGGAGTATTGCTGCCATATATGGGCTGGAGTACCTTCTGCTTACCTCGGAGTTCTTGAAAAGATCCAGAGACGGATATGTAATCTAATTGACCCTGACCTGGCGTCTCGTCTGCAGTCACTCTCTCACAGACGCGACGTCGCCTCTCTCTGTCTTTTCTACAAATACTTCCATGGTAATTGCTCCGATGAGCTGCTTTCACTGGTTCCCAGACTCCATGAATTCTGCCGCCCTACGAGGCTGGCATCGCGCTCCCACCCTTTACACTGTAGAAACTTTTAAATGTAGCTGTCTCTTCTACTCCAATAGCTTCATACCACGCACCTCTCGCCTGTGGAACACCCTTCCCAATTACTGTTTCCCTGAAAGCTATAATCTCCAACTATTCAAATGTAATGTCAATCGACACCTCCAGTTACCTTGATCTACCCACTATTCTTCTCCTCATCCTTTTCTATCACTCCTATCCGCTCTCGCTCCAAACCTTCCGCAACCCCCCTGCATCCTAGTGTCTTCACGCCTTGCTCAAGGGCGTAATGCTGATATATATATATATATATATATATATATATATATATCAATGTTATATAAGCATTTATATATTTTTTTATTTTATATATATATATTTATATTTTACACACACACACATATATATATATATATATATATATATATATATATATATATATATATATATATATATATATATATATATATATATTATATATTTGTGTGTGTGATAAAAAATAGTTTTAAGGTATGCTATATATACTGGTAAATAATACTCAATATCAGTGATAGACCTGATAGAAATATAGAAGTGACACTACGGCCAAAACCGAACGGCTTTTTTATTTTTCTCTGAATATTTTATTATTTATTATTATTATTATTAATATCACTACTTTTATATTAATATTAATATTAATAATATTATAAATTTCTCTATTGATATTCCTGAAAAAAATAGAATTACTCCCCTTCATTTTCAAAACGTTTTTTCCATAACACCGTCTGTTTTCAAATTAGAATTCATCTTTCTTATTTCTAAATTTATTTTCAACCATAAATGTTAATCTGGGCATAAATTCAAATCCCAAATCACGATTCATTTAAATAGTTAAAAGCAATAATAATCCTCCCTAACAATAAAATATTTCTCGATAGCCAGAAAAAATGTGTTAAATCCACAAAATAACCCACAAAATTCGCGCCTGAAGATTGCATCGTGCATAAAACACCGAGTTGCGCAATCACTATAAGGTATTATGTATATTTCTTAATATATATTAAATAGCTCTGTTATTTAACATTGAGCACTTTTTTCTTACACTGTAGAATATATGTATTTACATATGATCGCTCGCTAGTACATCTTTCCACCTTAATTTTAAGAGTAAATGAGTACTCATTTATATATATATATATATATATATATATATATATATATATATATATATATCTGTGTGTGTGTATGTGTGTGTGTGTGTCCGTTAAAGACAACTGAAAATGTACTGCAATTAAGCTTTTTTTTAATGTTTCGAGTTCGTACTAATGGTGTTAGAATGGGAAAACCTGTCGGCCCATGTTTCACCAACTACATGTCCCACGCTATTTAAACAAGTCACTAAACCTAAAATATATGTCTGCTATGAAGACGATATTTTCATTTTAGCGAAAAACAAACAAGAAAGTCATAATCTCAAAATCAAATTCGAAAACGCCCTGATCTTAACTTTACCTTAATCTTAGTTTTCTACTTAGTCAAAAAATATACTCCCATCTTAGACGTTATCGTAGAATTCAGTATTAACATTACTTCATTATGCTAAAAACCTATTAGTAGAAACTCTTACCACCTTAGTTTTAAGAGAGAATGCCCACTTAGATATAAAATAGTAGTTATAAAGAAATTCCTAAAGAGAGCACACGAGAATTCATCCTTTCGTCCTGTTTTTTTTAAAGAACTCAATAACGTAAAACAGACACTAGTCAACAAAGGTTTTCCTAACTACATCATCGACCACCAGATTAGCCCTTTACTAAATTAAATAATAGAGATACTGAACACACAGATAAAAACAATCTCATTAATAACTTCTACAGAACCCAAATACATGTTATCCGTATGCAAAACAAATTTTCTCTTAGAAATATCATAAAGAAATACACAACCCCAGTTGACCTGAACAAGAAAATCAAATTATTTATTTTTTACAAAAAATTTAAAACAGTTAACCTTATTGTAAAA